>NW_004624863.1:3604353-3616242 GCF_000247695.1 Heterocephalus glaber | reverse complement strand
GAGAGAGAGAGAGAGAGAGAGAGAGAGAGAGAGAGAGAGAGAGAGAGACTTACTGACTCCCCGTCCATCTGTACTGAATTGTGTCTTCTAAGTGACTTTGCTGTCAGCTGTGCATCTACTGTGGATACTGATCCATTATATCAGAAGAGAAACAGAGCCACTGTAATGTCTTCCTGAATAGCCTTTGAAACTCCCTCTGCTCAGCTTCTGTCATACTAGAGAAAAATGACATCTATTACCTATTTGTGTGAACATTCCTATAAATACATATTTGCATCCTGATTAAAAGTATAAGCCCCTCATGTTCAGGACAATGTGTGATTCTTCTAAGTGAAATAATCTTGTACCTCATTCTCTTTGCCTCCATAGCCTTGGAGTCCCTATTGTTCCATCTGAGAATACTGCAAGTAACGTGTCTTATATCCCTCCCATCTTGTCTTAGTTACTTTTCTCATTGTTGAGACAAAATAAATGACACCCAAAGTTAAAGGCAGAAAAGTTTGTTTAGCTCATAGTCTGCAGAAGTTTCAGTCCATAGTCAGCTGGCTCCAAGGCAGGGGGACACTGCAGAGGGGAATCACAGAGGAAAAGCAGTTCATGGCAGGCAGAAGGCAGCAAAACAAGCAGTTGGGATAGAAAGAGCTTTGATCATCCTTTGCTTGTTTTGTAAACTCTTAGCTGCAAGCCTTTGTACAAATGAAAAGAAAGTTAAACACTTCAACATTCAATGGCACAAGAAAGACATTTCTATTCCAAAAATTACAAACGGTAATAACAAGGAATGGAAACAAAGCAAGACCAAAATCCAACAGGGCAAATTTTAAGTCACACAGTTCCACTTCTAGCATCCCTGGCAATCTGTGACAAGATGTGAACTCCAAAGGGCTTGAGTGGCTCCACCCTCATGGCACTGCCAGCGGCTTCTCTCTTGGGTAACTCTCCTCCCTCCTTGCAGTTTCCTTCAGGTGATCCATGTCCCTGGCCTCTCCAAACTTCTGGGATCTCCCCTGAATCTTTGGCTTCACAGTTGCAGCTTCACACACTGCACTCACAGGGCCACATTGCCTGGCCTACCAGGTCTTCTGAAATCTGGGTGGAAACCTTCTTGAATCCATAAATCTTTCATTCTCCATGAACCTAAAACCAGCACCACCTGGATGATTCCAAGGTCTGCTACCAGCTGGAACAGTAGCCAGTCTTCCTTCTGTCTTGACTGAGGAGGTCCAGTGCCTATGAACCTCTTTTTTTTGTACTGTAAATCAAACTCAGGGCCTCACACTTGCCAGGCAGGCAGTGCCCTGGTCCCCAGTCCCTGTGAACCAAATCCCAAGCAACAACTTCCTTAGGCCACCAGCATTCTGGAACATGGTGCTCTGGGGCTCTCTTCTCAAAGCAAACTCTCTTATGCAACTCTGACCCTTCAAAGGCTGGAGTCCTGCTGGCTCTTTTATTGTCCTCAGGCTATTTTTCTGTTGTCTTCTGAAGTGCTTGGCTTTTTCTTGCTAGTCTTTTCAGCAACCAATTTCTCTTCTGTTCCATCTTTGCAGAATGAAACTTTACTGGAGCTTCCTTTCTGGCCAAACTCTCAACATTTTGAATCATTCTGTTGGGCTCTTTGCTCTTGATTCTAAACATAAATCTGGCTAAAGGTCCCCAATAGCAGCCATGTCACTGCTTCAACATTAGACTTCCTTGAAATTTCTTCTGCAAGATTAATTACTGTGCCACCCTTAATCTCTGACAAAGGCAACATCTCTGGACATGAGCAAAATTCAGACAGACTTTCTGCCAAGCCATAACACATGTCTGGGGTCCAACAGCCAGTGCAGTTCTTCCCAGCAGAAACCTCCTGAGCCTGATATTTATTGGGCAGAATTTCTGTCAGCATTCTTGTCTTCTGAGCTCTGACCAGAATCTCCCAACAAGTACAGCCTAGGGCATTCCAGCTCTGCTTTTTTTTTTGTATATCCTTTTATTGGTACATTTTAGGTGTACAACATAATGACATTCATCATTGGAGATATGCACCTTTACATACTCTCTTGGTTCTTATTTTTCCTCCTTCCCCTGCCCTCCCTTCAACCCCTCCATCCCCCCTATTTACAAAAACTTTGTTTCCATTTTTTCATTTTCTCACATTAACTCCATTCCCTTCTTTCCAGCTCTGCTTTTTTAGCTGGAATCTCTAAACCTTTCCTAACTCTTCCCCATCCCACAAACCAGTTCCAAAGGCTCCTAAACCACATAGTCAGGTACAGTCACAGCAATGACCCCACTTCTTTGTCTTAGTTAATTTTCTCATTGCTGATACAAAGTATCAGATACCCAAAGTTAAAGGAGGAAAGGTTTATTTAGCTCACAGTTTGTAGAAGTTTCAGTCCATAATCGATTGGCTCCAAAGCAGAGGCATGTGGCAGACAGGCATTACAGAGGAGAAACACTTCATGGTGGGTTGAAAGTAGCAAAAACAAGCAAGGGATGACCAAAGCTCTTCCTATTCTTTATATCTTGTTTTGTTTTTGGTACTGGGGATCGAACTCTGGTCCTTGCCCTTGCATAGCAGGTGGTGAAACCATTGAGATAAATCCCTGACCCTATTCTTTATATCTTATCCAAGCTACTTAAGGCATGTAGCACTCACACCCTTAATCCTAGCACCCTTGAGATCCTAGCATTGCACCATGAATCAGTCACACACTTTAGATCCAGCCACTTCTGAAAAAACCCTGCCTATGACTGCATGAGGCTTTGGAGGGATATCTAGATACAAGCTATAACACACCTCATTCATGAAAATATACATGTAATCATGACACATTGGTGCTTAATGCAACATCAAATTCCTGGACACTAGACAACAAAGTGCCAGCTCCCTGGTACAGCATTTAGGTTGTATTCAACCCTGTAGCACCTTCCTTGCCATTCTATTGCTGTTGCTTCCTACTACACATGATTTAAATTTCAAACAGATTTTTAAAATTTCCTCTAAACACCTGCTCACTCACTGTAACATTTGTATTTTTGAAACTTACCTAATGGAGAATATGTTGATACCCACAAAACCTATTTTAAACATAATCTACCTCATGATACTATCCCCAGAATTCTCAGAGTTGTCTACTGAACACTTTACACAAATCCATTTGATAACATTTGTAGAGACAGTTCCTTGTTTGTTACTCTTTACTACAATATATTCTGATGTGATGTTTGATAACATTCTATCTGCTAAATAATGTTTTCTAAAAGAAGACAGGGACTGGCTTGAATCTCAATAGGATAAGGAATGGTTGGTTATGTCTATGTTATTAAATTTCTCCTCAGGTGTAACTAATCCTTATGTAAGTGCCCATGTTCCTTCCTAAGGAAAAGCAAGGCAATTTTTAGAGGAAATGATAGCTCCATTTTTAGGGCTAGAAAGAAAAATTAAAGTTTTGATGCTTATTTCTTATTCTCTATCTGGTCAAAGAAGCTTGACCTGATACAGAGAAGGAAATGTTAATATGGAGAAAATGGAAGAGTGATGATAAGGGAATGAGTTCCAGTGCTCAAGTCATCATTTATAATTGTGTGCCTCGGTGGAGTCATGCATTTAAAAATGAAACTAAAATGATATGTTAGAGGAAAGAATAATATTTCACTAGAATGATTAACATTTATGAATGCTACCATATTTAAAAGGTTAGTTGACCACTGACTTGAGAATTTGAGCTGAGTAAATTTTTACTTTTCTTCTTGCCTTAAATTTGAGTCTCTTCTTTATTCTTTGACTTAGTTTCCTTGGGATTTCTGCTTCCTTGAGACTTAGGGTAAAAATCACCTTCTTTAAAAAGTTTTATATCTGAGCAAATGGATTTGGCATGTGAGGTTTTTTTTTTGAGGGGGGCGCTTCTACATGCTTCTATAGACCCTAAGATTCCTTCTGCAATATTATCTAGTAGAATCATCTAGTAATTATTTATTTTCCCCCAAATCTGTATATCTACTGTATAGGAAGATTTGTTTTCTAAATTCCTAACACAATTCCCAAGGTAGGCTAAATATTTAATAACTGTATGTTAGACTTAACTAAATTATGATCCCCACAATATATTTTATCTTTATGAAGACGTTTATGGATAACTTGAAATTTAACTTTGATTATCTTGATATTTATAGTATTCTGTATAGTACTGAATACAAGGTTTGTAAACTATGGCTGATCAATGAAGCCTATTCTACTAATAGAAAAGAATCTAAGGAACTATAATTAAATCAGTTAATTCTTTAAAGTACCTAAACATTATATTCTTTAGTATTATATGTCATAGGGCTAGGGATTTAGCTCAGTGGTTCCACTGCCTGCTTCGCAAGTGCAAGGTCCTGAATTCGATCCAGGGTACCAAAAAACCAAAAAAGTATTATCTGTTATGTCTGTAAATGTTTTACCATTTTACAAATAGTAATAGAAAACCAAAAAATTTTTGAATTTTGCATTGTGCTCAAAGATTTGTAGATATAGTCCTCCCCCTTCCCACACAACTCAATACAACAAATTTCCTTGTAGTTATAAGCAGCTATTTCTATCACCCACAAATAAGTATGATTTTAGACAATTTGAGATGCTAACCAAATAGTAAAAAAATTAATACAGGAATCATTTATTTTCTCCAGTGAATCACCTTTATTTTGTTCTTCCAGGTTGTACTATGAATAGTATATCATTTTTTCACAATATTAACATGTATTAATATCATCATAGAGGAACATTCATTAACATTTTTATCCAAAATAGTTGTTGGTTTGTTTGAAGGAAGAGAGGGATTGCTTTAGTTTTATTTACAGATGAGAGAAATGAGTCTGAGAAAAAAAAAATGTTCATAGAAAGTCACCAGGAATTTAAAGAGCAAATTCAGGCCTGAAATCTTTCTTTTTAAATGATCTCCCGGAAGTCATGGTGCATTTTGCCCATAAGTTAATATCTTACTGTTTCTTCTGTAGTAATGAGATCGTGGCCATACAATTTTGAGATGTTTATCTAATATTCCTATTTTAGAAACATTTAAAAAAATCCTTTTTTCATCCCTTGCCCTTTTCCCCAATGGAATTATTGGTATATGTGAATAATTAATTTTTGTTATTGAATCACTCTCTAGTACCATTATTTTGAGTCATATAAAATTTCAATAGTTTACATTATAATCATATTAATATAATATTTATTGTAGGAATATTTTTTCCATTTTTGTAATACAATGAAGACTTTGAAGTGAAAATTCAATGTGATACTTTCAAAGAAGTAAATTAATGCTTCAATAGCAAATACATTTCATCTAGCATGATCACCTGTCATCACTGCAGTGGGTTTGTTTCATTGTGTGGAAAAGAATTACAAACCTGACTCCAGCTTGATAATAAAGGAAATTATGGTCAGCAAGTAATGTCTGCAGTGGGAAAAGCTGCACATAGGTATTTTAAAAAATGCCTGGTACAGTGGATAATAATTCTTCAGATTTATTTAGTGATTTTGGTTTTTACTCACAGTGAAAATATGTGCAAACATTAATGTTTATATGTGTTCACTGGACAATAGTGAAACAATACTGACCATGTTTAACAGTAAAATAGAACCACTTTCCACATTTGACTGAGATGATTACCACTGATGCTGTGGTGACTGTCTTTATACAGTTCATTCTGTATCTATAAAGTGCCCACAGTTTTTATATACGTCATCATTACATAGGTTCTATCACACACGGATAGCTATCATGTATATATCATGTATATAGTGCCTCTTTCTTTCTTTATTATCTTCAAATATTTTGTATATTTATTAGTTTGTTTGCAGATTCAATGTGAACTTCCTCTACCACACCCATACTAAGTGGCTCAAGTAAGTAATGCTGATATTTGTCCATACTGATACAATCACACATGTATAGATTTTATCATTATTTATTTGAAAATATAAGCATATTTTATGTATTTCTTAACATCTTATTTTGTTTTTCAGTTAACAAAGAAAACTAGAAATCCTTTGAAGTTAACTGCCATTTTGTTAAATTTTAGTTCTGTTTATTAGTACATGTGTGTAGTACATAAGGATTACAGTACCCTTGTGGAAAGTTGGTACATGCACATAACACATCATAGTTCCTTTTTCCTTCTCTTTCCCTTCCCTCTCTCTCCCCTCCACATATCTCTTGATTCCCTTCCCTGCTTTCAGTAAATGTTTGCAGTACATAATGTTTGCGTTACTTGTGTGGAGTTGGCACATGTACGTAAAACATCCCAATTTCTTTTTTTACCCGTGATCCCTCCCCTTCCTCTCTTCCTTCCACCTGTTGATGCTCTTCCCCTTTGAGAACCATCATCTTCCTACTTCCAAACATCTATCTTTTATTTTGTTCTTTATTTTTTCTGTGAATTTGTCGCATTAGAGAAACCATGCACTATTTAAGCGTGTGTGTTTTATTTCATTTAACATTATGGTCACAATGTCCATCCATTTCCCTACAAATGACTCAAGTTTATCTTCCCTTACTGCAGAGTAGTACTCTTGTATATAAATACCACATTTTCTTTATTCTTTCTTCTGTTGATGGACATGGGGACTGCTTCCAAGATTTAGCTTGTATGAATTGCGCCAATATAAACATGGGTATGCATAACCAGGAGAATAGCTGGATCAATGAAATTTCTAGTTTCAGTTTTTGAGAACTCTCCACACTGATTTCCATAGTGGCCGTACTGGTTTCCATTCCCAGCACCAATGTAGAAGGGCTCCTTTTCCCCTCAGCCTCTCCAGCATACATTACTGCTATTTGATTTCTTCATGATGGTCTTTCTTTCTGGAGTAAGATGGAATCTGAGAATTGCTTTAATTTGCATTTCTCTAATGCCCAGTGATATTGAGCATTTTATCATGTATTTATTGGCCATTTGTACTTGTTCTTCTGTGAACTGTCTAGTCATTTCTCTTGCTCAATGCTTTTTGATATAGTTTAAAGCACTTTGAAATATGGGTTTTAATTCTACTTTTTAAAAAAGGTGAGGTAATCAATCAGATACTGTTTCAGATTTTCTATTTTAAATTCTTATAGCTAATAAAGTATAATTTGGGAGGATTAAGTGACTTGTCCATGTAAAATAAATTTAAATGACAAGAAAAATCTTTGGATCCATTACCCCATTCAAGGTCCATTGTTCCATATTTTCCTATTAGTAACCTCCACAGTTAATTTTAGAAAATGAAAGAAAGGCTCTGAACTGGAAGCTTTATAATATATTCATCCAAAGTCACTGCCTTGATAATCTACTTTAAAGTATTATTATACACATGTTACAAAATGAGACTGTGAAGTAAACGTTTGCAGAACATGTCCAACTTTCTCTACCTAGATAAAGGGAAAAAGCAAGTCTTGTGTGTACCAAATGGCAAATTGTAAATTATTTTATTATAATATATTAAATGCACTTTTGAACATTATATATCCTTTTAATGTTAATTGAAAATAACCTTCTGAGGCCAGTGTACTTATAAAACACTTTTGTACCTCTTTCTAGAAAATTCAGATTTCTGTGATAAAAACACAGTAGAAATGAGGAAGATTTCCTCTGAGTAATTGGAACTTGGTGCCATAGAAACAATACCAACATTGTCAATGAGACAGTACCATCCACCCGTACTGCATTATGTTCTATACTTGTACTAAAGTAACAAGTAAACATTTTCGGTCCAGAATTTGGATTTCTCTGTCTGAAAAGAATACATATTTTCCATGGCCTCCTGATTTTTAGACAGGGCTGAGTGAGACTGAGGCAACTGAAGTAATGCTATTTCTTTAAAATGTATCAATAATGAATAAACCACACATTTAAAAAAATTGTATTTATTACATGTAACTCATACAAAGTGCTGTGGGTTTCTCTCAGATAAGTTGTGCCCCTGTGTCAATTTTCCAAGTCATATTTCTGTGTGTGTTATTAATAGATATTTTTGCTATGTGTTAGATACCTGTTTTCTGGTGTTATGTGGAATACACAAAACCCTGGTAAATAGCAGATGGGCGGTAAAAAAATCAAATCGAATATTACTTTACCAAGAGAAAAATTTCTGAACCACAAGATCTAGATGGTAACTTAACATATCCTCCCATAAATTTTACATTGTTTGACTAGTTGATTTGAGGAGTCATTTGGTATATTTAGACCTATAAAAAGCATAAGATGTTATCTATTGTATTTGCCGTTTGCCAGCAACAAAATACTCAACTCCATAAAGAACATAATATTAGAAAAGCTATCCAGGTCTACACAAAAATGTGTGAAGCCAAGAATAGGAATTTAAGCTAGGCATTATGACTGTGGAAATAGGTAAGTAATAATATGACATCCAAACTCACTCCCTCCCTCCCTTCTTCTCTCTCACTCGCCCATCTCTTTTTTTTCTTTTCTCTTCTTTCTTTCCTTCCTTCCTTCCTTCCTTCCTTCTTTCATGTACTTAATATTCAGGCAAGCCTAACTCATAGAAAGAATGAAGAGGACATGTAGTTATGCATGTATAATTTAAACCATGATCACTATTACCTCCAAAGTCTAAGCATTAAACTAGGTATTGCCACATAGATTATTTCTTTTGATTGTCATATTAACTCTAAATTTTGTTATTATTATTTACACCTTACCAAAGAGGGTAATTTAGTCTGAGTTGTAGCAGATGTAGGATAGAACACCAATTTTATCTGGTCAAAGATCATCCCTTTTCCATACCTTGGGATGACATTCAAAGAGCTCTCATTGTTACATCCATGACTGCTGACATGGAGTTTTCACTACTTATTCTAAACCATGTTCCCTCACTTCTATCAGCAGGTTTCCTAATAAAGTCACATTCAGAAGTTCTGGGTGAACATGAATTTTAGGGAATTCTGTCCAACCTATTACAAAGAACTAAATTATTTCCTTAGTTATTTGGTTTTACGTTTTGGTTTTTAGTGGCTATACTGATACTACAAACATCTATTTCTATAGAATATGCATCCTATCTCTTTAGTGATTTCTAAATTTGATTTAGTAACTTTAAACTACTAGCCAGTTTGTTTGCTTCAGAGATTTGAAAGAGAATTACTTTCACAAATATTCTACTTTTCTAAATTAAAATAATATAATTAATCTTCTATGCCTTTGTCTTCTCTATTCAGTTCTCAATGATTTCCGTAATGTGGAAGAGTTTGTAATTAATCAGAAAAATTAGCAGAGAGATGGAGTCTGCTGGAGCTGACTCATATTCTGGAGGTTGTGTATGACTATATGAACTTCTTAATACCTCAGATTCTCAGGGGTTGTAATTATCTTAAGATAGGTACAACTATTTTTAGGAAACATAATTTGTTCCTTTTTCTTTTCTTGTAAAAAGAAATCCTTCCAAGTATGACATTAAGTCATCATACTTGACACCAGTCTATAATCTCTCCGCTCTTCTCCCCTCCCTTCCCCTCCCTTTCCCTTCCCAGCCCTCCTTTCCTCTCCTTTCTTTTCCTCTCTTCCACCCTCCTTCTTACACAGAAGCATAGAACTAAGACAGCTGCTCAATTATTCTTTCTTTCCTAAGACAGATTTCTCAAAATAAAACAAGGGAACAAAT
Organism: Heterocephalus glaber; assembly: GCF_000247695.1. The sequence goes on along the minus strand of NW_004624863.1, from coordinate 3,606,614 downwards.
CAAATAAGCCTCCCGAAGACAGAATACTTACCCCGTCCCACAACACATGTGCTGAAGTCCTAACTCCTAAATTGATGGTATTAGAAAGTGGGCCCTTTGGAGAACTACCTCATGAAGTTTGTGCTCTGATGAATGACGTCAGTACCTTTTAGGAATAGGCCTATGGGAGTTGTCCTTTCTATCATTGTCCCTTCTACCAGGTGAGGACCCAGTGAGCTCTTTATAGTCAGAAGCTATAACTCAAAAGAGGGACCTCGACAGTACCAAAATAAGCTAGCCTCTGGATCTCAAACTCCCTACCCCCAAGAACTGTGAGAAATAACTTTCTATTCTGTATATGATATGTTGTTACAATTGCACAAACAGTTTAAAGCACCCTTGATTTGTTTGTTTCCTGTGATTAGATTTTTTCCCAATGTTTTAATAACTTAATTTTTACATTTATTTTCATCCCATCTCTTCAGGGGATATTTATCACACATATTTTATATATGAGGAAAGTGGGAATCAGAGTGGCACTGTCTGTCCACAGTCACATAGGTAGTAAGAGGCAATGCTAGATTTACAACCAAGGTCCTCAAATTCCTAGTACCAAACTCTCTCCTAGTACCCTGTATTTACGTTGAGCACATTACCTTCTGAGGATTCAACCTTGCAAATATTTCTATTATTATTGAACTAAAAACAGAAGAACAGAAGTTGCAGGCTAGAGTTGTTCTTGGGATATCACTAATGTATCTCTGCTGCTCCACTCATTGACCTTAGACTTTTCTTCAACTAGACATAAGGATTGTTGATAACAGTGATTAAATGACTGCCTTCCAAGAGCAGTCCCTTCACAACAACATTGAAGGGATTATTTTGTTCTTAGTTGGAAGCCTGGGAAAGATTTCATGATTTCCTGTGCCAAAGTAGTTATTGAGAAGTGTTTGATATCACTTACTTCCACCTGATTATAAATTTAAACAAAATAAATCTCTTGCATTTTGATAGAGATTTTAGTTTGAAAAGGATTCCTTTCATGGCACAACAACCCAAGGGCACAAATATTTTTATTTGAAATAGCCTTCCTAATAGTCAGATGAATGATTCTGTCTTGTTTTATGAATTCCATTTGCTAGTAACCACCTATAGGAAGGACTAGGTTAAGTACAGAAGCACTTAAAATCCCCACCAAATCACGTGGCTGCTCATGTAACCTGTCTGCCATTGCAGCTTCTGGTTACATTAGTACGGTGGGGGGGGGGGCAGAGAGAGAAAGAAGAGGAGGAGGAAAGAGGCAACAAAGGAAGGGGGAAGGAATAAAAGGAAGAGAAGGAGGAGAGGAGGGAGAGAGGAATGATTCAATAAATTAGCAAACTTGGATTCACACACAAAATAAGCCATTACACTTAACAAATGTTCATTATTTAGCTACTATATAAGAAATATTGGCTTAAGAACTTAAGATACAGTGACTAATAAGACAATATTTGTATTTACTTGACATCTAGGAAGAAATACAAGTAATTAATTATAATATTACATGTTGATGAATGACAAAAAGTGTATTTATGAACCAGTTGGTATCCTTAGCTGGGTATTCAGCTCAATTAGAGAATCAAAAATTTAGCCCTCATTTTACACAGGAAGAAATTGAATTTCTAGGAAGGGCACCAATCCTTAGTTATTTCACCACAGCATAAGATATTTAATGTTTCTATTATGGATTATAAGCTGCATAGGTACTAAACATGAAATTGGAGTTTTTATTTATTCTATGTTATGTGTACCATAGGGCTTGAACTCTTGCTTCATAGATAGAGTATAACATGCAAAATTTCTGAGAAATATTATTAGAATGATCCCATTGTATATGCTCTATTTTCTACATTTTATCTCTGGCTGAATAAATTCAGAAAAAGTGGGCAAATTCCTTCTACTGGTCTTTTAACTCTATTATTTCATCTAATCCAGTAACTCAGCAGGAGCCTATTATGCCAATTTGACAAGAACAGGTGATATTAATTTCTCATCTAAAACCAAGGTAGGGGAGGATGTCATTTGTATTAAATGACTTTGTATAGAGAAGACAGAAACCAAGGATGTTACTAAGTCCTGCAATGTACAGGACGGTCTGTAAGAAAGAATTACCGTCCCCAAATGTGCCATAAGTGAAAAGAATTTTTTTAAAGTTCTATTTTCTCAATGCATATTTTATGATAAATGTAACACTGTACCAATTCTCAAACCACCATATCTGGTGCATATATATATATATA
>NW_004624863.1:3568182-3604153 GCF_000247695.1 Heterocephalus glaber | reverse complement strand
TTGTTGTTTGTTTGCTTTTTGGTACCTGGGATCCAACTCAGGACCTGTGCTTGCAAGGCAGGTGTGGGAACCACTGAGCTAAATCCCCAGCCCTAAATTTCTTTTCCTTTTTTGACAGGGGTACCAGGGATCAAACTCAGGACCTTGCACTTGTAAGGCAGGCAGCAGAATCACTGAGCTAAATTCCTGGCCATGTTATATAGTTGTTAAATAAACCATTGTTGGATAAATTATTACTAAGTATTACAGAGTATTTACTAACCTTCAGCATAGTAATATATATATCATATCGTATATATATCATATATATAAAATTCTCTAATCATTTTTGTTTTTTTCAGTACCAGGGATCAAAATCAGGACCTTGTGCTTGCCAGACAGGCGCAACACCACAGAGCTACATCCCTGGATCTAATCCTCTAATCTTAAAAATAATTCTTCAAAGAAGAGATTATCAACTTAACCTTTTAGGTTGTTGTTCTATATCTTCAAAATGGCTAAACTGCACTTAGAATCCATCCAAATTTTAGAAAATAATGAGTCCTTACTTATTTCCTGGAAGCTTAGTTTGTGTTTCTTGACCATTATGAAAAGTAGTTGCCATATCTACAAATCTAGAAATTTATATAACATTGGTAAATTTTTACTAAAATATATGAGTTTACTACCACATAAATAATTATAACTTTAAAATTTACATACATTTGGGGTCCAAGTACACTTAAATTGTAAGTATGTCACAATTATGATTTTGGATCTCCTAAATGAATTCTGATATGTAAATGTGTACTGACTTTTAGTTATGAGTCTGAGAAATATAAATGAGTGTTTGTGTGTTTTTTGGTTTATTTGTTTGATTGATTGTTTTTTCCTATTTGTGTGTTTACTAGCATGGAATCAACTGTCCTCATTCTCAAATTTACCTCTGTTTTAGTATGAAAAGAGTAGATCAAAGAATCTGAAGTATGTAACAGGCATGATTCTGCTGAGAAGGCTTCTGTAGGATCATAGTTAATTGCTTTAAACTTAGTCTAAACAAAACTCAAGTAAATAAAGAGCAAATTGGCCAGTTTAAAATAGATTAATTTGAACACAGAAAGGATCTATTCATTTTTTCTCTTATTTCTTCTCCTGAGTGGTTAAGTGGAAAACAATCTGCAGAATCCCTCCCCGATCCGTTCTAACTCTGACATTTACATTTATTTGTGCCTTAAAGATTAACTACAGAAATAAATATGGCCATATTTCCACTTTTGTTTACTCTTCTCTTTCAGCTTTTCCACCTCCATTTCTCTTTCATCTCCACAAAATTTAGCACATGTCCCTTAAGCAATTTTTAAACCAAGGCATTTATATAAAACACACACCCCCTTGCAAAAAAAAAAAATCTGTGGCATCAGTGCATTTACCTTGCCTTTTTCTCATCTTTGGTCATTATTTAACTCTCCATAAAATGGACCAGTGGACCCAGAGAAACCCATGCTGCATAAGAAAAGTTTCCTATCTCCATGTACTAAACTAAAATCGAAATGGATTAAAGATTTAAATATTAAAACAGAAAATAGAAATGCTGAACTGTCTGGAACAGAGGTTAGGTAGAACTGTTGAAGGCATTGGTGTAGAAAAAGATTTTATGAACAAAACCGCAGTTGCCTGTGAACTAGCACAAACAATCAACAAGTGGAATCTCTTTTTACTAAAAAGCTTTTGCACAGCAAGACAAACCACCAGCAGTGTGAAGAGACAACCCACAATGTGGGAAAAAATTTTCACCTGCTGTCCCTCAGACAAAGGTCTACCATCTCAAATCTATAAAGAACTTAAAAAAATCAGACCTCCCAAATTTAAAGACCCCATCCAAAAATGGGCATCTGAAATGAGCAGACGTTTCTCATACAAAGAAGTAGAAATGGCAAAACTATGAAAAAATGTTCAACATCATGGATCATTCAAGAGATGCAAATGAAAACAATGCTGAGATTCCATCTCACCCCAGAAAGTATGGCTGCTGTCAAGAAATCAACCAATAACAAATGCTGGCAGGGATGTGGGGAAAGAGGAACCCTGCTCCACTGCTGGTGGGAGTGTAGATTGGTGCAACCACTGTGGAAATCAGCATGGAGATACCTCAAAGAACTAGGACTGGAAGTCCCATTTGACTCAGCTATTCCCCTGCTCAGTATCTTCCCCAAAGAATTAAAAGAATCTTACCACAGTGATATACGTGCACCCATGTTCATAGCAGCACAGTTTGTAATAGCTAAAACTTGGAAACAACCCAAATGCCCATCAACTGGAGACTGGATAAAGAAAATGTGGGTTTTTTTATAAAATGGAGTACTACTCAGCCATAAAAAATGAGAAATTAGAGACATTTATTGCTAAACGGATCCACACTGAGGCAATACTCTTAAGTGAAATAAATAAGATGCACATGTATAAATACTGAATAGTTTCTCTGGTGTGAGAAACTGAAAGTGTAAATCAGGACCGAAAGATGTAATAGATAATGTGAAATAGGAAGAAAAGGGGCAAAGGGGAAGGGGAGGTAGGGAGGGGTAGGGCCAGGGAAAGAAGAGAATGTAATATCAGAAAATGAAAAAAAGGAAACAAAGTTTTTATAAATAGGGAATGTTGGAGGGGTGGAAGGGAGGGCAGGGGAAGGGGGAAAAAATAACCAAGAGAGTAAGTAAAGGAGCAAATTTCCAATGGTGAATGTCATTATATCGTATATCTAAAATGTACCAATAAAAGGATATACAGTTAGAAAAAAAATTTTCCAGCAAACCTATTTTAGCAGCCATGTTGCACATTGCATTAGAGATTTGTATAGCAGTTCTGCTTTACATTGTTATCCATAATGTAGTGTTCTTTCAAAGGAAGAAAATAGTGAAGTTCACAAAATACAGTGAGCTAGGAGTATACCAAGGGGAAAATTGTGTTTTCTCTTTATTCTCATGTTATCCTGTTTTTAATCTTTTATCTCAGTTTTGATTTTGCCAAGTTAAGCCTGATTTAGCATTTATCTGCTTTAGATAGAGTTTAAAGTATATCTGTGGTTGCACCTAACAATTAGGTGTAACCATGTGTGTATCTCCATTCCCCATCAAAATAATTAAATTCAGTCATATATTTTCAATATTGAACGCAAGCTATACTGGTTATCAAGCGAAGATAATTTGGAACAGGAAGACTGGATTAAGTTTTAGGGGTGAGAATATGGCTGGAAATATTCTGAAAGGTATTCACGGAGTTTGTGAGATAATGTTTCAGTTTCTTTCCTTAGTATTTTTGAGTTCATATTTCTACCTTCTTTGAATACATTATTTTTCTTACAATTATAGGAGGGAGCTATCCCTTTTATTGGTACTATTTTGTTTACAACTTTGATGGGTTATAATAAGTATTCTTTGAAAAGAAATTGTCTTTTAAAGACTTTCACTGGTCATTGTAATGTTATCTTAGTTGTGATATTTGATTAATAATAAAGGAGTCGGAGATTTAGCTCAGTGGTGCTGCCGCCTGCCTGGAAAGCATAAGGTTCTGTGTTTGATCCCCAGTACCAAAAACAAAGAACTCCCCCCAAAACAAACAAACAATAATAAAGGATGCCACTAAGCTGTCAGAATAAAAAAAAAAATTTAAGTAAATAAAGCCCCTACAGTTTCTGACATTTCTTTTGGAATACCTTCCTCATTGGCCAAGTCCTGGTTTATTTAATTTTAAGCTTTTTCTCTTTGTAAAATTGAAACACAAAACATTAATTTAATAGGACAATTTAACTTCAGCTCTTTACAGATATTTATTTGAATAACGTTTTTGCAGGCATCAGGGAAGGGTGTTATCACTCAGCTTATCAAATATTTCCTAATTGTGATGTGAATAGAGAAGGGCAATTTTTTTTCATTAAGATTATCAGTACATTTTAGGTATACAATACAGATACATTCATCTCTGGGAACTTTCACCTTTACATGATATATCTTGGTTCTTATTTTTTTCCCCATTTCCCTCCCCTCCCACAAACCCTTCCACCTCTCCCTCTTTACAAAGACTTTGTTTCCATTATTTTCTTTTTCTCATATTTTTTCCTTTCCCTTCTTTCCTTTCCCTAACTGCTCCCACTTCCCCTACACCTTTAGACCTTTTCTACCGATTTTACATTATCAATTATACATTTTGTTCCTGATTTACAGTTTCTGTTTCTCATACTAGAGAAACAATTCAGTATTTTCAGACGTGTATCCTATTTATTTCACTTAAGGGCAGTTTTTTGACATGTGTTAAATACTTGCTTTTTACAAAGACTTTTGCAAGGTACTTTAGTTATGTACCTATCTTTATTGTTTTAATAGGGATATGTGAAACATTTCATTGTTTGAGCATTAAAGATGAAATTAAGAAACATGAATAGACAATAAACTAATAAAATATGCTCAACTTGCTTAGAAACAAGGTAAACTCATGTAACAGTGACCCTGAAATAATACAACATCTTATCCACCAGATTTAGAGAAATTGGCTAGAATGTAAAGCACAAGAACTACTGGTAAAATGTAAATTGTATTGCCATTGTATAAAACAATTTTGCATTATATAGGAAAGGGAAAAATATTAATACCTACTTAAAATATATTTTATGAGTGTTTCATTACTGAAGGATTCTGATTAATCCAATATGAACAGCACCTGTCTCCAGGACAGGTGGGGAGTTGTGGTATCTACTGTATATACTTTTGACCCAAATGTACCCAAAGGAATTTGCCCCACTGATACACATGTACATCAGGAGACATAGATTAGACTGTTCATAGAAGCATTGTTTATAATAGTAAAAGAAAACAAACTAGGGAAGAACACCAAATGATTATAGCAGTCAAATGGCGAGGCACTATAGTTATATTACAGAATTATCCACAGTAATGAAAATCACTGAACTACAGTTAAATGTATCTATAGGGATGAATTTCAAGCATAAAATTTACTATAAAGGCATATTGCAGAAAAATGTATTTTGTATGATTATATGTATGTGAGTTTAAAAAACATGGGAAACAGTATCATATTTAGGAATACACAGATATAAGGGAAAACTTGAAAGTATAATAAAAGAATGGCTATTCTAAAATTTCAGGAGCTTGATTGTTTCTGAGAGTGGAACAAAAGAAGTGACTGAGCCCTAAGAGAGATATCCAGGATAGCTAATGGTATATTCATCTTTCCATTACCTGACAAAATGCCTGAGGAAAACAGTATAAAGGAAGAAACATTTACTTTGTTCCATAGTTTCAGAGATTTCTACCCATGGTGGGCTGGCTCCATTGCTTTTAAACCTCTGGCAGTATCATCATAGTAGAAAGGCATGGCCAGATAAAGCTGCTCACCTCATGACAGCCAGGAAGCAGGGAAAGGGAGTGAGTTGGACAGCAGGAGCCCAGGACTGGTTACAGTGCCCAAGGGCACACGCCCAGCCCCCTCCCCCTAGCAAAACCAATTCCACTGTTGGCTTTGCCCATGATAACTTCCTCCTAGTGCAGGGCACAAGGGGAAATTATCTCTTCTCATGATCATCTTATTTTCTTTTATCACTGAAGCCTAGAACCAAATGTCTTCCTTCTTGAACTTGGCTGCCAGAAAATTCATTGTAAAGTACATTTTCAACTCCAGTAATTAACATCATAAATTCTGAGTCTGCGTATTTTCCTTCTGATAATGATTTTTGGTTTCTCACCTTTAGAAATTAGACATTGTAAATATACTACTTCATATACAGTCATAAATGATCCAAAACCTTTCCTTATGACTAGTGAATTATACATTTTAATAAGAAAATACTTTATAACAATTACATTTTCTTGAAAGTTCTAAATTATTACCTTTAAAGTTGAATTCCTTAACTTTTTTCTTCTCATTCTCAATTTCCCAAACTTTGAGTTTAGCATGGATCTAAAACCGATGTGTTTTCAATTTCAAATCCACCAGGTGTACAGAGTTTGTCCTGGGAAAATGTATAGATGCCAGCTGCAGTTTTACCTTTGGAAAGAATGCCAAATCGGTAATCACAACAAAGCCTCTCCAAAGTGAGTAACACTTTGAAATACATGTTGAGCTATAAAAGGCACTACATAAATATATGATTATCTTTCTATATATGGAAAAGGAGGGTAGGAGCTAAGGAGCACATGAGAGATTGCCCTGAGTTATTTAGGGGAAGCACTTGGCTCTATTTCACCACAGTTTCTCAGAAAGCTACTGAGACCAATTTAATGAACAAAATTATATATAACTGTGGATTCAGTCTTTTCTGCAGTTTTTAACATATCTCTCAAGGTAAGTATGGATACCTCAAGGAATAAACCTGACCAGTAAATTTCAGTGTCATCAAGAAAATAGATATTGATGGTTTAAACATTGCAGACCAAATTTACCTATCTCTCAGAGGCATTTTACAATTCACATTACAGAAGAAAGAACAGAAAATAAAGAATGAGAATGTCTACCTAGTACACCTTTCATAGATCTCTCTGTAACCACCAGCCCATCAATCCATCCTTCAGATACTATTTAAAAGCTAAGGTTCTAGGCACCAAATGAAATGGTATGTTTATTTCCTCAATGATCTCACTGCCCAGATGCAGAAGAACCGTGGGATAGATAATTTTAGAATATTGGGTTAGTTTACTTTACCAATATTTTGCATAGTTTGGTGGATATGAACTCAGAGTTTGGAGTCATGGAGACCAGGATTTGAATCAAAGTTTCTTTGAGTTAATAAACTCAACAAGTTAATTAACCTTTTAAAGCCACTATCTATGTAGCCATAAAATAAGTATTACAATTAAGCACATTTCCTGAGACTCCTGTGTAGATTTTATATATATATATATATATATATATATATATATATATGACATAAGAAGCTTGAACCAGTACTTGAAATGTCATGGCAATAGTGGATGATGGCAGTTTCTAAGGAAGAAGTAACTTGACCTTGGTGTGGAGATGTTGACACTATCTACAGGGGACCCTTTGAACTTTGTCTTGGAAATGAGCAGAATTTTTCAGGAAATAAACCACAATATATGAGGAGGAGGTTTGTAGAAAATGCAAGAGAAAAAGGGATAGAGGAGTTTAAAAGTTGAGATCTAAAATTCTGTTGCCACTTTGCCCTTTATTTTTGAACACATGTGGAAGACAAGTGAGGATCTAAAGCAATGATCTGAAATAAAAATAAAGTAGAGAACAAGATAAGAAAGCAGGGGAGGTCTTTTGGCTGACACTAGGTGTCCTCAAAAAAGGCATCATGTAAAAGAGTAAGGGTTAAACCCTAAATTACCTAAATCAATGACAATTATTACTTAAAGGAGAATAATTTTTACTTCTATCAATAAGTACTGTGATTTGCTAAATTGTGTAAAAATATTAGATCTAATTAGAAGTTTTAATAGGTTTATATTCTTTTTTTATTTTTATTTTTTGGTACCAGGGATCGAACTCAGGTCCTTGAACTTGCACAGCAGGCCGCGAAACCACTGAACTAAATCCCTGGCCCAGGTTTATATTCTTTTAATTTTCTATACAAGCCTGTCAGCGCATGTTTTTCAAATGTTTGATTAGACACAGTATAAGGTTTCTGATATTTAGCAAACACCGAAAACTAAATAATTTTTAAAAGTAAGCTTTTCTCTGTGGGATATTGCACAAAATGTATTGTATATAGGCAAGCAGAATATGTCATTTGTATTAGAGCAGGGCTTTTTTGATGGATCATAAAAGTATATTTAAAGTGTGGTTAAGAGAGATAAATGACATTAAACACTTGCAAGTTCCTTGAGAGCAAATGTCGATTCCTGAATATTTACCAAGAAATCTCTACCTACCATAAGGCAATGAAGCCTATAAATACGGAATGCTTAACTGTTCTGTTAAATTAAGATTTCAGAGGGTGGGAATATATTTGATTTTTATAGTATCTGGAATCATAATGGAATTTTATGAAGTTATATTTTACAATTTTAAGGTTTCTGACTTCTGAGAATGTTGAGTGCTTCATGTTCACGGTGGCTAATTTGTAGAACAACCCAAGTTAACCCTTGCATAGTGTCAGACTTATTTCTTTTGATTCTTTATTGATTTGTATAGTTTCATTTAAAAATATTTTTGTTTCTACTATGCACAAAACATCATATTAGGCACTAAGAAAGGAGAGATTCACCTAAACTTAAAAGCTTAACTTACTCATGGAAGACGCAGGACAGGAATACTGTAACTCCATCTATCAGGTAGAAGTGGCGAGTATTGTGAGAGTGTACAGACCATCTCTTCTTGGAACATAAGCATTCTCCATTCTTATAATACCTAGATCTCAAATATTTTTCGGTACTGCAGATTGAACCGAGGCCTTTCCATTGTTTCATTTTAGTTATCCTTTTTTTCTTTGAGATGGGATCTTACTGTGTCACCCAAGCTGTGCTCAGACTTGTGTATCTCTTTCCTCAGCATCCCAGATGCTAGGATTACAAACATGCACACCCAAGTCAGAGGACAATTTTTGTCATCAGTGGAGACGATGAGCTGTAAGGGAACAAAGTCACGCAGGTTAGTGAGGGTCCCCTGTCACAGGAAGTCAAGTTAGTGATCTCAACTAACACTGACCACCTTCTGTGTATCAAGTATTTTTCTAACCTTTTCACATAAATTAAAACAACTACGCGGTACTCTTACAGACTACAAGTAGATACCTTGATTGTTCTTATGTTTCTGATAAAGACGCTGAGGCACAGGAAATTTGAGGTGCATATGTCTCTTAGATAAAAACAGTCATGATTTCAATCTGGCTGGATTTGTTCCCAAGTCAACATCCTTATCATATCATACAGAATCTCACTGAAAAAGACAGATTTCTCACACTGGGAGACAGGCTATTTCTGTTCACTGTGAAAATGTCATCACATATGCAAGCACCAGGTGCCACTGAAGCTCAGAGAAGGAAAACCTAATCTAGAATCCATCACAACAGAGAAAGCAAGATCTTATTTAGTTACCTTCAAGGACTACTGGAAGTTTGAGAAGATAAGACCAAGAAGTCTATGCTCAAAGTGAAGCAGTGACATAAAAAAGGCCACTGGCTCAAAAACATCCTGCATTTAGGAAACAACAGACACAGCGCACCTGGACACCCACACCAGGTATTCACAGCCACATTCCTAAGACCTTCACAATTGGAGGACTTTAAAGGAACAAACCTAGAATGAAAGAAGGCTGCTGTGATCTGTGAATATATCTGAGACCTTATGAGGAAATGTTTGTGGGCTAAATGTGTGAATAAAAAGGGCACACAAAATGAAGGCTATAATGAAAGCATTTTTAAGTATTTCCGTAAAATAATAATTGAATAATTAGAACTTATTAGCATTCTTGTGATTTGTAAGAAAAAACATCACCCCTCCCCCCTCTCAATTTCCCCCTAGAGAACTTCAGAGGGCTGTTCAAGTGTCTGGCTTTTCCACTGCTTTATCTTTCTTAAGAATTCTTTGCAAAATCCTGCTTTTCTGTCATAATTGTATTTCATATTCCACTTTGAAATTCTCTTCTCTCTTTAAGAATAGAATTTCTACAGAAACAAAAATGGCTTAGTCGTTCTCCTCCCCACAAACCCAGGGATCAAAATACCAAGTTACATAAGCTCTCTCTTGAAAACACTGTATTGTGCTTCCAGTACAAACTTCAAAATAGAAAATTCAAAAATTTTGCAAAAAACCATACTACTGGATACAGTTGCAAAACTGTTCTAAGTGAGGCAGGAGTAACTTGGAGGGCAAAAGACTATCGATATGGGGCAAAGCTATAGAACTTGGACTCCTAGCTTCATCATTTAATGATACATTAACTTTCATAAAACTACATTTCCTGAACGTCATTTTTCTCATCTTCAGAATGCAGACAGCAATAATACATCCCATATAAGTTTATTCTGAATGTTAAAGATATAGTTCTCCTAAACAACTTAATACCTGGCACATTAGACATGATTATTAAAAAAATGTTGATCTGCACAGTCAGAGAAGAGCTAGGTTCAGTAGATTTTTTATAGCTTCTAAGAATTTTAAATACATCTGTGTACCGTGTGTCACCAGCTAAAGACAGAAATCATAGAGAGACGGGCTTGTATGTTTATTGAAGATAGACTTCTCCAGCGAAGTCAAAGCTAGGCCTGAAGTGTGCAAACTGGAAATGGAGGGGAAAACATAAGCCCATCCGTGCATTTCATGCATTTAATGCAGTTGCATCTACTCTTGACTTGCCAACTAAAGGATGCCAATTTATGATGAAGTCTATATTGAGAATTTTAGTATGCTGGGTGCCTAACTTGGCTAAATTCTCTTTCATCAGCTTCTTTGGTTTTTTTTTTTTTTTTTTTGGTACCAGGGATCTAACTCAGGTCCTTGCGCTTATGAGGCAGGCTGCAGAACTACTGAGCTAAATCCCCTGCCCTAAGCAGCTTCTTTGAAAAACAAAAAGGTTCCAGTAATTCTATGGTTTCCCTTAAGACCGTTAATATGAAGCCTTTTACCTATAAATGTACAAGTGATCATTTTTTAACTGAAGTGATGATAAAACTCTGCATGTCGCTGAAGGTCAAGCTATTATTCTCCAAAGTCACATAGAGATTCTACCGGAATTGATCTCCCCTTCCTAGCTAGGCAGGGTCACAGTGCCAATATTTTAATGTTGGGACATGAATCTAAAAGTGTTATATATTGATGTGATTTTCTTCCCATTAACCCATAAGCTTAGGCCATAGCCTTCATCAAAGTTCTTATGAAAAAGTTTCATTGAAATGTATGTGTCTCTTGTTCTTCAGAGCAGTTAAAAGTCCTATAGGTCACAGTCGCCCTGAGTAACTAAGGTGCAATAATAAACTATCCTTCCATTCTAGTGCCTTTGAGGTCAAGAGACAGATGCCTTTCAATTCTGGCTATTGCTGTACATGCAGCATTTTGTCTTGATTATTTTCCATTTTGTACCTTCATGGTAAGTGTACCAGTAAGGCCACTATTAAATCTCATGCACCTTATACTGCCAATAGAAGCTGCCTGTGCACTTTGTATAAACTCTTAAAGTCAAATTCTATGTGATTGGAAAAGTAAAAAATGTTATACCTATTATACAGATGAAGGAAATATGAAGGGTTACATAACTTAAAACTTAATAAGAGTTTTAGAGAGCTTATGTAATGTTTCTAAAATCATCCTGATAAGAACTGGAGGAGGCAAAGAAAAACATGCCCAGGATGCTTTCTAATGCATTGTGATATATATATCACATATAACCCATATATATATATATATATATATATATATGTACATATATATATATGGGTTTTTTTTAAATTTAAAATAATTTAAAGGGTCTCCTAGTCACACTTGCTGCCCACCAGAAGGAGCCACTTTAAAATTGTTAATAATTTTTCTTGTTACCTCTTGAGGTCAGAATTCAACATCAACCAACAAAATTAATATACTGCTAATTACTGACATAAATCCCAGATATTATTATCTTGTATTATGGAAGATGGTACCTTACTATACTTACAGTACTCTTGTCTCCCAATATGAAGGAAGTTCCCTTGTGCTACAGTTCTCCTGACTGATTCTCTTCTCCCTGGTGTTTCACTTTTCCTCTTTGTTTTTTTGCTTATTTTTATGTGTGTTTTTTTATTGTATTGGTTCAGTTTAGATATACATAATGATCACATTCATCATAGGGAGATTGTACCTGTACATGATATATTTTGATTCTTCTTTTTCCCCCTCCTCTTCCCATTCCTTCAACCCATCTTCCCTTCCTTATTTACAAAAGCTTTGTTTCTATGTTTTCCTTCTTTTCTCATTTTTTTCTTTTCCCTTTCCCCCTTCCCCCCTCCCTAGTGCCTTTTGAACAGTTTCTTCCTACTTCACAACATCTATTATACATTTTGGTTCTTATTAACATTTTCAGTTTCTCACACCAGACAGACAATGAGATATTTACAGGTGTCCAATTTATTTCACTAAATGCTTCCATTAAGCTATAAATGTCTCAAGTTTATCCTTCTTTATGGCTGAGTAGTACTCCACTGTATAAAAAATATCTTTTTTATTCATTCATCAGCTGATGGGCATTTGGGGTGTTTCCAAGATTTAGCTATTACACACTGTGCTGCTATAAACATATGTGTGCATGTATCACTATGGCATGATGCTTTAAATACTTTTTGGAAGATACCCAGAAGGGGAATACCTGGATCAAATGGAACTTCTAATCCTAGGTTTTTTAAGGTGTCTCCACATTAATTTCCACAGTGGCTGCACCAGTCTACACTCCCAACAATACTGGAGAAGGGTTCCTTTTTCCCCACACCCTGACAGTATTTGTTGTTGGGTGATTTCTGGTAATAGTCATTCTCTCTGAAGTGAGATGGAATCTCAGTATTGTTTTAATTTGTATCTCTCAAATGACCAGAGCTATTGAACATTTTTTCATATATTTATTTGCCACTTATATTTCTTCATCTGAGAAGTGTCTATTTCAGATGCCCATTTTTGGATTAGGTCTTTAAATTTGAGGGTTCTGATTTTTAAAATTTTTTGTGTGTATTCTAAATATTAGTCCTCTGAGGAATAACTGGCTACAAATTTTTCAAACTCTGTATGTTGTCTCTTCACTCTGTTGGTGATTTTCTTTGCTGTGCAAAAGCTTTTTAACAGGATAATATCTCTGTTGTTGATTCTTTGTATTATTTCCTGTGCAACTGAGGTTTTCTTCGTGAAGTCTTTGCCTACACCTATGTTATCAAGCATTCTACATATACTTTCAGCATATTTAGTGTTTCTGTTTTAATATTTAGATCTTTGATCTACTTTGATTTCAGTTTAGTGCATGTTGAGAGACATGTGTCTAGTTTTAGTCTGTGGCATGTAGAAAACCAGTTTTTCCAGCCCTATTTGTTAAAGAGGCTATCTTTCTTCCAGTGGGGATGTTTGGCCCCTTTGTTGAATATAAGGTGGGTAAGTGTGTTTGCGGTTGTTTCTGCATCTTCTAGTTTATTCCACTGATCCTCAGTTCTGTTTATTGTTGTTGTTTTTTTACATGGGTTTTTTTTTTGTTCGTTTGTTTTGCCAGTACCATGCTGTTTTTATCACAGTGGCTCTATAGTGTAATTTCAAGTCAGGGATTGTGATGCCCTCCTGCTTTGCCTTTATTGCCCGGAATTATTTTTGCTATTCTAAGTCTCTTCTGGTTCCAAATAAATTTTAGGATTGTTTTCTCTGCTTCTCTGAGGTATGCTAATAGTATTTTGATTGGAAGTGCATTAAGTCTGTATAATAATTTGGGGAGTATGGCCATTTTCCCTATGTTGGTTCTTCCTACACAAGAGCAGACAATCTTTCTATTTTCTGATATTTTCTTTTATCTCCTTTTTTAGAATACTGTGGTTTCCAAAGTAAGATCCTTTACTTTCCTTGTTAAATTGATTCCTAATTATTTCATTTTTTTCAATGCTATTTTGAAAGGATTATTTCCCTAATTTTTTTCTCAGTGAGTTTGTTATTTGTTTATGAGAATGCTACCAAGTTTTGAGTGTTGACTTTGCATCCAGCTACACTACTGAATTTGCTTATTAAATCTAGATATGTTTTGGTGGAATTTGGGGGGTCTTCTATGTAGAGAACCATGTCATCTGCAAATAATGATAATTTAACTTCTTTTCCTACCTTTATTTCTTCTATTTATTTTTTCTCTTGTCTAATTGCTCTGGCTAATGTTTCTAGAACTAATATTGAGTGTGAGTGATGATAGTGGACATCCTTGTTTTCTTCCTGATTTTAGAGTGAAAGCTTTCAATTTTTGACCATTTAGTATTATATTGGCTCTTGATTTGTCATAGATGGCTTTTATCAGATTGAGATAAAGACTATTCCAATTTTCTATAGAGTTTTTATCATGAATGGGTGTTGGACTTTGTCAAATACTTTTTCTGCTTCTATTGAGATGATCATGTGATTTTTGTCTTTGGCTCTGTTGATACAGTGTATTACATTTATTGATTTGCATATGTTGAACCAATTCTGCATCCCTAGGATGAATCCTACGTGGTCATGGTGTATGATTTGCTGCATTCTGTTTGTCAGTATCTTATTGATGATTTTTGTATCTGTGTTCATTAGGGGGCTTGGCCTGTAGTTCCCTTTTTTTGGTTGGATCTTTCTCTGGTTTTGGTATTAGGGTAACTACTTCCAGGAATGGTTTTAAGAGTATTGCTTCCCTTTCTATTTCATTAAAGAGTTTGAAGAGAACTGGCATTACATCTTCTCTAAATTTCTTGTAGAACTCAGCAGTGAAACCATCAAGCCCTGGGGTTTTCTTTGTTTGTAAGTTTTTAATTATATTTTAAATTTCATTGACTGATATTGAGTTATTTAGAATTTTAATATCCTCTTGATTCAGCTTTGGTAATTCATATTTATCTAGGCATCTGTCCATTTCTTCTGTGTTTTCCATCTTGTGAGAGTACATCTTCTCAAAGTAGATATTGATAATCTGGATTTCCACAGGATCTATTGTGATTTCAACTTTTTCATTCCCAATTGCATTAACTTGAATCTTTTATTTCCTTTTTTGATGAGGTTGGCTAAAGGTTTACCAATTTTATTTAATCTTTCCAAGAACCAACTCTTCAATTCATTGATTCTTTGTATTGTTTTCTTAGTCTCAATTACATTAACTTCTGCTCTGATTGTTATAATTTCTTCCCTTATACTAGGTTTGGGCTTGACTTCTTCTTTTTCTAGGAGCTTGAGGTTCAACATTAGGTTGTTTGTTTGTGCTCATTCTGTTTTCCTGATGTGAGAGTTCATTGATATAAATTTCCCTTAGGACCACTTTGTGTCCCATAGATTCTGGTATGTTGTATCTGCATTATCATTTAATTAAAAATAATGTTTAATTTCTTCTTTAATTTCATCTGTGACCCATTGGTTATTTAAGAGGGAGTTACTTAATTTTCATGTTTTTATGAAGTTTTTGTTGCTTCGTTTGCTGTTGATTTCCAATTTTGTTGCACTATGGTCAGATAATATGCATGGGATAATTCATTTCCTTTGCAGTTACCCAACCATGTTCTATGGGCTAGTATGTGGTCTGTTTTGGAGAATGCCCCATGTGTGGCTGAGACAAATGTGTATTTTGATGTTTTGGGGTGGAACGCTTTATAGACATCTACTGAGTTTGTTTGTTCAAAACTTTGGTTCAGTTTTGATATTTTCTTGTTGATTATTTTGTCTAGTTGATCTATTTGGGACAGTGGGGTGTTAGTCTCCCTCATTACAATTGTGTCAGTGCTTATTAGATTTTTCATGTCTGTTAATATTTGTTTTATATAGCTGGGTACCCTGATACTCGGTCCATAAGTATTTATAATTTTTATCTCTTCTTCTTGGAGCTTTCCCTTAACAAGTATGTAGTGACCTTCTTTGTCACTTTTGATCAAGCTTGACTTGAAATTCAAATTATCTGGAAATAGAATAGCTGCCCCTACTTTTTTCTAAGTTCCTGTTGCATGGAATATTATGTTCCATCTTTTGATTTTTAGTTTATGAATTTCTTTTTGAGTTAAATGTGTTTCTTTTATAGAAAAGATTGTTAGATCTTCTTTCTTGATCCATTCTACCAGTCTGTTTCTTCTGGTCAGGGAATTTAAACCATTTATATTGATGATTATAACTGATATGTATTGGCTTGTTCTTGTCATAATATTTTCCTCTTGTTGGTTCCCTGTCTTTCACCTCTGTTTAATTGCTTCCCCTTCCTGATGGCTTCTCTCTATTGGTGTTCTTGGAATTTTGGTTTTCATGATCTCTTTCTAAAATGCCCTTCAGAACACTTTGTAAAGCTGGTTTGTTGGTTGTGAATTTCTTCAGTTGTTCTTTTTTGTGCAAGTATCTTATTTCTCCATTAATTTTGAAACATAGTTTTGTGTGGTACATCAATCTGAGTTGAAGGTTGTTTTCTTTTAAGGCTTAAAATACTTCACTCCGAGCTCTCCTTGCCTTAAGTATTTGTGTTGAGAAGTCTGCCGTGATTCTGATAGGTTTTCTTTTAGAGGTGATTTTTTTCTTTTCTCTAAGAGCTTTTAATATTCTGTTTTTGTGATGAGTTTTTGGAATCTTGATTATTATATGCCTTGGTGTATATTTATTTTGGTAATGGCTATTTAGAATTTTATATGCCTTTCTTATTTATGTGTGAAATTCTTTTCTCATGTGTGGGAAGTTTTCTGCCATTATATCTGTGAACAGTTTTTTTTCTTATGCTGTTTGCATAGTTTCCAGCTCTTTCATTGACTTCAGTCAATCTTATGCTGTTTTTCTTTGCATCATCTTGCAGTTGTTGGATTGACTTTTCAAAGTCCCTTGCTGTTTTTAAGAAATCTTTCTTTTCATGATCAGTAACTGTAATCCTGTCTTCTAGATCTGATATTGTATCCTAAATTTGGTACAAACTATTGCATACACTTTCAATGGAGTTTTTAATCTCCTGAGTATCTGTTTGAGTCTGTTTCATGATTGCACTTCTTTCCCAGTTGAACATTCATGGTTTCCATCATGTCCTAGATTCCATTTTCTTATCTATGTCTACTCTACATTCATTGAACATATCTTTTATTTTGATCATCATTTCTTTTTTTAGAAAGATTATTTTCTGAAAGATTATTTTTTCTATAGCTTCATCCAATTTTTTTCTTTTTTTCTTTTTTACTTCTGCTGCTGTCATTTCAGAAAGTTCAGATGAGTAGCTTCCGATTTATTCCATCTCATCCCCTGGACTTGTTCTGGGTGGCCTGTATTTCTGTAGTTGCATTTTACTTCTAAGTCTTGTCATTTTCTATTTTTTATTTTGTTTTGTTTTCTGAGTTGTTGCTTGTACACTTCTTATAGTAGATAGCTGTATTGCTAGTGTCAAGGCTTCTCTAGAAAATGTCCATTCTCAGATATGTCTTCTAGGTGTAGGTGTTTTTTTGTCTTTGTGTTTATCCCAAGATCATACCTACCTTCCCAGTCTATTAAGGATGAGAGGTTGCTGTCTATTTAGCTCAGTACTCAGTCCTTTGGTACTGAACGATGGTGATGGTTGTAACCAGACAATTAAAATGTTGTCATACAAGGGAGAACCACTGATTGCAACAGGTAATATTCTGGCTAAAAGAGTACATTTAGTAGTAACCATAGCATAAGCACAGCTTAGCAGCTAACAAACTTTGGTAACTGTTAATGTGGTACCTTTAAGCATATGAGCAAGCTCTACCATTGTAAAACAAAATCAAACATAAACCAGGAACTTATTTGTAATGAGTTTTTCATTAGTAGAGTTATTTTACCTTGTTTTCAGGGATTAAGAAGGATAGGGGACAAAAACAGACAATTGAAGAGAAATATAGTAGAAACAAGTCTGGAGGACAAAGGATGAATGCCTAATCTTTTGGAAACTGGAGAAGAAGGCAGAGAGAAAGAGTGAAGGAAAAAGCAAAATAATTTTGAAGTGAACTAGCAAACAGTAGACACTATAAAATCACATGAAATATCAAAAAATCAAGAGACATAGTTGAGGAAAGAGAAAGAACAAGAATATGACAGAAGGATGAAAGTGTAAAACCTCAACAACTAAAAAGTAAAAAATATAAAAATAAAAACAAAATAACCAGACAGAAAAAGGAAAATGAATGAAGCAAACAAAAAAAAATAAAAATAATAAATATAATTAAAATTCCTCTGGTGTCCACAGTTTTGTGTTAGTGTCTGACACAACCTGAAAATGTACTGTGCACACCCTCCTAGTCTGTAGTAAGATCAGTGCTGGGCATATGGCTGTCTCTGGCCTCCGGAGGTGGAAGGACTGGACCATTCCCAAGCCAATACCCTTCCAGGTGTCCCTTGGGCAACTCACCCATGTGACTGTCTCCATGCTGTTCTCTCAGCTTCTGTGGTTCCCTCAGCTGGAGCCAGCCCAAGGCTGCTCCCAGGTTGGTGTACCATTAGCTATACTTGAACCTTGCATGGCCTCCTCTCTCATACACTGTTGATCATTCTCATGTGCTGGCTGTAGGGCATGGGGTGGTGCCCTTGCTGCTGCTGGATAAGGTCATTTACCCACCTATGCCTCTGGTTGCAAAGCAGGGGGATGCCTCCTGTTCTTTGTGGGTAGGGCTAAAAGTGACTTCTGGCAGCCACCAGGGCTCACTCTGGGTTGTCCCAGTCCCTACTTCTCAATAGAGTCCCCCCCCCCCGCACCCCCGGTCTGCTGTCCAGCTGCCAGCAGTCTACTGTTTCTGGATAGCCTTATCCTCCTTCCACTCTGGGGCATGGGCAATGAAGCAACCCTGGAGCTGTTTGGCTGTTGGAGTTCAAACCCCAAGCCTCTTGAAACAAAATGGCGACCCCACCCACCTCCTACTGATCTGTGTGACTGTGTGTCATTCCAGCTCACTCACCAAGTGTTGGTTCTTCAAAACCTCTTGGGAAACTGCCTCATCCTCTCACTGCTGCCTCTGATGGTAAGAGTCTCCCGATCCAAGTCCGGTTTCCATTTTGCAGTGAGCAGGAAAGTTGCTTTCACTGCTTCTCCACCAGGGTGGCTACACAGCTGTTCTACCCCAACACAGTCTGCAGTGGTGAGTTCATTCTTCTGTAGCAATGGATCCTACATTCTTCTTCTCTTTTTTGACTCCCTTGCCCCCCACTGGCTTTGTTTCAACTCCAGGCTGCTGATTTTCAGACTCTGAGCACTTTGTCTTAGAGAAGCTGTGCTGCTGACACTCACTGCTCTGCCATTTTTCCTCTCTCCTCACTTTTGCTTTTTGAATTCTTAGGCAAGTTATCAACTTCTTTGATCTTCAGCTTTTTAATCAATCAAGTGGGTGTAATAGTACCCAAATTTGTATTTCCCAGTACTTCAATTCTCTAAAAACAAAGGTTCTGGAAGCTGTTCCAAGCATGTAACATCTTCCCAAATCTCAGTCCTGTCTCTTGGACCCTGGTCCTCAAATGGTTGGGCATTGTCTAGGACTCAGAAGTACCTGTATTTTCACCTTTACTAAATTTTACTCTTTCAATGCTCTGCTCTTGTTAGATGTAGATACTTCATGGGTAAAAAACAAACCAAACACAGAAGTGGTCCCCATTGACAACTCTTTCCTATTTCTTTAGAATCTAATCTTTCAGTTCTTTGATGGATATATCATTGATTTTATGGAATTCTCATCTCACTATACCCAGAAGTGTTACTCTTGAGGAATTAAACTCCATAATGTCTGTGAAAATGTTCTAAAGCACCAAACTTAACCACCAAAGGTAAAATATAAGTGAGCTAATTAGTATCATTGTTATTGTTTGGTTCATGATTTCTCTGAGTATATTGTAAAATTATGGCCATATGCTCCAGAATGGGAATATAACCCCATACTTTACTGACTCCTAGGCATGAATTCTAATAATATAATGAAGCCAACTCTATGGCAGCTTCAAATTTTCAACCCCAGGTTAAAATTATGTATTTTATTTTCTCTGCTTCCTTTGAAATCTCCCAGTGACTTTATCTTCGCATATCATTATGAGGAAAGACAGAGGATTTGATAACATCTTCAGAAGTCAATATTGTCTGTTGAGGATCATCTAATCTTTCCCCTTAGATATGGGGTGATTTCCTGGGGGGAAATAGATAAAGATTTGCCTGGTTTACTTTTAAATGATTGAAAGGCTTCTTCTGAATAAATCTCTCTAGAGAAAACTATAGCTTGAAATCCTACCACCAAGAGCAGGATTTGCAGTTAGTTTCCTGTAAAATATCCACTTATTGTAAATGTAATACCACAGAATTTTGAAGAATGGCTGGGGAATTCCTGTTGCTATTGCTCAGTATTTACAGTCTTCAAATCCCTGGTTTTCTGGCTGTCCTGTTCTCAGTGGCTAGGTCAGTCTCTGCTGCTGACAAATGACCTTACCTCTTGGCAAACCCCTTGGGCATCCACAGTGCTTTTCAGCTACTGTCAACTTCCTCCTATCAAGGCTTATGTTGCTTGAGTCCAAAAAAGCATCAGACCATTACAAAAACCTCAGAGACAGTGCAACTTCTATCCTATGCAAAGAGTTTTATCAGTAACAGCTACTGAAATATTCTACGAAAGAGGCCTGATTTGCTTACTTTCACAATTTCCATAAAGAAGTACAGATTTTGACCGTATGATTATTAAAATAATAATTATACATACCATATTGTGATTGGCATATTTGCTAGGAATTTTTATATGATTTGTGTATTTTATCTCTAGTCTTTATAATAATTATTATTCCCACATATAAAGAAATTGAAACTCAGATTGGTAAAATGATTTGCTTAAGATAACAAATTTAGTAAGTGATAGTCCTACCCTTTGAGAATGGAACTGTCTAGCAAAAACTTTTTTTTCCCCTTTACATCATTCAGACAATAGAATTGGCTAAATGCTATACAAATTACTCAACAAAACTCAGTAATTTAATGAAATAAAAGTTCATTATGCAAGTCACATGTCTAATAAATGATGGAGAACAGAAGCTTTAATCAGTCATTCACAGTCACAACATCTTCCACCTTTGTAGCTGCACTCATATAAATCCTCACAGTCATCTCATTCACCCAGTAAGTGGAGAATAAGAACAAAGAATAAGAGTACAGAAAGTTTATGTGTGTTACAACAGTTCTAGAATGGCCCCCATCTCTTCTGGTCACGTTACATTTGCTGGATTATAATCACATACCATCCATTCTAATTGCAATGGAATTGGGAAATGTCATCCACCTGTATGTCCAAGCAGAAAATATGGATATTGGTGAACACTAATAATCTCTGCCATACCCCTCTCTAGTCTTCTACATTTAAAATTATAAGATTGATATTAGTTGACAAAAAAGAGGAAGTAGAATTAAATATTCAGAGGAAGTATTCACTCATTTCTTTATTACATACATGATTTGAAGCACTTAACATTTTCCAGGTAATTTTATAAATATAACCCCTGAAAATAAGAAAAATAACCACACCTATTTTTCTACACTCACAAAACATTCAACCCTCAACACAGCATTTTTGATGCCAGATGCGTGAGGTTTTTTTTTTCTCCATCCAAACCAAACAATTTTCTAACAAGTAACAACTAGATATCTTATAATTCAATTCACCTTTGACAGTATCTACCTGGAGGTAGCATGAGACCCCAGAGGTGAAGGCCTCAATCCAATAAGGCTGTTCCACACTTCAGTTGCCAGTTACAAATAGTAGATTTTCCCCTGTGTGTATGGCTGTAATTAAGAGATTCTCTCTTTGAACTCATTTAATTCGCTAAGTGCTTCACAGAATTCAGGAAAACAGAACTTATGTTTGCCTATTTGTTATTTAAAAAATCATTACAAAGGATAGAGAAAAATCCCTAGACAGAAGAAATCCATAGACAGGGCATATAGGAAGTGGAGGTGAGCTTCTGTGTGCTCCCTGAGGGTACAACCTCCAAGCACCCCCACATTCAGAAGCTTCCTGAACACGGTCTTCGGAGTTTTTATGGAGGCCTTACTAAATAGGTATGATTGATTATATCATTAGCCATTGGTGAACATCTCAATCTTCAGTCCACTCTCCTCCCCAGAGATCAGGGGTAAGGCTGAAAGTCTCAATTCCCTCATTGTGGCTTAGTCTTTGTAGTGGCTGGCCACCATCCTGAAGCCATTTGGCAATATCAGCCAAAAGCTGAATCATTACCATATAAAAGATAACTATATTAGTTAGTTTTTTGATCCTGTGACAAAATATAAGAGCAAAACAACTTAAAGGAGAAAAGATTTATTTTCACTTACTGCGTCAGAAGTTGGCATCTATAGTCTGCTGTTTCTATTGGTTTGGGCCCATAGTAAAGCAGAACAGTGTGACAGAAGGGGATGGGGAACAAATCTGCTCATATCATGGCAGCTTGAAGACAAGAGAAAAAGAAAGATCTGGAGAAAAATGGGCCAGGAACAAGATAGAGTCTCCAAGGGTGTTCCCCTATGATCTAGTCAACAAGAATCCCTCACATAAATTCCCATCACTTCCCAATATTGCCATCAAATTATGAATCAAAGAATCGATTCATCCAATGATAAGCTTACAGACCTCATGATCTAATCACTTTCCCAAAGCCTCCCCTGTGAAGGTTGCTGCACTGGGAACCAAGACCCCACACAGGAGCCTTTGGGAGATCTTCCAGAGTTGAGATGTAACTGCACTCAGAACTGGAGAGATTCCTTGGCTTTAGGATCAGTGTGCCAGAAAGTGGGGATGAAAACCACACATTTATTTCACACATATCAGGATGGAATTAGTGTATAAGACAAGATCTCCGTTCTAAGGAACCTTTAAAGGGGAATAATATATAAACAGGTAGGTAAAATAGCAAAATGCCTAGGGAGGAAATAAAGCAGGGTGATGTGATAGCACATCTAAAGCACTGTTTTAGACAGATTGGTCTGGGAGTATCTTATACAAACCCAGAGGTGAAATGCACACGAGGCCAGTGGCCTGCAGCACAGCAGAGAGTTCAGTGAGGGAGAGTACAATAGGAAACAGAGTAGTGGCGGGAAATAAAGTTACTTAGGTATGTTAGGACCAGATCTTGAAAGATATCCAGCGATAGATTAAAACTGTGCTTTTCCTTTTTATTTTAAACTTATTCTCTAGTCAACAAGTGCCCACTACTGCAGGGAGCAGTACAGTCAGATCTTGAAAAATATTGACAGTTTTGCAGTAGCTGCATTGGAGGAATTAAGATTAAAAAGAGAACACCCTTGAAAGAAAGTGTGCTGAAATGCTGACCTGAGGAAGCTGCAGTGGGAGTTTAGGAAGGGGTAGAGAATTACTGAGACATTTCCTGGATGAAATAGGCAGAATATATTGACAAACAATCTGAGTGATGAAGAAGACTGAGGAGTCAAGTGCCTCTCAGATTCATGTTCCGAGCCATGACTGCTCTGATTAACCAGACAGGCAATATAGGAGATTTGAGGGAGCCAACTGGGTATGCTGGTGGAAGTTTGAGTTTTCTACTCTTGCTAGTCCTTTTTCAGTGTTTCTTTCTCTAACATAGAGATTAAGAATTCATGAGAGACAGAAACCTACATTCCATTTTTATCTAAATATTGTTTCTAATGATTGTCATACTACTTCCAGTCCATCATTTAAAGGAGGAGATAGAAAAAGCAAAAATAGAATACATCCTGTGTATTTGGTACATTCGGCATATAACCTCTCATATTTGTTCTCATTATAACTTTTGAAATCATTGTTTTAGAAATGGTAAAGCCGAAGCCCAGAGAAAACCTAGTCCTAAATCTGAAAACAAAGGACAAGATTTGGATCTGAATGTGGGTCAGGTAAAAAGAGACAGAGAGCTGGTAGCACCATCTAAAACACCAAATGAAGTGCCCCCAAATTGTAAGAGCTTCAGACCAACAAGCCAAAACTGATTTCTGACTCCATGTGACTTTTCTTTCTTCTTTGGATAACATTTCAAATTCTTATTGCAAACAAATGATATATTAATGATGTCTGAGCTCACAGGTATTTGGTTTTCATTTCTCATTGCTGTCTCTGGAATCCAAATACTGCAGAAGTTATTTTTATTGCTTATTTAAAAAGCATTAAAGTTAAGGCACTACTTAGCCTTTAAAAGTGATTCAAGCTGCTATTGCTATTTTCAAACTGTTTTTAAACTGAAGCAATTTTTAGTCTACACAGAAAAAATTTGATGGCCTTAAAGGAAAGAAAATTTTGATACAGCTATTATTTTCACTAGCAAATCAATATTGCAAACCAAATTTTGGCCAGCCTTGAAAATACTTAAGCTGCATAATTGAATAGGTATGGAAAACAATTTTCTGTTCAACTAGAAAGAGCACTGTAATGAGAATTAGTAATCTGGGGCTGTAGGACAGGATTTGCTGCTATTTTTTCTCACTGATTTATTTATTATCTCATGTGTTCAGTACATTTTCAGAGGCTAGGCATTGAAGCAGACCCTGGAGTAAAGAATGAAAGAAATAGATAACTTAGAAGTCTTTACAATCCAATATGGATTATAATGACATCAATATGCTAAAATCATTAGCCTATATCTCCATTCATTCATTATTTGTATTAGTCAAGTTTCCTATCACAGGTACACAATACCTGATACCCATAAATTAAACAAGGAGAGGTTTCATTTTACTTATGGATTCAGAGGTTTCAGTCCATGGTTGGATGACTCCAAGGCAGGAGGCTTATACCAGAGTACTGTGACAGAGTAAAGATGTTTAGTTCACTGTGGCTGGAAAGCAGAGCAAGGGAACAGCATGAGAGGAAGCAAGGGTTGAAGGACTAGATATAGTAACCAAGGTTAGGCCTCTATGACCCACACAGAAACACACAAAAGTGTGCTTTACTAATTCCTCCTGTGACTTCCAAGTCAATAAAGTTGACAAAATAAGGCTTAACCACCTTCCATTAATTGAACAAATATTTAAGGAGGACCTAATATAGTCTAGGCACTGTTCTGGGTACTGTGGATATGATGATATCTAGTTTAGACAATGCCTTGCCCTCGGTGATCACACATTTTCAGTGGAGTGATAGGCAATGCATAAGTAATCCATACTCATAATTTTAAGACAGAAAGTGACAAAATGATGTGCAGAAAAATAGTAGGCTGCTATTTTAGATAAAGTGGTTAGGGGAAAAACCTAAATGAAGGGCAAGATTTGAATCCATTTTTAGGAGAGGAATATTACAGGTTGGCAGCACAGCAAGTACAGAGGTTCTTAGGTAGTAGGAACAGGAGGGATGCCAGCATGGCCAGGGTAGATTAGCAAAGGAGAGAATGATTATAATAGTAATCTGGGGCCAATTTCTATAAAATCTTATTTCCAAGATGAATTTGATTTTCTTCTAGGTGGAATGGTCATTCATTAAAAGGCTTTTGACAGCTCACTTGCGGTTCAGAAAAAGATTAATAATAGTGGATATGGGTATATATCTATATATATATCTATATATATGTATATATATTCAAATACCATTTATATGTGTGGGTGTATGATGAGAAAAGTAGATAAGAATAAAGAGGAGAGATCAGAAAAGAAAATGAATGTCCTCTGGAAAATGTAATAGTAATATTAACAGTTCCGGGACATGCATTCCAGGATATTGAAGTTCTCTGTAGTATACCTGCAACTTCTCTGTACAATTGAATTATTTCAGATTAAATTATTCAAACTTGATTTAAGTTGTGGGTTATTTCAAATAGTTATGTCTAGGGAGTCCCAGAGAACTGAGGTCAGTTGGCACTTAGGGATGGATGAGTCTAGTCTAGACATCACTCAGCTCCTCAGCATCTGCATTTCTCTCATCAGTCCATATTCTGAAGACTTTTTCCTGTGGAATTCCAGTGTCATACATATGGTACCTAGTAGATATTCAGAAAACAATGGCTACTAATAGAATGGAA
Source organism: Heterocephalus glaber (assembly GCF_000247695.1). The sequence goes on along the minus strand of NW_004624863.1, from coordinate 3,578,567 downwards.
AATAATACGGGCAAATTATCAGAGCAATTTATTATTTTTCAGATATTTAATATCTATAAATAGTGACTAAATATATGAAGTATCAGTTTATATGTTGTAATCTTAGGTAACTTTCTAATAATATGGGGAGAATCTGGGGCTTCAGTGCAAGGCAATAGTCATTATGTTACAATCACTGTGATTTGCACAGAAAATTCAGTGGCAAAATAACATGTTAATCCAGAAATATTTTCCAATCTAATGGGTCAGAGTAAGAAATCAGATATTTTACTTTGTGGAATAAGATATAACAGAGGTCAACACAGGATAACCATCAAAGTAAGACCAAGAGCCAGACAACCATTTTGTTAGTAGTAGAGATGACATGAAAGAATAATGCTAATTTAAAAGGAAAAAAATAAACTTGCAAGGAATTTTATACTTGAAACATTGGTCTTGTTTGTTATGTGGCCAGAAAAAAACTTACTTCCTCTACATCTACGAAATGTAAATTTCTTTATTTTTTAAAAAATTATCTGATTGTCTTTTTCTTAGCTCTACAGACTACAGAAAGCAGTTTCACTGTCATCTTTCCAATGTCAACTTAAAATGGATGTTGATGTGTAAATGCCTGAGATATCTTTTTTAATAAACTCAACTCCTAGTATTTTTCTTCCTCTTTATGAACATAATTTAAAATGATTGCTTCTTTAGTGCCAGGGGTTTAGCTCAGTGGTTTCTCCGCCTTGCTGCTCAAGTGCAAGGACCTGAGCTTGATCCCCGGTACCAAAAAAAAAAAAAAAAAATAGATTGCCTCTTTAGTTAGACTTGCTTTCTTCTTTGCTGATTGTTCTATCTGCCCCAATGGTCACCTAATGTTTGCTCACCTGTGTGCCTGTGTCCACTTTTGTTCCAGGAAATATTATAAGGTTTACCTTATATAAATTCTTTTGTCTTTACAACTTATAAAGTATGATTACAAAATAAAGCTGATTTAAAAAGATATATGTCCTGTCCATATACTCCCTTCTAAGAGTTGACAGAGGAGACCTTGTGACTAACCAAGCTAATAAGTTTCCCTCTAGTCCATTTTGGCTTCCATGCTGGAAACTGTCATTTATGTTTCCATCTGCAATGAGGACCAGAGAATCAACTTACTGTCTTTAATGCTACAGCATAAAGATTTTCATGATTTGACAAATCTTGGTATTAGAAAGGACTGTAGAAGTCAAGGTAGGTGACCTCCACTACTTTCTCACAACTTTGTTGTGAATTTCGTACTTGTCATAATGGTCACTTGCTTTCAATACAACATATCTTAATCCAGAAATTTTTTAATCCTAGTTTTGGCAATATAGTCGTATGTTGAGTCACATATATGCCATGTAACATCTGTCCTTTTCTTAATGCTAAAACTATTGCATTAGATACAATTCCTCTTATAGAATAACCATTTAAATGTTTGGAGATTGCTGCCATCTAGACTAGGCCAGCCAACAGAACTGGCTCTGATAAGTCCCAGTGCAAAATTATCTTTGTTATGTTAAAAATCCCTAGTTACTTATGACTCTGAAACTGAATACAATTAAATTGGTTTCTAATCAACATCAAGTAAAGTAATAGCTCCCTTGGTCTGAACACTGTCTTATAATAAACTTCTGAATAAATAGAATAATGGTGATCATTTTATAAAGCTCAAATTTCCTCTTGAAGCCCTGCAAGAGTATAAATTTGGTAAATCAATATTTTTATATATTAATTTTACTTAAATTGAGGAAAACTTGTCTTGCTTTTATTTTGAAGATTGCATATTATTTATCCACTCTGTCTCTAGAACAGAAAATTTATAAATTAAGTTACAGAATCAAGTGAATATAAGGAAAAGAATTTATTGATATGCTTAGTTCATACCATTAATTTTTTTTGGGGGGGGACCTTGCGCTTGTGAGGCAGGTGCTGGGACCACTGAGCTAAATCCCCGGCCCCCATTAATTTTTATAATGCTGTAGATTTTTAGCTACATAATTGCAAGCAAAGTGTTATTAATATTATCACAGCCTCATTTATAAATAGAAAACTTGATTCTTCATCATTATCTCTGGAATGGTATTTGCATGCTTTGTATTTACTTAAAATATTTCAAAATTCAAAAAATATGCTAACAACTTATTCTATTGGAAACATTTTCTCTACATTTCTCAGTCCACTTTGCTGTGTGCAATTTCATAGGAATCCTATGTTATGAAAAACATAATTTTAAGAATTCCTGGGGGGTATTAGCATGAATTCTAGTCCTTGTCTGTAACAGTGGTCATCAGAAATCTACAAATGTTAACAAACCATCTGAATTTAATGCCTGTTTTAGTCTTAAAATTTGCATGAGATGTTAGTAGATCAAAAATTTTTTTTCAGAATGGCAGTATTTACCTTGTAAAAGTGCCCTTGCAAAATAATTTTCCTGTCTAAACTTAATTTTTCTCTTTAATTCATCTTGTCCTACCAACTCTTTGATATTTACAAATTTAGTTACTTGGTACTCTTTCCCCACATCCTCATCATTAAAGAAAATAATTATATCATCTTTTATCAGGCATTTACTATGAATTCGATTCTAATGCTTTGGCTGCATACTTACTGATCCTTACTCAATCCCTGCAAAGTAGATATTAGATTTTAATTTTACATATCAAGAAAATGAAACTCAAAGATACTGAATAACTTCTTCCAAAGATAACCCATATAATGAATGATTGAGCTAATACTTAAACCTGCAACAGGTGATCATGTTCCATGGTATTCAAGTGTCTTGGCAGTGCATTCAGTAAATATGTTCTGAGTGCCCATACCACTCAGCTACCACTCCATGTGCTAGGAGTACAACTGAGGCTAAGGACAAAAACATTCAAAATGCTGAGACTTTAGCAGGAGTTGGGAGTGAGATGGTATAGACAGACAAAGAAATGGACAAGAAAATTTCTGACAGTGATGAATGTCAGGAGAAAAATAAAACAAGGTTGTATGATGTGGAATGTCTGAGGGAACTACCTTGATGCAGTAGGCAAAGAAAACCACTCTAAGGAAGGAAGATCTGGTTGATGATTAGGGTAAGTCACTTGGGCATCAGAAGGCTAGGCATTGTATTACAGGAAGAAAAATATCAAATACAAAGGCCGTGAAGGCAAAAGAGCTGCAAATGTTAATGGAAAAGAAAGGACAAACAGTAGGCCAGCCTGCCTCGAGTGTAGCAAGGAATGGGCACTAGTTTTTGTTGCTGTGATGTTGTAAGTAATAGAATAATTAACCTGGGATGGTAGCAGTGGAGATGCAGGACCATATATATATCAAGGAAAATATTCTGTAGGTTCTTCATTTGATGCGAAATTTGGTATCTTAATGTTAGTTAAAATTCTGTAGGTTCTTCATTTGATGCAAAATTTGTTATCTTACTTTTCTTGTACTCTAGCTTTTAAACATGTCATGGAATTTGCAAACAACTACAATGTCCTTGTGCTTCTCACATCTCATTTATTTCTAGAGTCTGTTTCACTTTGCTTGTCTGTCTTTTCTGGGATATTTCTACTCACAAATTAAAGTATAACTTTATTGTGAAGTCTCTTCCAAGCCTCTCCTATCCCTAGTCAGAAAGAACCTCTGGTTTTCTCTTTGTCTTTTTAAACTGACAATCAGAATCACTGCATAACACTTTACTCTCTTGAGAAAGAAATCATATCATCTTTGTAACCTAGCATTTGACCCACAGTGGTAAACTGGAGTTGTACAGTGAATTCCTTTGGGTGCTCAGAAGAAGAGATTCGCTCATTAATGATTTCCAAAGGACTCCTCCACTCCATTTTCCCACAGGTCATTCTGTTCTGAACCTTTAATTTGTGGGGTTTGCATTTAGAGATTTCCAAAATCCACTCTTTTGAAAACCACCAATGATCTTATAATAAGCATGGTCCATTGGTTTTTCACTACTGCAACACATTTTTAATTTAGTGGCATAAAATAACATGTTTATTCCTTACAGTTGTGGAGACGATTCCAATATAACCCTAATGGAGTTAAAATGAAGGTTTCAGTAGGATTGCTTCTGTCTGGAGGCTCCAGGGAAAAAGCTGTTTCCTTGCCTTTTCTGGCTTCTCAAGAGCACCTGGATTCCTGGGCTGCTGACTTCTCCAGACGCTGCCTAGTCTCCTTTTGTTTTCCTTATTTGACTTTCACCTTCTAGCCTCTCTCTTGATAAGACACTGAGATAATCTTCTCAATTTAAGTACATAGGTCATTTACATCTGTAAACTACTGTTTACCATGTAACAAACTTATGGGCTTCAGGAATAAGAATATGGATATCTTTGAAAGGCTCTCACTTAAATATTTAGTCAGAAAACATCACTCTTTATTTGTGACAGTAACTCTTCTACTGGCCTTTACAACATTGCCCAATTCCATCTTCATCAAATTTTCTCTATTGACTATTTATATAGAGAGAATTTTAATAAATATTGGCACTTTGTAAAGATCATAATATTTAGATATTATTATGCTCTCAATGAGGTTCTGGCACTAATCTAAATGTCTTCCAAATATAAATGCATTTATTCCATATAGTAATCTAATGAGTTAGGGTCTATTTTTGTTTTTTGGTACCAGGGATCGAACTCAGGCGTTGGGGTCTATTTTTAATTGCAATTACCTGATAAAAAAGAGAAGCAAAGAGATTGTGTAAGTCGCCCATAGGCAGCCTTACTTATGATAATACTATATTTTAACACAGGAGTCTGATTCCAGATCCTGGAATCCAAAATGCTCTACCATCCTTCTTCCCTTTGTAAATGGATAAGAGTGTATCATCTGTCATGATTTTATGTCATCAACTCTAGCCCCAATCTGTCTCTCTTTCTATTGTTATCTACACTCAGCATTTGTCTTTGGGTACCTCTCATATTAAAATTACTCAGTAGTTATCACAAAAGAAATGAATTTTAAAATAGTTGCTGCTTGTAGTTTGCTTTAGGTTTTGTAGCAGGAGTTGTACCTAGTTTAGTTTTCACAATATTTGCCAAAGTAATTGTCACTGGACATACAAGGAAACTGAAGCCAAAATATTTTCACAACTATCATCCTATCAACAAATATTCAATTAATGTTCCTTCATTCATACCTAGAAACTTCACTTACAAGCTATCTGTTTAAAGGTAACTGCTATATTTAACTGTCCTGCTTATATTTTTTTCTGGAATTTAGCTCAAAATTTCATAGTCATATTTGCTTTCTCTTTCTCTATGATGCAAACAATTATTCCCTAACCAGTTATGTTTTCCCTGTCATGATGCTCATATGGGAACACATATCTCCCTCCTCCTCAGACTTTATATCAACTACCTCATGAAGGCTCTAGTTTTATCTTGTATATCCTCTCCAGTAACTTCTCACTAGTGTCTACATCCTATTCCCTGGCTTCTTCTCAAAATGCCACTATTTTATTTACTCCTAAGTTTACTTTCCTGAAGCACAATTTCCATTATTTTAGTTCCCAGATTTAAGAAAAAATATGAAGGTTTTTTTGACACATTTCTCCCCCATGTCTCTGAATCCAGCTAAATTGGACCTGCCAAATTGGATCAACAGTTATCTTCTATCCTTTTACTGATGAGACTTTTCTTCTGCTTCAATTCCTTCCTCTTAGATGACTGAACTTCTGCATTTGCTATTGTCTGTGTTTCTGGAGTCTGATGGACCAGGCCATGTCATCTGTGATTGCTGCTTAGAGTTGTCCTGGTAGTGATAACTGTAATGGTGATAGGGCCATGTATGTACTGTACACGAGACATCTCTTCCTAGTCACAGCTACTCTATGAGGCATAAACCTAAAGACAAGCTGGGTTATTTGAACAAGGTAAAAACAACAACAAGAACAACAACCACCCAACAACAGTGTTTTGTCAGGTTCCAAGTCAGTTGAATTTAAATCTTTGGTTTTTTAGTTAAAAGTTATGTGATATCTCCCTCTGTAGTCCAGGGGCCAGGTGACATTTGATAGGTTCTCTACTCAGCGTGGCCAGAGGCAGTTCAATTAATGATAGAAATTCTCAATGACATAGAATGAAGCAAAATGTATTGCCAGGCAACCAGAAACAGACATTAGTTCTAAGGATCAATACTAAGAATAGTTTAGCATTTTTAGTTTTTATTATGTGTCAGGCATTGTTTTGGCACGTAATAGAATAACACAAATGATGTTCTTATCCATAATCCTCAAAAACAATCAATGAAATGTGTTATTAGTCCCACCTTATAGATAAAAGACTAGAAGGATGTGGCGATTTTCCCATCATTTAATCCCAGGCAACCTGGGCCCAAAGTCTGCCCTCACGGTGACTGTGCTAGCCCATCTAAGTTAGGTTCCCATCCAAGCATCACATACAAATGAGATCAAATGATGGGTAAGTGGGAGAAATTTCAGCTTAATGAGATTTTGGGAACCCTCAATAGTGTCTGTTAGTGTTTCTGAATTTCCTTGGGTCCTGGGCTCATGGTTCCAGCACAGCTGCTCACACTCTCAAACAGAAAGGGTAGAGGTGTGGATGAGATGGAGCCAGAAGTGCCTCTCTCTTGTATTGGAAAAAGCAAGAGATTTCCCAGCAAGCTCCATCAAGGTCCAGCAATTAAAGCTAGATCCATTTCTTTCTGGAACACAATGGGGAGGGCAGGAATGGCTCATGGAAAAGGATGTGTGGCCTGAATGGTGGTCTCTAGGAAGGGAAGTGAAGCACATTTTCCTCTCTCCTTGCTGGACTTTACACGGGAGCCAGGGCACCTTGTTGTACATCTCCCTTGTTTTCCCTGATAAATCTGGGCCTATGTTACAACAAATCTATTAAAATTATATTATCAATATAACTAGGCTGAAAATATTTGGACAGTATTTTCAGAAATTAAAATTTTGTACATGGCTTAACACAAATTCTGTCCAAATATGGAGCATCTGTCTACAAGTAACTGTTCATAGACAAGCATATCTGTGGACAAAGTTTCTAAAACATTCCTTTTTGACAATGGAATCATAAAGTAGATCAGCAGAAAGTAGGGCCAGTTATAGCGATGGCTTTTTTTCCTTCTACATTCCCATAGTAAAAGGAGGAATACTAATAAAACCTGACTTTGTCAAAGCCTGTCCCTAAAGTATCCCATTGTTAGCTTGAGAATTAAGGTTACCCAAAAGTTCAAAGATGTTTCTACTTGTTCATTCTCCTACCCTCAAAGTCATCATGGGAAGGATCCTAAGTGTGAAAAGTTCATGCTTATCAAGGAACATTAGTGACAATTACTGAAAAATGATTTATCCAGAAATTAAAACAAAATCGTTTTTCCTCCCTCACTCTTTCCCAGCTGACAATCATGGGTGACAGTTACCCATGTAAAAAAATATTTTCTCAGCAGAAAGAAACTGGTAAAGAGGCTCTGTCAGTTTCTCATTGTTCTCTATTTACAGTTATGAGAGGAAAATGATTTATGATTACTATAATTATAGCTCTCCTTAGGAGAGCTGTACTAATTACATAATTTTGAGCCATTTTTATTTTTACCAGCTCTTAATCTAAATTGAAATCTATTTTGCAATTTTGTACCCAGTTACTTTTCAAACCTCCGTGTGGGTCACAAATTGAATGGTATAGGATCACTTAGTACTTCAACTCTGTTCATGATGAACAGGAAGCTCCTGGGCCTACATATTCACAACTGTCACATAAAGAGCTCCACTTACCAGATAAGATCTTCATGAAAGGTTCAAGGGACTCTACAGAAAAGGAGTTTGGGGAAATTTTTTAAAACCTGCAGTTACAGTGGAATTGCAATGAACCCTGGGAGTCAGTCTGGCATTTATTAGCTGATGTTACCAGCAAGCCACTATTTTATTTTATGACTTTATATACACTTACAGCTCTAGAACTTCTTTTGTCTTTTTATGTATTCACTTTCATGTTCTAGTCCCATTCTGCACCCTCTCCTACAGAAACATGTAGTAGCCATAGACAGAGTATGATTTCTAATTTAACACTTCAATGAAATCCTTTTTTGTGGGTTTGTTTTTTTTTTTGGTTTGTTTTAAGGAATATTTTTATTAAAGACTACTTTTTGAAAGATAATTTTGTTTAGTTAACATCATAGCAGTTGCACTTAGGAATTTACAATTCTCAGTATAGAAGTTAATACTAGAGAAAGAGAAATAATTCTGCCTTCCTCTCTGACCACCTCCCCCAATCTCCAGAGATAGGTAGCCTTTATTGGATAAATTGAATTCATTTTTTTTCTGAACTCTGTCCTTTACCTCAGTCTAAATAATTTTATATTCTCAGAAAACATATGTCTTCTTGTCACCTTTTGTAGCTTCCCAGCTAGAAAGTGAGTGCTGTTATTTTCACCTTAAGTATAAGGAAATTGAGACTCAGAGAAATGAAATTCCTTGGAGTTAGACAATTATTAAGTAGTAGAAGCATTTCAATTGATATCTTTCTGTCTCTGAAGTACCCAAATGTTTTCCTTTAATCTTCCTAAAATTCATAGAAACTTCGTGTCATTTCCCATTTATAATTAGAAAATTATATCTAGAGAAAGGAAGTTACATCTCAGTAAACAGCAGAGCCCATATTTGAAACTTCTATGTGTTCCAATAACTGAGAGTAACCTTCAGGAAAATGAAGGTGTATCTGGCATTAATATCTGAGAAAAATGCCTCGGTGTGCTTTTACTTAAAAAAAAAATTACCAAGGAACTCTATTCCATTCATGTACCAACAATTCCTACATAATTTAGCAAATGGTTAAAAGATAGAAGGAAGCAAGGGACAGAGTTTGAATTAACACAAAGGAATTGTTTAGTTTTCTCAAAGAAAATGAAAATAAAAAGAAGATAGGACCATAGCTAGTTCCAATTGTTGTCAAACCAAACAATAAAAGCCAAAGTAAGGCAGATTCCTCACGCTGTATAAACCAAATTACCATGTCACCTTGACTGACTAATCTAACAATAATAAAATCACATGCTCATGAATATATTCATCCATATGAATTAAGTATTGAAAATATTAAGCTTACTATTTCATGCTAACAAACAATGAGAAAATCAGCAAATTAAAAAAAAATCAGCAAATTTGTCTTTTTCTGTCTTGTAAAATAACTTTCTCTTTTTTTACATGAATTGGCTTAAGACCTGTGTGTCCCAGCAAATAAATGAATTGAAATGATGATGTTTTAATTTGATATTGGGAAGTAGGGACTGGACCAGTGGGGGATGGACCAGCAATGGTTTAATACACAATAATTATTTCTTATATTTGTTTTAAGAAACTCAGCCAAAAGCAATTTCTTTAGAGGACCATTCACTGTAAATATATGATGCTTTTGGCTATTCACATTGGAAAAGGGTAAAAGGACATCTGGCATGAATAAACACAATAAGGAAATGATTGGAGGTGAATTCTAAAATTTGTGTTTACAGATTTATTTAAAATGCCAAATTTGGAAAAGTAGAAATCCAATCTAGTATCATATAAATTGAGTTCCTACAATAGATAAAGCTGTATTATAGGCATTAATAAACCGCTCTGGACAAAGAGAGAAAGAGAAAAGGAAGAATAAGCATGAGAATAAGCAAGGCACTAATTTCAAAGTTGCTTACAATCTAGCAGGTCAACAATGACATTCTTCACCATAATTCAAGCATATATGCCACTTAACCTTTCAAAATTATGTTCCTATTTGTTATTTCATATTGTCCCTCAATAACCCTGACTCACAGGAAAGGCAGTATTTATGCTAATCTTCCAGCTTACATGTAAGAGTGCGATAAATGCAGAACATAAAAATAGAAAACTAGTCTCTTAGGGCACTCAGCAGAACTACGGAGTAGATCAGGGGCTGATGTAATGTCTTCTCAGTCCAAACACTATAAAATGATACAGAAGAAATTAACACATTTGGAGTATCCCTCCACTCTGGATCTCCCCTCTATCTTTAGACGTGAATTTCTTATCCTTTTCTTCTCTCTCCTGTATGCAGAACTTTCAGAGAAACATAAGTAAAATTGAGTGAAAATGGTAATAATTTTCTTAGACTGATAAAACTAATGAGAAGACACTGAATGTTGAGTAATATGAGAAAAATTGATAGTGACCATATCCACACTATCAGGGTGTCTTACTAGCATCTGCTTTACATCTTAAAATAGAAATAGGTGCTAAATTCAGAAGACTGTTAAAAATACTCAAGATAAACGTTGTCCCTGTAAAGTTCATGCATGCCCAGAATTTCATAATGGGATCTTATTTGAAAATACAATTTACAGAAAAGAATTAGTTCAGATTAGGTCATACTAGTTTTGGCTCAGCCTTAATTTTTTTTTTT
>NW_004624863.1:3462236-3563082 GCF_000247695.1 Heterocephalus glaber | reverse complement strand
GGGTTCCATCTCATTTCCCTTTGGGGTTGCTGTAGGTGATCTGGAAGTCTGGTTTTGAGACTTATTTACATGTTTTCTTATTTCGACTGGGGCGGAGGGCTGTTAGATCCTGCACGGACTACCTCCTCTGAGCTGGGTGAGGTGGGACAGGGGCCAGGAGCAGCGGTAAGGATGGCGACCCAAAAGCCCTTTCCTGTGGGCTGGGAGGAGCCGGAGGGATGGTGGCCGGGAAATCCCTTCCTCCAGACCAGGAGCAGTGGGATGGTGGCTCAGAAGCCCCTCCCTCTGGGCTAGGAGTGGTGGGAGGGATGGTGGCCCAGAAACCCCTTCCTCTGGGCCAGGAGCAGCGGGACAGAAGGTGGCCCATAAGCCCCTTCCACTGGACCAGGAGCAGTGGGACGGCCTCTCAGAAGCCCCTACCTCTGGACCAGGAACAGTGGGACTCAGTACCTTGGTCTGGTGGTTTGGTGTCCTCTGCATCTTTGTAGTGTGGAATCAGGTGGCTGCCTGCCTGCAGTGGGGTGATTTGGTGTCTTCCTCGTGACTCAGGACCTCGGTAGGGGATGGGCAGACCTGCCTGTCTGCAGCAGGCTGATTTGGCGTGTTCTGTGTGACTCAGGACCTAGATAGGGCATGGGCAGACCTGCTTGTTTGCAGGGAGGTGATTCCACCTGTTCTGTGCAACTCAAGACCTCCGTAGGGCATGGGGTTTAGCCTTAATTCTATTGACTCAAATTCTTATAAGAGGAGTGCATATACAAAAACATGCACACAGCAACAAGCCAGAATGAAGCTAGAGATGAGAGTGAAACAGCAGCAATACAAGAAATGCCATCTTGCTCAAAGCCACTAGGACCTAGTAAATGGCCAGGGAGGACACTCCCCTAGAACCTTCAGAGGGAACATGGTCCTGCTGTCACCCTGATTTCAGACTCTCAGTCTCAGAACTGTGAAAGAATGACATTCTGATGTTTTGAGTGCTGCACTGTACTTTGTTATGTCACTCCTAGGAAACTAATATACATGGTATTTCAGCCACTTTCTCATTGCTGAGACATGATACTCGACACCCATAACTCAAAGGAAGAGAGATTTATTTTGGCTTCCAGTTTCAGTCTATGGTCTTCTGAGTCCAAAGCAGGAATAGGATGAGAGAGGAGCATGGCAAAGGAGCAGAGGACAAGAGTACACCCTTTCATGCCCCCAGTGGCCCACTTCCAACCAGCCCCAGTAGTTCTAACAGCTACTGAACTCACCGACAGATGATTCCATATTGAGTACAGTGCCTCTGCGATCTATCTAATCACCTTCCACTCACATGAAGCTTCTAGTGGACCTTTTAGATCTTACCCATAACAACTGGCAACCTATAAAGAAGAAAGACTACAAGATCCTTCCCAAAATTTAAAAACTATGTGGATCTCAAGACACAGGCTATAAGAGGAGTGGCATATGTGAAGAAGAGGTAAGGGAGTGGTTGGTAGAGAAAGTTGTTAAAGAGAAAAATTGTATTTATCAGGTGCCTCGTGCTGTAAGCTTTTTATCTGTCAGTTTATATGTATTTTCTTTCTTGATTTTCACAACCATGTTGTGATACAGAAATTTACACCATTTCCTAAATTGAGGCTGAGAGAGGCTAGGTACCTTGCTCAAAGTCATAAATAAATGACAAAATCAAGATCTGAATCCATGTGCCTTAATTTCTCGGTGAGCATATTTTCTGTGAAGCCTAGAATTGAATAATCTAAGAACAAAGTAAATATTTCTTTCATTGATACATTTAAAAGTAGCCAGGTCACAGTAACTGGGAAAGCTCAGGGCTAATAGCCCTCTCTGGGCAGAGAGATGAAACTAGATATCTTAATGGGTTTTTTTCCAAATCTAATTACTCTTATTCTGAGTAAGGCATTGACTAAATAAAAGTTCTTTATCATTTTATTCTAAGTTAACTGGAAAACAGGATTGACATTTCAGAGATATTCAATGTTTCTATGCAAGAAATTTAAAACACTCTAAACATTTTTAAAGCTTTTTAAAGAGAATTTGTGCTTCATTTTATAGTAAAACAGGGGACGTTTTCCAAAATTTCATACTTCTCCTCTTTCCAGGCTGATGACCTTGATGTGTTCAGGACCAAGGAGGTGATGGAGATTTTTCCTAATCCAGAGGGGAAAAGAAAGACTGATTTTCTTATCGAAATTCCAGTGTTCACAGATAAATTTTTGCTCCTTCTCTTTGCCTTTCAAATGTACTGACTCTGATCTCTACTTACAAGGGATAACAGGAACCCTGTAAATTATGATTATAGTATAAAGTACCTTCATGCACTTTGTTTCATGTGATGCACAATACTGTGTAAAGTGCTCACATTTCAGCATAGCAAAGCATTTGAAATGAAAGTGAATTTGCATAAAATCACATAGGAGAGTCAGGGTTGAATTCAGAGCTTTGTAATGCTGTTTTAGGTATTCAAACAAATTTCCTCAATTTTAACAGGCAAAGTCTTATGTTTACCTTGTCTGTTTCTATGTAAAACCAAACAAACAAAATTGGTAACACCTCGATGGCTGAAAATTGTGTTCTTCATCCCCCTCTGGTATTCCTTAGATGTATTCTAAGTAGGTAGAATTCCCCTGGGAGAAAATACATCCTAAGAAGAATAAACTCTTATACACCTTATCTCACCAAAATAGAAATATATTCTCACTGGGGAAATGATGTTTGCAGAAATAAGTTTTGTTTGCTTAGTTTAAATAATTCCCTTTAACCAGTATCACTATTTCCCTGAATAACACTTGTAGTAATTTTTTTTCCTTAGACTTTTAAAAAGTCAATAAAATAATTAATTAAAACTGACACCTTTCTCTGTCCCTCATCTTGACAAAATAAAAAAGAATTTAAAACTACTATTTAGGCATACTTCAAGTGTGGTTTATACACTTTAATAGTAGCTAATGATCCCTACCTGAAGGCATATGGTACCCATATGTAGGAGCAAATGGGACCTTTTCTTCTTAGATCCAACATTTCTTTTCAGATAAAGGTCAGTTAAGTCATGATCCTAGGAACCAGCCTAGTTTTCTCTCATTTGTCTCTTAACCAGTCATTCAGTCCTGTCTTTTCTAGTACCTGAATGGAAGGCACACAGTCTAGTTTTGAACTAATATGCCCACAACTCTGAACCTAATGTCACTCAAGCCAGTCTCTCATTTGGACCACTGAAACTTAACTCTAGACCTCTTGTTTGTTATCCCCCTGCCAGAAGAGTCAAGAAAGCTCAAATGCCTTCTGTCACACAGGTGACTAAAACTGTCAAATAGCTTTTAGGTGCACTCTGGATGAAGCCCACACTTCTGACTGCTACCTGTCTTCTCCATCCTCCCTTGTCTGTATCTTCCTCACCTCTTCCCACACATACTCTAGCACTGATTACTATAGCAATTCTGAACTATTTTCAGTTCACAGAAGTTTACAGACTCTCAGATCTGTAGATTTTAGTCCACAGTTATTTATAAAATATTTGCCAATTGTAAGACTACTACCCGTTCTTCATGCTTTAGCAGAGAGGTCCTTTACTCTACATAGCATTCTCTGAGCATGGACCCAAACGTGGCTTCTGCCACATCGTGAAACACTGCATTGTCCTCCTAGGTTGTGGGGAAGGGTAGAACCTAAGGCACGAGTGCCATAGCTGGCATTCAGAGCCCTTTGTGTAGGCGGGCAAGCCAAATTGCTCCAGTAGCCAAGCATTGGATAACAATTGTTTTGTTTTGTTTTTCTAAACTAAAATTTCAGTATTCAGGTTAAATTGCAATATTGGCACTTAGAAATAAATAAGTGTGTTTTGGTTGCAGTTTGGGCACTAGGTCTCGAGAAGGTTCACCATCATTGTCCTCGGCTGTTCATGCATTCTGTTGCTACATGGTTGCTCCTCATCACAATAACCTGTCACTTAGACTGTGATAGCATAAATTCTGGTGGTGTGTTTTGCTCTAATGTTTATTGTGATGTCTAAAAGGTACTCAATAAATAATTTGTAGATTCATGAATGAATGAAGAGAAAAGTAGCATTTCTCAGGCACCAAATGTTTGATAACTTACAAAATAAGGTATATATTTAATATGCCTGGACTCTATACTCTGAACATGAAGGTGCATCACACACTTTGGTTGTTTTGGTGAGGTCTCCCTAGTTATTATTCTTTATTGGTCCCTCTTTGACAATACTATCTATTATAGACAGAATGATTGTGGAGCGTCCAACCTCCCATACTCACAGCAAATTCATACATGAAATCCCTGGTTCCCAGTGTGATGGTTTTTGGTAGAGACTTAAGTTTAGGTGAGGACAGGAGAACAGTTTGTCCATGCTGGTACAAGTGCCCTTGTAAGGAAGAGAAGAGAAAAGAACTCACTCTCTGTCTCTGTATCTGTCTCCAATATGAGGATATCACAAAAATTTAATCATCTATAAGCAAGAAAGATTTGTGTCACCAAGACACAAATCTGCTGCTGCATTGATCTTGAACTTTTATTTCCTAGAGCTATGATACATAAAGATTCATTGTTTACGCAACCAAGTTTATAATACTTTCTATATCACTCTGAACTAAGACATCATCCGGTAATCCTTACACCTCTTCTCAAGTGTGCCTAGCTCTGAAAATAAAAAAAAATCCCTTAAAGCTAGGGTTTATATTAAGTAAGTGAGACTGTTGTTCAATGGATGCTGTTAGATTCTTAGAAGCCATTTCCTCACCTTGAGCCAACATGTCATCATCTTTGATAGATACAGTCAAAGGGGTAATTAGTGGAAATAGGGAGATAGATCTTTCTCAAATGGGAAAGAGATCAACAAGTAGGGGAGATGGGCGGGATGGGAAGGAAAGGGGATGAAAAATGAAATTGAAATGTGTTATGTACATGTACCAACTCCACACAAGGAATGCAAACAGTATGTACTGCAAACTTGTACAGATAATGAAAGCTCATGAAGTTGGCATGACCTAATTACATATTTGAAATAATCCATGTTTGAAAAGTATAGATATGGTTTTTTTTGCCTGAGGTCCAGAGAGTTCTGTGATCATAGTGACTTCGGTATCACTCAGGCCTCTTCATATCCCACACATCTCTCTGTGAAGAAACCATCTCATCACTTAGTGCCCCTCTTAAACCTTTTTAAAAAATCTTTCTTGAAAAACCCAATTTACAAAAACTTCAGGGTCCCAATTAGAAGAAAAGACACAAAGAAAAAAATCTGGCCAGTACTTAAAATCTTGTGTCTGAACACAGTCTTTCTAGGCTGAGAAGAAGGAACCCATGGCTTGATTTGACATTTAGTTCAAACATGGACAAAAAACCTTTTATAATTATTTTATTTATTCAATGTCTATGAAGTACCTACTCCATTTCAGACTCTGGGTTAGAAAATGTGAGATATAGTTCCTTTCCTTGAGTAGGTATAGGATAGGAAGGCAAGACATGAAAAACTAATTATTAAACCACAGGAGTGATTGCAGTTATTGGAATTAATTTATTCATTTAGCCAAAAAGTATTTCCTTGGTATCTACTAAGTATTGGAATCTGTGTTGGGCGCTGTTATACAAAGGTAGTAACTATATCATTTATAACTTGAAAGGACTTTCAGATTTTAGTTAAAAATGACACTAAGATGAACAATATTACAAAGAAAAATATACTATGAAGCAAGAAATTCTAGGGTGTATATTACTGATCCATCATAAATTTGACGTATTAATTCTCCAAGACACATTGTAGTGATTTGATGACTGTGACTCTCCTCTCTAGCAAACCATGGTTTACTCATCATCTATATAAGGCAAAGGAAAAAGAAAAAGGTAAAATTATGAACTGGACCTCAGGACTACTGGATTTTGCTCCATACTTGTTCGCTAGACAGCTGTATGGCTTTAGCAGCTTCGAAGGCGAGGATTGTGCTAAAACTTCAGCCATTACAGAACTGGATTATGGACACACATGACCTATTCAAGTAATTCCCAAACCCAGCTGCTGATCAGTATCACTAGGGAGCTCCTAGTGATACTCCATGTACCCGCAGAAATTGATTCAATGTCTGTGGCAAGAGGAATCTGTTTTTCAATGCATTAATCCAAGTATTCCTAATGTATGTCTTGCTTAGAATGATAAATCAATCTTTCTTTCATCATTTTTATCAGTACATATTTGCAGTACATAATGTTTACATTCCTTGTGTGGAATTGGTATGGCACATAACACATCCCCAAAATCTGGCCTGACATTGAAGACCTTACAAAATGTGGCCCCACCCTACCGTGGTAGAGGGGTTTTGTCACAGTGTTACTTCCATCCCACCACCATGCATGTTGCTTACCAGTGATTTTATGCATGTTAATTTCTCTCAGTTTTTGCCAACACATCAAACTATGACTCCTTCCTTTAAGACATAACCCAGGTTTCTTGTGCCTAAGAAGTTGCTCCTCACTCCCTGAGCCAGCTTTAACTGTGTCCCTGTCTGGGTTTCCACAACACTCTGTTAAAACATTGATAATAAACTATATTTCTTACCACTAGCTCACAAGCGCCATGGCTATTTTTATTTATGCTGTATAAAATATATAAGAATACTTAATAATTGTTCTTAGTTATAGCATATATTCAATAAAAGATTATTAAATGAATGAATAGAACCTGCGAAGAGGTCAACATTTTACACATTTAGAGAGCCACTTCACTGCAGGATAGATTTAGTATCAATCTTAGAAAAATTGTGGCATTGAAATGGTTTATTCAGACAGGATAGAACCAGTTATGAACTCAGTGTTTTATTAAGATATAGGTCAAGTAAGATCGGATGGATCTGATGTTAAGCAGTTACACACGCGATCTATTCTGTGTAGCATTGTCTCCAAACCTAGGGTAAACTATGTGCTTTGATAGGAGTCACATGGTCCCAGAATGTGGAAAAAATGATAGCAACCTTCACAAGTAATTAGATGGAAACTGTGTCATATGTATTTATTACTTTTCTTGAGGTATTATTGAATATTTTTCTCACCATCTTTTTCAACCAGGTTAAGATACACATTTCTCCTCCTTTTAATGTCTTGTAATACAGAGATGAATATAAAATTGGCCATATTGCTTTATGTGAAAATCTCATGTTCAGATAATTCTAGATTCCAAAATATCTCCGGAGTGGTATTTACCAAGCAAGCAAGCAAGAAAACAAACAAATCCCAGCTTTATGTGATTGTTAAGCCATTTCTCACAGTATATCACACAATGAGTTTAAGAGAAAATGTTATATTGTATGGAACAGACTAATACCCAGATACAATAAAGATTTTAATGGTGTGCCAGTTCTTCAGTAGAACTATCTCCAAAATCATTAAACTGTTTTTTCATTATATATATTCCATGTATACATTTCAAAAAGAGAAGCACTACTCAGAAAGTAGGGATCCAGACATGCATTCTACAGCTACCACTAGGTTCTCTTCTCAAGCTAAACTCTTTATGTGGAAATACTGGTGGAGTTTTATTTCAGTATCTTTGTTTTATTCTCTTATCATCAGTCTAGATATCTACAGTAGTTTTTCAAAATAAATACATCATCTTCTGAAAACTCTGTGTTCTGTAGTATGAATTATTATATTCATAAGTCTACGTGAGGAGATGTACTTGATTTCATATGTTAGTCATAACCATTGTAAGACCCAAGGTCTGTGTGAGGAAGTTGAAAAATCACTCTAGGAGATTCACAAATGCTCAGCAATGTCTGTTCTGTGTGTGAGAGATAACAAATGGTGGCTCATCTTCCAGAAATTTTTCCACAAACAGATACACAGAATTCTTTTCACAAATACTTACTTTATAGCACAAGCCTTGAATGGTAGGAGGTTTTATTAAATTCAGCTTTGAAACCTAAGCCCCATACTAAGGAAATCATAATTAGCCTTTTAGTGGCTGCTTTGAACTTAAAAGGCTGTATAAAAATATTAACTGAGTCAATCAAACAAAATATTTGATGTGGGTACAAGTGAAAAAGCAATTTTATGAAATTCTAAAAATCAAGTAATAAATAAAGAAAAGTTTCACATTTCCAAATGCATTATGAAGACAATGGAAGCTTGAGGTAGCTCCAAAAAAATGAGGCTGAAGAGAATTTTTTTCTTCTTAAGAAGGAACATAAAATGAAAGGTTTTGTGATTTGAGCCATACCATTGATTACTAAAAGGAATTAAATAAGCACAGAATCTTGATGTGGTCAGGCAACAGATCCTGTGAGTGTAGCTTATTATTATTACTATTATATTGCATGCTAGTAATTTTAAAAGACCATTAGCATTAAACAATAGTGACTCTGTATTCTGGGAGAGCAATATGAAGGACAATTAGAATTAATGTAGGTAATACATTAATTGCTTCTGAAATAAAAATACCACAAATAAGTGTGCACTGGTGAGATTATTTAATACGACCTCAAAGTATTAATTAGCTTTTTCACTCATTGATTCCTTTTGCAACATACATAAGCAGAGTAAATTTCAACATTTTTGGTAGAAAATATTTATATACTTTCTATTTCTTTTTATTACAACAGATCATGCAAATAGCATTAGGATTTCACCAACTTGGTTTACAAGTTAATAACATAAAAAGCACATTTTGAAATGTTTCAACATTACTTAGCAAATGTTTAAGGTTAATCTTGACCTAGGCCCTTTGATTTTAAACCTAAACAGTGCTTCCTCTACATTGCTTTACTTGATGCCTAATCTGTGTGCTACATTTCTTAGTAGATTTTCTTAGCATGAACCTTTAGATAATTCACTAAAAGTCATCTTTGGATGACAAATCTTTCAGATATAATTACATCCTACTATTTTTAACAATTAAAATAGTACATTAAAGATAGAGTAATACTTTTTATTAAGTAGGACTTGTTAATTAATAATAAGTTAAAGCCAGTGGAGATATACAATTTGATTCAAGCAATATTTTTCCATAATCTTTATGAATAATATATTCTCTCCGAAACCATTTTCCATCAGGGACCTTCTGGCTCCCAGTCCTCTGAGGTTTGTCCTTTTGACACAAGGCTTTACTGTTAGTTTCATTCCTATATTCTTAAGCAGTCTTGTTCTTAGTGAGAAAATTAAAATAGCCCTCACTAAGAAACCCTGGTTTCAAGTCACACACTTGCACAGGAAATGTCATAAATTGTAGAGCCAAGTAAACTGTGCTTTAAACATCAACTTGCTACTGAAAATCTGGGTAACCTGTATGCTTTTTATTTTTTACTCTATCAAATTTATTTTCTCCTAAAGGGCCTCCAATTTAAAGTCAAGAAGTCATCATCTATCAGGAGCTGAATGATGTTAGTTTGCTTCCCTGGATCTTTGCATAAGAATTTTCAAAAAAAAATTGGCTCTAAGTTTTATTATCCCATGGTTACTTTCTAGGTGATCTTAGTACTCCCCAGTGACCCAAATATTTGGATCTAAAGATACCTCAATAGAATTGTAGAACAGACTTTTTCACAGCTTCTGCGTGGAGGCTGTGCCCTCTGCCTGCTGATGGGCCCCAAGGTGCCTGTGCTGAAGAAAGCCTGTTTCCTCCCTGGCTCGGAGGTGGAGGGAGCTGAGCACCTTCCTTTGGAGAGAAAATCATGTCATGAGGAACAATGAGCTAGGAAGAGAGTGGCGCGAAATGAGTTGGCAGGAGCCTGTTGTTCACGGAAAGGATTTGAGATTTTATTCTGAGACCAGCGGCAAGATATGGTAGGGGTTTAGATAAGAGCAAAAAAAGTGATGAAATTCTTCCTCTGTTCCTTTTGATCATGTGAACTGGGTCAATTCATGTAAATAATTCAAGTGTGAGCTTCCTCATCTTGAAAGGAATACATCCCAGTTACCATAGCAGGATGGTAGTGAGAACGGCACCCTAATGGGTATGTAAACCCTGAGCAACACATGTAAAGTCAAATAAGCAAAATGGTGACAGTTTCTAGAAGTTACTTTCTGAAAAATATTATAAACATGAAAGTAGAAGACAGATACCTTAATTATTTATTTACATTCATTTTTATTCAACTTACTTTTGATTATCTTTCATGAAGTCAGGGGGATATATTCCTGTCTCTGTTACACTCTTCACTCATGGCCCAAGTAGAGCAGTGATTAGTGTGAGCACTGGAAATAGGACTGGTAGGATGGGCTCTGTAAATGAGTCGATTTTCCGAAACTGCTGCAAAACATGAGTCTCTTTTTTATGCCGTCACTTGGAAAGAAAACAAAGGGAAAAAAAACAAAAACAAAGGGGAGATTACTTCATGAACATATTGATTGTTGTCCGTTATACACTCTATTCATTCATTCATCTGTGTCTTTATTGTACAAATTTTATTGATCAACTACTTGATATCTCAGACCTTTTAACTCTTATTGCACTAAAAATTTACCTGTATTATCTTGTTCATTTTTCCTGATATCCTTTCATATACACAGTTATGGTAACCAAGCACATTTTATATGTAAGGGATTTGAAATCATGAACCAGACCAGATTTCAGCCAGTAAGCATCAGAGCTGAATTTGAACTTAGCTCCATTTTTACTTAGAACCCAAAGCTCCAAACCATTATACTACACTCTCACCCATCATGGTCCAAAGTAAGAAGAAAGGTGATAGCATGTGTCAGATTTTTTAACCCTGAGATCTCCAGCCCATCCAGCTACTTTGGATGATGTGTGATTTTAATTCTGATGTTTCCTGATTTGTAAAGCGAGGTACAAAACAGTTTATCTCTAGCTAATGTTCCCATGTTATAGGAATATTTAATAGTCAAAGTACAAACAGGTAGATAACTCACAATTCTACAGTGTCCCATTAAATAAATAACTTGAATTCATAAAAGGCATTCAGTATAGTTGTGACACAGGCTCTGAAGTCACATAGCAGTTATTTCAAACCTGGCTCCATATCTTCCAAGTGCTATTACCTTTATTAAATGACCTGTGTCCAGGAGTAATAAAAGACTCTATCTCAGTGTTGTTATGAGAATTAATCATGTATATAATTCAAAGATCTTAGCTTAATGACTGACATATAGCCAATCCTCAATAAATGTTAATTGTTAGCATAGCTATTATTTACATGATTCTATTTCTGTTCCAGCAGATTCTAGTCTCAAGTTTGAAAGGAATAAATGAGCTCTTCCAGATACTGTATTTATCCACATTTACTAGGAACTGAAAATGTTACCTGTTGAATTACTATCCTATGGCCCAAATTGTGTACATTCCAGTAATGTGATAAATAGTCATTCAATAAACATTGACTCTATATACCACAGTGCATGGCAGGTGCTAGGAACATAGAAGAAGATGAATCTTTGCCTTCAAGAGATATATAGATTAATGAATTTTGAGTGATCATTTCATTATTTGTCAAGTCTGCTTGAAAAGGATCCTGGCATTGAATGTCAGTTGTGGTAGTTGACTTTCAGACTCTGTGTTACACAATCCCTTCATATTTCCCCATGGCAGAATGAAAAGCTGGGTTAAGTATACTGTAATGAAAGCTTTTATTATTGCCTTGGATAGGCAGCTTGGTATTGCAAGAAGAGATCAGGCTTCAGTGTTTTATCAGTGTGAGCTCTAATACTGTCTCTTCCCTTTAGGAGCTGTTACTTTGGATGAGATATTTAACTTCTTTGAGCCTGGATCTTTATAAAGGGCAGACTTTATACAAGGGGGAGATGAACCAACAAGCATTGTTGAGAAGATGAGTTGTGGTCATGTAAAGCACCTAGCACAGTTTCTGGCACAAAGCAGGAGTTTGACCAAGGCCAGGGACAGGGAAAAAGAAGGCGGCAGCAAGGAGGACACTGAGGAGGTTTGGCTGTGGCCCTGGCAGCAGATGTGGCAGCAACTTTCTCTTTCCTTTGCTTGCTCAGATGCTGCCTTTATAATGGTAATGGATTATTTACAAATTCAAAGTCCATTCTACAGATAAAGAAAAATGATAGTGGGTTTCCCTGTAATTAATGGCAGTTTTTAGCATTTCAGTCTGATTATAAATAGAATATAAGATGCCTTCTGTGGTGAATAACATGTCTTTCTAGTTTTCTAAATTTATGAATTTGGCCCATATGAAATTAATTGTTGTGGATGTATTACATGGATATGGAACATCTGGAATAATAGGATTTTATTGTTAATAGACCTCTCAGGAGCTCATGACAAAAACCCTTATAATAGCAACATATGCTGCTAGTTTAATGAGAACCATCACTGACAATTAATAGTTCTTGTGCTTACAGTAAATTACACATTTTCAAATTTTGTATATTCTTTATTTTCATCTTCATGATTTTAGTGTGACTTGTTTGAAATTAAAGTTAGGGTTCCTTATGGAGAATAAAATATATACCATGTGTCTATTTTGTGCCAAACACTGTTATTTATTTATTTTATATGTATGAATACAGATGAAGATGGAAGTACTTCTAGATCCCAAAACATTCAGGAATCTTTTTATTTACAAACAAGAACTGAGTGACAGTTTAATTAATTTAGTAATGTGAGTGTCCTAGCTAGAACTGAAGGTTGACCTTGTCCATACTTTCATTCATTTGAACAGAAACTGGAGACTTGGAGAAAAGATATAATGCCATTAGAGATAGAAAGATAGCATTAGATGTTTAAAAAAGTTACCCAGAGAAGACAGAATTAATCTCCTTCATGTTTCATTCATCTGCTATTGGTCATGCCTTTATATCTTTATAAAGCAAAATTGTTATCTCAATATCCTATTTTGTTGTCTTTATAGCACTCATATTCCTTGAAATTATCCTGATTAACTATTTAAATATTGATTAGTACTTCCTCTTCTCCAAGGCCTATCCATTGGTCAAACTCCAGATGCCTCTTGTGGTCATCATCTCAAATATGCAAGGCATTTGATATGTTAACTGTTGGAATTTTAAGCCAAACTTAAGGTTATTCTTCAACTCCTCTGAGTCTTCTAAATTGAATAACTGGTGCTTTCTAAAGAAATAATTCAGTGAATATCACTAAATTACAATACTGTATTCACTAAAGGTACTATGTAGGGAAGAAACATGAATATAGAGCAGGACACACCTGTTTGGGTTTGTGTGTGTTCAGAACAGACCAAAGAGGAGCCATTGAACATCGCTTCAAAATAAACTCCCCTTGAGATGTGAAGATTTGTGATGTCACTTGAAAACAGTCTCCACTAATCATGACCTATAAGGTCCATTCACACCTGAAGTGGGTATTTCTGTTTGTTTTGTAACATAAACTAGGAAACATAAATTGTAGACAAATCCTTTCTCTAGCAATAGAAATTGTTTCATGTGAACTTCAGTTCAAGCTAGTCTCATAAATACATACTGGAGTTATAGCACTTTGGATTCCATATTATGACACTCAGAGACTACTTAAGAGTTAATGAGGTAAAGATAAAATATAGAATTTGCTAAATATGTTTTCAATATTCTGTATTGACCGCTTTCCAAAAAGGAAAAAATAAGGCCATTGGAATGAAAAAAGTAGACTTTATTTCCCTTGTTATTTCTTGAGTGAATCAATCCTTGATGTGTCTCTATAGCCCAGCATCATACCTGGTACCGGGCAAGTGCTCAGTAAATGTTTTTTGAATGAAAGAGTGTCAGCCACTGACCTTTTTTCTTCAGGGGTCATGGAAGCTGAGAAGGACCAAGATCAGGGACAATGAGACTTCATAACCTCAAGGCCACAATGAGAATTATGGAAGTGCTTTAAAAGTGAGTTTCTGAAGCTCAGTGGGGAAAAATTGTTCATCTACCCATATCTCTGCTGTCATTGCAAAGAGGAATGAAGACTTATCTTGATGACAAAGGACATTTGGAGATAAAAATGCTGAACATGGTCTTAGGTAGAGGTCTCAGAGGGCAGTTGGTGAGACAGTTTGAATAGCAGAGGGTCCTTTAGAATTCTCCACAGAGGCTCAGAAAGATGTGTAAAGCTCTTCGGATTTGATTTTTCTTTCCCCTGTTTCTATTCTGTTCTGGTATTTACTGTCACTGAGAAGAACAGAAAGCAGAGCCCTTAGAATGTTCAGGCTGTGCAGTATTTTTGTTTCTTTTCTTTCTTTAAGCGAAAAAGAAGAAGGTCATAATAGGCTGGTGAAGATATCTTCTTTTTCTTTTAAAAGTATTTGTACATTTTTGAAATAGAATGCAGAACCCTACCCATCTTCCTTGGGGAATTTGTAATGAAGAAACATTTGAAGATTTCCTTTGAGTATCTGAGGAAGAGAAAAGTCAGCTAACGTTATAACCTATGAAAATTCCTCCTCCTCTAGTTTCCCTATGGCATATAGGAAATATAGACAATGGGAATGGCCATATATCTACATCTGTCCAGAAATCATAATAAATATCTTATAGTACTGTCTCTCTTAATGCTCTCAACAACCCTATGAAGCAGATGTAATTGTCTCTATTTCACAAATAATGAAATCGAGACTCAGGAAGCTGAAGGTGCTTGTATTTGCTTGTCCTGGGATTTTCTCCTCTCTTTATGTGCTTCCCTTTGTCCCTGTATGTTTAATATGACTTTAATGCTATATCTTCCTATTTGAATTAATATCTTCTTGAGTTTTGTTCCACCTTCCTAGAGTATAAATCTCTAGAAAGTCAAGGTTCTTCTGGTTTTATTTTCTTTGTATTCTTTGCATCAGTCATAGAAATGTTGAGTTTTTGAAGAAAATGCCACATAGGCAGTTAGGCATGGAGTTAGAATTTAAATTTAACATCTTTTGGATTCTGAAAGCTCATGAATTTCCATTATACTCTGATGCCAAAACTTGAAGGCAGACAGAAAGATTAGCACAATTATATTATTAAATAATTCACTTAAGTAATACAATTACATCCCATTTACATGCCTAATATAAATAGACCAAGGTTAAGGAATAAGTAGGCAACTCAGAGGTAATGTAAATCTGGAAAATGTTCAGCCCTAGGGAAATGTAAGCTTCTAGAAGAAGTCTAAGATTATTCCTTATGATTCACCATTTTTAAATACTATCGTACAACTACTCCCTGATAGGCCCTGTTGCAAGGGGTGGAAATGTGAAAACAACAGGTAACTTGCACTCAGAAGTTTTCAGGTAACACGGTGCAAGGAAATGTGCATGTGTCACACTGGATTTTGTTGTAAGCTATTTCTCTGAGATGTACCTTCCTTGTGCCAAAATTAGCACACTTAATGGCCTTGAGGATTGTACTAAAAACTAAATCACATAACATATGTTACTGAGCCTTGTACCTAACATAGGTGAAAACCAATCAAGGTTACTCCTTAGTTCAAATGTAGCTATGTATATCGATATGGATATGGATATGGATAGCAATTTAGAGATATTCAGCAGAGGATGGGGACAGGTTTTATTTTCCAGTTGACACTGGATAATTTCTGAAGATGTTTTTGTAGTTAGCACTGGTCTTAACTAACATTATCTGGTGAGTAGAGAAGAAGGATACTGTTAAACATCTCTGATGCACAAAATTATCTTTCTCAAGAAAGAATTAAAGACTTAAATGCCGTAATGTATAAGTGTGGATACAGATACAGATGCAGATATAAAAATGCTGTCACAAGTATCAAGTATATTGGTGTGAGTGCACAGATAGAAGAGGTATGCCTCCCTGGAATCAAATCTAAGGGACTATAAAAAAAAAAGGCAGTGTTTAGCTACTCTTAGATGAAGCCAGGTGGAGAGAGAGCAAGCTTGATTAACTAACTGGAATAATAAGAATATATGTTGAATATATGTTGGTTTATTTGTAGTTCACTTTATTGATGTTATCTCACTAGAAGTACATAGTGTAGCAAATAATAATCATATAACTGGAACTTTCTAAGTCTCTACAAAATGATTAGGAGACCTTTAAGGATTTTAATGTTTTTTTTTTAAATTTAATCCTCAGGATAAACCCAGAATACACACAGAATGTCAACTTCCTTATAAAGATAAGGAAAGTGAAAGTGACTAATTTGAGGATACCCTTCCTGAAGCTACCAGTTCTTGGATTTGAACACCTTTCTAGTTTGTAGTCCTGTACATTTTATGCTGCATTTCTCAACTTCCTCTTGCTTTCCTTTCCTCACTTATCTGTGGTTGAAAAGGTTTCCAGCCCAACTTTGGGGCAAAGGAGTTACAAGTAGCGAAATTTTCCTTCAAATTATTATTAACTATTATTAACTTAATATAAATATTAGTTATTTGGCAGAGGGAATAGGAGTGAAAGAAGACTAGTATGCAGAAGGAACCACAGAATGTCCAATATCATAATTATTTTTTTGGTACCAGGGATTGAACTTGATGTCATAATTTTTGAAAGAAAGACCACATGAGATTGGAGCATTACTGAAAAAGGGTACCACATCATTTAAGGAAGAGAGAGAAAAGAAGAGGTTGCTCAGCTTTAAAAGGGAAAACTCACAAAAACTATCACATACTACAATGGCTTCCATTCAGATAAAGAAATGGACAATAAATCATACTAACATTCTGTGAGGACCCAATATATGTAGGTCAAATTGTTGGTGGATGTTTCACATTACCTTATAGAAGAGGTAACTGAAGCTGTGAGATTTTAAGCTTTGGTTAATTTCCCAATGGAGCAAGAATTCAAATGGAAGTCCAGCTTTCAAGCATTCATTGTTTTCTGAGCCCTTCCATAAGGAAACATTGACATTGTGTGCTCTATGTTCTTGGAACCATTCAAGTTGAAGCTGAGGGAATATATGATAGTGGTACTTCAGCAGCAATGCTTGCACTTGGTAAGGTTTTTTGGAATGGTAATCTGCATAGTCCCTTCTAAATAATGGAACTATTCTAGGTACCTTTCACTAACTGGGAAAGGTCAGCTGTTTCTAAGGAGAATTGCATTGCATTGCTGTTCCTGTTGTTAAACTAACACATTGAAAATGAAGGGCTTAGGTTATTAGGTCACTTGAGTCAGTGTACTCTTCAGAATAATTATTTATGATACTAGAACACATCAAGCATTACTAGTAGAAAAGACAAACAAGTGCTCTATAACTCAAAGAACAGATTGTTCATACATTTCTTTTATTAGTTAGTCTTAACATTGGAGTAGGAAAGCTATAAATAGCACTAATATAAGGTTAGACATAGGGAAATATATAGGTGCCATCTCAAAATATATTACATAGAGCAATATTAGATTTGGAAGGAGACAAATGTCAGAAGCCACATCAAAATAGGAAATGTCAGTCTAGAATCCAGGAGATAATCAGAAGTAAGAATAAACATGGATTAATGGGTCCAACTTAATTCAAGAAATATATATTTATTGACTCTGATGTTCTAAACACAATTCTAGGTTCTAGGGAAATATCAAAATTATAGGTATAAGTCTAAAGTGAATTTTTTCCTCAAGGAGCTTATAACCTAGTAGAAAAGATGTAAGTGTAAAATTAATTTAAATATATTGAAATTAAAATGGTCTATACTATGTATGATCTCTTTCTAATTGCTTTTCTATTCAATATTGTGTTTCTACCATTCATGAATGCTGTTTTATGTCATTAAAATTTATTCATTTTCACTACTGAATTATATGATTACATTATAATTTCAAATCCTAAAAATAATGCAAAGGAAATAATATATTGCTTAAGAATAAAAGCACATAGACTTACTACAGAAACGAAACACAGGGGATTATAAACACAAATTTCAGGATAGTGATACCATTGGTGTGAAATGAAAATATAGACCAAGGAAATGTCACAGACTGTAGGTACAAACAGTAAAAGTGATAGTGTTCTAGTTCTTACATGTGGTAGTAGATTCATAGTTATTTATTTTAATTCTTCAGCTTACATAAACACAGGTATATGTATGTGCATATCTATATATATATCTATATATCTATATATATCTCCTTATATATACAACAGGTATGATTTTATACAGGTCATATATTACATAATAAAACATTCAAAAATATTTTAAAATTTCAATATATAGTACACTATCACTGTATATACACATGCAGTGTAATTGTCCAAGGCAGGGAGAAATTGCTTATCTTATTTGGGTGGATGAAAAATGAGATTTAAAAACAATTACAACTTATGAAATGTGTCATATGTGAGCTTGATTGTTGAGGAATGTATAAATGTGTACCTCATTCAGAGCAAAATGACATTCCAGGAAGAAAAAGAATAGCTCCTCTCAAAAACCTTTTGTATTTTTCTTCATCTTATTTACTATCCCCTTTTGTCTCCAATAGTACTGTATGTGTATATGTCTTAGTTCTCTTGTTGCTAAGACAAAATACTGGACACCCAAAGTTAAAGGAGGAAAGGTTTATTTGGTTCACAGTTTGTAGAGGTTTCAGTTCATAGTCAGCTGGTTCCAAGGCAGGGTGGCAGGCAGAGGGCATCACAGAGGAGAAACAGTCCATGACAGGCAGAAGGTAGCAAAATTAAGCAAGTGACCTACAATGAAGGCAGCATCTTTCTGTCCCTTTTATATTCTATCTAGACTACCAATCCAATCTAGGCTGCCAAACCAATCAGTGGTCTGATCTGGTAATCACACACCCTTAACCCCAGAATTACACACTCTAAATCCAGCCACTTCTGAAAAGCCCAACCTATGACCATGTGATGCTTTGGAGGACATCTAGATCCAAGCCATAAGAGTATATAACATAAATGTTAAATAAATGAACATTCAGTATTGATAGAATCTAGTGTGTGGATGTGTGCATGTAAGGAAATTGTTAGGAGAGACACAAGGGAGCTAGTTTTGATTTCTCTGCAAATATTTCAAGAGAGTAATATGGTGCTTTTTGTAGAGAAATGGCAAATTTGGATTTAAATGGTAGAACACTCTGGTGAAAGAAGGGAAGCTTGGAAATTCAGAGTTTAGTGGTAGTGAGACCTTCACAGAAAAAGGGAAACATGTTAAACTAGTCCTGGCAGAAGTGATGTGGGGGGGCTGTGACATCAGTCCTAAGAATTGCCAAGAGGGACTTCTACTGTTAATGAGGAGGAAGATAAGAAGGTAGATTCCTTCTCATGATTTTAGAAGTTACCAACTTCACACTATATTTCTCCGGTCTTCAAGACATGTATGACGTCTCCAGGCATGGTGGTGCACACCTATGCGCCCAGACCTCTGGGAAGCTGAGAGAAGAGGAGCACAAGTTCAAGTGAAGCCTACAAAACTTAGCAAGACTCTGTCTCAAAAAGAAAAGGCCTAGGGATCTAGCTGAGTGGAAAAGCCCTGGGTTTAATTTTCAGCAGAGAGAGAGAGAGAGAGAGAGAGAGAGAGAGAGAGAGAGAGGCATGACTTGCTTCCAGTGTTTCCAAAGATTATGCTGTTCTTTATCTCAGCTTCTTGGATTTCAGTTTGGTTGGACATGCAGTATTTACTTGGCCAATACATTTTACAGATTCTTAGATCATCTTATTGTGGTGACAGAACGTGTTTGAGATAAACTAGCCAAATTTCAGGGTCATGCTTCCCATTCCCAGTTCCTCTTCCCTTTCCCAACCCTTCTTCTTTTCTTTGGGATAAAGGGGAGATCCCCCACCTGACTCTGAAGTCATGACATAAACATCTTGGCTCTGTTTTTATTTATGCTTTTGTTTTTTGTCACGTACCAGCACACATTGCTTGGTTCCTACTATGAACACTATTACATGCACTAGTGCATGCTCTGGTATTCATTCCTTGTCCTCCCTTCAGGATGAGGGTATTCATCCCCCTAGTATTGGACCTGTTGGCAGCTGATAGTTCTTGAATGAATCTCCCTCTGGAAACTGCCTTCAATTTAAAAGTTCTTAACTTTCAAGAGCTTTGCCTTTCTCAGAACTGCACTTATATTCAGGGAACAGCTTGCATCAATGATTGGCCCATGAATTGGTTAAAATCATCCATTTCCCTTAAGGTGGGACAACGATGAAGAAATAATCTCATTCCAGAATTCTCCATGGCCAGGCTGAGTCTTTTAATACCACCATGTAACAATTCAGTTCCTCGCTCAGGCTTGTCCTCTGTCTTCACTCACTCCCATCTGACATTAGTCTCCAATAAGCTTTCTGTACACATTTGAGAGTTTGTTTCTGATGGAGCCCAACCTAAGTCTCCTGGAGCATAAGTGGCTGGCTCGGAGAATATAATGGTTCTGAAGACTGGAAATAGATGCAAAGATAAAAGGTAAAATAGTTAAAGATATATGAGGGCACATTACTGTGTGCACAGTTTACTTGGTGTATTACTCTAGAGAAGCAGATTGGTCAAATCCAAGAAGTTGCATGAAGCCATATGGTTGTATTTGTAAACCATTGGGATAGTACACTCTTATTTATTTAAGAACAAGAGAGATAGGCTTTAAGGATAGCCAATATTTTCTGTCCACATACACGGGCATAGTCTTAGTTATCACTCAACAGCAGACTTAGTGTGACTCAAAACTTTAATCTTAGAGGGCATTGATTTCCTTTGCAAAAATTCTAAAAGCTTCTGATGACATCCAGGCTGAGGGAAGTTTAACTTTGTACTGAGACATTTTTTTTCCTTTCCTGTGTACATACACAAGGCAGTGAAGAAAACCATTAAATGCTGGCTCAGTTTATGGTTTTCAAGGAATGAGGGTTATTTTGTTTTGTATAATAGACCACAAAGCAAAATTGAATAAAGATTCTTATTTGTTGACAAAACTCTTTGAGATTTTGTAGCCTAATTTGGGTAGACAGTATTCTTTTTCACAGTTGTCTAGTGTGGAATTTAAATGACTACACACTGCTACACCAATTAAAAATTCAAAAATAAATTCAGTGTTTGAAACTGTTCTTCCCCACCAACACACATACACACAAATCCAACACACACACACACACACACACACACTCACACATTTTTAGAAATAAACAAGGAAGTGTTTTCCAAATTTCTTTTTTGCTCCTAACCCTTTAAAATGTCAAGGAGTAAATGAAGTTCAGCCTCTTCAATGAGAACTATTATTCAGCTCAATGACAAAGGGCATCTTTTGTGTTGTGTACCCTAGACTCGCAGTTGCATAAATGAAAAACAAACACAGAACAAAATAGAGGCAAGCATGCATTTCAGCAGACAGACCTGGGTACCTATTACCCATCTGCTCTTCAACGGATGAGTGGACTGGGTAAATGATTTAATTAAACCTCATTTTTCTACTGTAAAAGGAAAATAATAAACAATTTCTGTGGGGTTGTATAATAGTAATGTAAGTTACTTATGTGAAGTACATAAAAGAAAGGAGGCCACATGGAAGATTATCAAATATAGTTGCCCTTTTTATGTTCTCCAGAGATTTTAGCCAGGGATAGTGGCACACACATGCAATCCCAGTACTTTGAGCGACAGAGGCAGGAAGATGACAAGTTTGAGCCTAGACTAAGGAACTTTGTGACATAAGGAGATCCTGTCTCAAAATAAAATATAAAATAAGGGCTGGTGATGTAGCTCAGTGTGAAAGCTCTTGGTTCAATCCTTAGTATCCCAACAAAAAGATATTATAAAAGTCACAGAAATAAGTTCACAATCAGACAAGCAAACAAAAGTTTCAGGTAAATTTCTTTCATGATAAACTTTGGAAGAAGTCACTGGAAAAGACCTATAGCTTCTATATTTCAACTGATGCTTAAATTTTGCCATATTTAGAGGTTTTAATTTTTAATGTAAGTCTTTGGTCCTTATTAAAACAGAACTGTGCCAGGAAAGTATGAACTGTAATATGAAAGGAAGAAAACTGGAATGGCCATTCTAATTTTCCCTCCAGCTGGCTTGGAGAACTTGAGGAGCTATGGGTCACTCATCTGTAAAAAGTGAGATGCTAAAGTGGATGACACGTGTGTGTTCTAATACACTGCTTCTGACATGCATTGACGTGATGATCCTCTAAGTGACTATTCTATTTGCTTACTATGGGAACTTAGACACAACAAAGACCTTCAGAGAACACAAAGCCTAGGGAATCTAGGAAGATTTATAGAAAGGAAAAGTCAGGCAATTAAAGTCAAGTACTATAAGCACTTGATTGTATACGGAGAAGCATCTAACCTGTTTTGGGACTATCAAAGAAGGCTCCCTTTCAAAGGTAGAAGACAGAAGAAAACAAGAAGGGAGGTGCCTTGTGGTGCCCAAAAGCCTAGATATAGGAGAGAACATGATATAATCTGGAGGGTGAAAATAAATTTAGCTTGATCACAATGGATTGTGCAAATAAGAGAAGAGGAAATATATGTACAGAAGTAACAGTTTTACTTCTACAATCAGTGTTTAATGGTCATCAATGATTGTTGAATTATCAAATACATGAGTGAAAATTGGTATCACACCTTTTTACCTCATTGTGAATAAAAACTCAGAAAAAATTTTTGGAAAGGATCATGGGGCCAAGGATGTAGCTCAGTGGCACCACACTGCCTGTCTGGCAAGTGCCAGGCCCTGAGTTTGATCCTTGGTACAAAAAAAAAAAAAAAAGGTCATGGGGAAGACTAAATCCACTAGAGAGGATGAGGTTCGAAGGTACACCAGCTAGAGTGAACAAAGATCTGAGATGAGAAAGGAGCTGGCATTTGTTCCTTGTTTCATGAAAAGTATATATTGATTTACCTCTCATGCTAAATACAGCTGCTCTAGCTCCTGGGAATAAGACAGAACACCCAGCCTATGTTTGGGGGAGGACACCATGCACCATGCACCTTACATGTGCAGTGTTGCAGGTGCTGCCATGGAAGGCAGCAAACTGGACAGGTCATATCTTAGGATAAGCTGTAATTGCATCTCTACAAAGTGCCCTCCTCACTATTTTTTCATCAGTTCCAAGTGTTTGTTTATGCTATGAGAAGAATGATTAGATGTTCTGGTTGATCTCAGTGTGTGATGCTATTGTCATCAACTTGCCGTGTTCACAAGGAAAAATAA
Source organism: Heterocephalus glaber (assembly GCF_000247695.1). Next base: position 3,540,049 of record NW_004624863.1, on the reverse strand, counting down.
TCTTCAGTCTATGCTCATGTGTTAATGTGGCATTACTGTTACATTTAGTAAGTTTACTTCATCTAAATTATAGAAAAGTGTTGCATATAATATTTAATAATAGAGTCATTTTTTTCTTTCTATTGGCAACTGTAAAATTAATTTCCTTAGGTTGAAATGAAAGACCTCATAATATGAAATAAATACCAAATTTTGGTTCAAAGTGCTTCAAAATAAGTTCATTTCAATTCTACTTTTAAGGAATATTAAAGCCAGTACCCAGGAAAATTTTTGATTTAATGCTATGAAAAGATTTGAGCAAGGTGAAATTTTTAAAGTTCAAGAGACAAGCTTTGTGAGGAGGAATCCTGAGCTGGGAGTCTATGTTTGGTTCTCATTCCAGCATTAACTTTTGTGATGCTAGGAAAGTGATGGCCTCCAGTAAAGGGAATTCTGTCTTCTCAGATCAAATATCAGAGAAACTACAAAATGAAAGCAAAATTACCCATTCGCATTGTAAGTCCGGTAGAGTAGGACTGACAAGAACCAGGATTATAACAACAAGTGAGAGAAATCTATGATCACTACTGTAAGTGTTATTATAGCTATTACTACACTTTCTAATTTAACAGTAATAGTTATATATACATGTGTATATATATATGTCTTTTATATGTCATTATTGAGCACTTATGTAGAACATAATGGTGATTGCTATTTATGCATTAAGAACTAATCAACAGAATGATACTATTGATTAAGTGCCATTATTATTGCCATTTTTCAGTGAAGAAACTAAAGCCCACACAAGTAAAGGCAGTCTGATCCCAGTAACTACAATAAGTAGAGTGTCAATATTTGATTCAATACAATCTAACTGCAGAACCTACTCTAAACAAAATATTATATGCATTATTTCAAACAAAGCTAATGTAAGATTAAATAACATCTGAACAAAGAGGGAATTCTCTGTCTTCACACATTTTTAGAAGGAAGATAGACTGTACACTTGATGGAGGGCATGCAGACACTGGATGATTATTTAGGAAAAATCACCTGCAAGGTTCTCTCAGACCCTAAGATATTTCCATCTGATATGAGCTTCTCCAAGATCAAACCAAGTCTGCCAAACTCAGATGTTCAAAACCAACATTGAATAGTCATATTCTTTCTTTTTTATTGGATATACTCAGACAAACTGTCCTGGCTCCTGTTTCTCATTATCACTTTTACTTCTACAACCATCAACAAAACCACTATCACAAGACAACCTAGCGAATTGAAAAGAGCACTAAAACTAGACTCCAAAGTTCTTGGTTGTAGCCTGAACACACAAGATGCTAGAGATGTATCCAGGGCCAAGAAACACAAAAGAAACACAAATTTCTTTTGGTTCACTTTTCTTATATGTAAATTGGTGTAATAACTGTGTCCACCTGGCCATATTGAAGGTAGCATTCCAGGTAGGGAATCTCATTCTTAGAAATCCTTACCAATGTAAAGAAAGTTCAGTTGAGTTCTTTTTTTTTTTTTTGGCACTACTTTATTGTTTCAGAGCAAAATACATGATACACATCTGCTACACACTTTCTACAGGAAGTGAGTAAAGCCATGGTTCACATTTTAATGACTACATTTCACTTAGATCTCACAAGGAAATGGCCATTCTTCATCAGTGTCTTAGATACTGGAGAAATACTGCTATTGATTTAATTTCTCATGGTAAAGGACTTACTGTCCCCCATCATTTTGGATCAGTCATACGGTTTATTTGGTACTATAGCAAAACAGAAACAATGCCCCCATACACAGAATCTTCAGCATCCCTACATTCATTCAAATTAAAAGTTTTGAGAAGAGTACCATTATTGTTTAAATTTGTAATCACAAATTCTTATATAAACCCGTCAAATATGTGTATAGTCATAGTGCTCCTCTCCACAGACTGCTGCTGTCTCCAAACCCATTTTAATTTGTAGTTTGTAACAGTTTATTCTAGATTTATTGTTCATACAAATACCAGCCCTTGAATGTATCTTCTTGTAAGCTTGTCCAGTGACTTATAACATATTCTTTGATTATTGGTTATTGAAATTCTTATTTTCTCCTCAATGAAGAAACTGAAATGATGTTTAAACTTTTTGATCTTGTGACCAAGAATATTTCTCAGATGAAGAAACGCACATTTTTTTTAAAAAAAGAATCCTGGTAGCAACTATTTTATAAATATGTGATTGTATTTTTTCCCCTCATGTCCAGAAACTCTTATTGAAAAGAATTCAGGTATACTCTTCCAAAACCACACAGTTCAGAGATTTTCTAACACAGGTTTACATGTGTACCGAAATGGGCAAGAGAATGAAGGCACAGGGTCACTTGATACCACCAGTAAAGGACGTCAAACATAGGAGGCACTAACGACACGTAAGTATAGTCAATCACAAAAGCAAGTGTTGAAAGTCTTCAGGAACTGTCTTCCCTTTAACATTTAGCAAAATTCAGTCTAGATAGTTTAATACCTCAGAAAGAAAATATAAATAAGAGATGCTTCACACAAGATTAGTTACTGAGAGTTGTTCTTTGCAAACATAAGAAAAGGCACGAAATGAAAGGAAGAGAAGACAGATTTCCTATACCGTTAGATTATCCTTCCTTTCTGAGGGTCTCAGATGTTGTGCATCTGTAGAAATGCCAGCCATACCTGAAGGTTTAAGAGATGTTTTAGACTTGCTGACATGGTCCCTCAATACTACTAAAAGTCTATATCACAAAAATAAAACTATCTTGGTTTCTGATTTTCAGTCCTTTGTTAAAAACTATAAGCCAAATGTGACCATTAAAAGATGATCTAAAAAAGTTTAAGGCAAAGGAAAAAAATATATTCTACCTTCCCAATAAGAAACAGGTGACATAGGTAGACTTCAATAGCAAATAAATATTTTAAAGCCAGCTGTCTTTTCTATCTATACAGACTAAGAAAACAAGTTATTATTTCTTTATTGAGATGATGACATCATTCCTAGAACATATCCATAACTAGTTTCACAATTTTAGGTGACATTTTCCATGACACAATATAAAATATGAGCATTGAGTGTGAGCAGGCAGAATAGATCTGCACTCACAATGTCTATTACAAACAGAGGACAAAAATGAGCAACAAAACAGCGGAATCTCTGGTTACACCATAACCTCCATCTATGTGATACACAACTACTTACTTTTCTGGGTTAAGACCACCCTTCACACGACCAGAGGTGGCAGCCAATAAGATGCCACTTTGCAAGTGCACCTATGCCTACAACTGTAGAAAACTTGTGGAGATGCTCCAGCCTATCTGTACTTCTTATTTTTAAAATTTTTCCTAGGACACTAATTTTGATAATATTTCCCAAGTCCTTCAACTAATGATCCTTTGATAATTTCTGTCTTTTTACATCAAAATTTACCCGTTTTTTAAAAAATTATTTCCAAGTATTAGGAACAAGGGAGCTGATACAGCATATATTCACAATTAATTGTTAATATTTTCAATGAGTTGAGTTTTAATTATTAGCCCTTAACATCATAAATGTACCGGTAATTCCAAATGTCCCATTGCTCGTTAGAAGACTCAAGATTGTTTTATCATCTTTTTTTTTTTCAGGTAAACCACTTTTATCTGTTCAGTTTTTACTGAAAAGGGAATAAAGTTAGCATTAAAAAATAACTATACTCATCTTTCCACCATAAGTTCTATCTTTTGATTTATAAAAATGAAAACCTTTATCTTTTTATTCTCTCTTCAAACTTCATTCTTTAGGGGAGGTTAAACATTATGTATTTTGCCATTTAAAGAGTTTTCTTCCTCTGATGCTGGAGGTAACCCAGAACATAGCTCCATGACACCACTAAGCTTTGAACCCAACAGCATAAATCATGGTGCCCTGCCTGCGGAGAAATACACGTGAGGCAATAACACTGGCAATAAGCAGATAGCAGGGAAATGCTTACTGCTTCTGGGGAAGGTTGTTCCAGCCATAGTTTCCACAATGCATTGTTTGGTTTACTTTCTTTTTGTAAATCACTCTTTGAAATATGGATTAAAAACTAGCCTTTTAAAAAGCGATAGTGTAGGGCTGAGAACAAGTGTTGTGGTTGTGGTTTCTTTTTCTCTCTTCTCTTTATTTAAAAAAAGGGAAGTGAAAGAATGCATATTTCTTAGTTTAGACTGCTGTAACAGTCTAATAATAATAATAATAGTCTGTAAAAGCTTAGACTAGGTACTTTAAACAACAATAACTTATTTCTCACAGTGTTGGAGTTGAAGTTCAAGATCAGTTTGCCAACATGGCTGATCCATGGTTGTGCCTCTCATCCTGGTCTTTTTTTTTTCTATGTCCTCATGGGATAAAGAGAGATGAAAAAAGCGGGAAGGGGAAGGACAAGGAAAGAAAGAGTAACTTCTGTGTCTTTTCTTAGAAGGGCACTCATCCTGTGAGTGTTCTACCCTTATGACTTCAACTAAACATGACCGCCATCCAAAGTCCTGCTCTCCAAATACAATCACAATAAGCACAATAAGAGTTAAAACTCCAATGTAGGAATTTGCTGGAGAAATCCCTGAGTCACTGGCAGCATAATTATTCAAATTAAGTTGACACAACTGATCATTTCCTTCTCTTTGTACAAATGAAAAAGACAGGTTGCAAAAGGCTTTCTACCTTCAGTGCTACACTTTGATCTTAGCCAAAAGGCCGAGAAGCGATCTATCTTCAGTGCTGTACGTCAAGACACACTTGATGTTTTGTCTTGATGACTCACTGAATTATGAGGTTCCTACTGGAAAACAATGCCTTTGTTTGGCAATATCAGTCAAATTTGAGATGTGAAGCTTGAGTCCTCTGCATTGAGAAGCCTCTATCTGGAGATGAGTTTGATTTTTCTTACCAGGGAATGTTTTATTTGAGTTTGCTTCTCTGGTAGTTCATAGATAATCTAGGAATGAGCAAAAGTTCATTTCTTTGAAAAGCAGCCTGACATTTCAGAATCAATATGAATTTTAGAGTTATACAATATTTCCTTTGAATTGTGCTTTTTTCGCTTCTTGGATATGTGTCTTTTGACAAATTTCTTGACTTCTCTGACCTTCTGGCATATACTGTGAGCTAACACTATCACTTAATACACCAGTGTATAAGTTTAATAAGATATACATACGAAGGCATGAGTCTCTGCAATGTAGCAATCAAACATTTTATTTCTCATCTGTATTATCTTCCTTAAAACGATACCCTGGAAGTAGGAAGCTCTCCTAGTTTGTGACAACTAGCTTTGTCACTGGTCACCCAATATTTGGGAGAATTGTAAATTTAGTTAATTTCACAGTTGATGATTTTACCATTAAGAGTTTTGAGCCAACTAGATATGTTTTATTTTCAAGAAACAGATATTCAAACTAACACAGGCTTATGAAGCAGTGCCATATATGTCTAACATAGGAAAATTCCTGAATATAGGAAAACGGGCTGGTGCAGGGCTCCACTAAAGGCCCAGACTCCTTTTATTTTTCTGTGCCAGTGTTCTCAATCTATTAGTTAATTTTCTCATGTTTATGAGTTAGTTTCACCAGCAACAGGTATCACTTACATGTTCATGACAAGAAGAAGTCCAGAAAGGACACTGAAATTTATGTCTGTCCCTGTTATCAGATGAGCAGAAAGATTCCCAGGGACTTCCTGGCAGACACCTGCTTGTGTGTCATTGGACAGACCTTCACCTGGCCCATCCTGCTGCTGGAGATGATGGTAAAGCATCAGCAGCAGTCTTTCAGCTTCTGGAGGGGAGATTGGCAAGGGATAAAGTGACTAGAATGCCTGTAAGGCTACCCTGAGTAGTGTCTGTTATATGTGATAAATGCTTCTGATTCTGTTCAGTTCAAGAAGCATGTAACAAGTGACAAATATTGTTCTAGGTGTTGAAGCAACAGAGTAAAATAAAGACAAAAAGCAAAAATACAGTTCTTCTCCATGAGGAACTTCATTGCATTAGACTGACAGAGAAATAGCTAAACAATTGAATTCTCATGAGATAAATACTTATGAGGCCACAATTCCACACTATCTGTGTGCATCTTTTAGTTAGGTCCTTCCACAAACAAGCAGGAGGCTGAAGATCTATCTTTGACATGTTCTCTGAAAAATCAAGAGTGTAGTTATGTTTTAGTGTTAAGAAGTTTTGTTTGTTTGTTTCTTGTTTTTGAGATGTTTTTAGCATTTTTCTTTATTTTTCTCTTTTCTATTTTGCTTTTTGTTGTTGCTTAATGGTAGTCTATATCTTTTGGAATTGTCAAAACAGGTAAAATAATTGTAGTAAGTCAATTACTGAGAAAAAATCTCACATAGTTTTAATAAACCTATGAAGCTCCTTTATGTTTCAAACATTTAAAAAAGAATTATATTAGTAGATCACACTTATGCAGATGCACTGGATCATTTGGATTCCACATGTTCTTTGCTTATAATACAAGGTTGGCAAACTTTGCCTGTAAAAGCCTGACAAGTTGGCTCTCTAAGCCATGCAGTCTCTGGAGCAGTTAATCTGCTTCACCATAGTATAAGAGCAGCCAGAAACAATGTGCAAACACGTGGCCATGGCTGTTTTCCAATGAAATTTTACTGACAAAAATAAGTGCCAAGCAAAATTTGCTGATCTCAAACATAATTGTATTTAAAAACACCATTCTTTTCATTAGGCAGTATTATTTGTAGTTATCAATTCTAATAATGGATCCAAAGATAATTGGAATACCATTTGCCAATGCCTTCTAAGTTAAATCTGCTCTTTATCTTCAGATTGCTAAGGGAGGATAGAGAAATGCACATAACAAGGAAATCTCTGTAATGGGGCTCTAACACATACGTATGTTTTCTTCAGTCATTATTAGGAAAATAACTCCTATTCAGATTATTAATGAGGCATTTCTTTTAACTTTTTGAGCTCCTCTTGCCTCATGTGTGATGTATCCCAGGTACAGTCTGGTTTTCAGTACTGTTGTGGAACTAGAAGCTCTGAAAACTACAGAACTAAATATCTACCAAAAACCAAAGAAGAATATAGTTAGGACCTCAAACCCCAGGAATTACTAAGCCAGAGTTGCAAATCAGTGTGACAGGACAAAAGTTGACAAAGAAGCAAACTTAAAAAGGTGACTCATTTATTCATTTTAGTGTAGTCCAAGTTGTATCTGTCCTGACAAGTGTCACCTGAAGGCTTGGAGAGCTATTACCTAAGACAAGATGGTGGCAATGCTGTTCTGAGCTTAAAGGTAGGAGCTCTGGAGCCAGCTTATGAGAAAGATGGGTTATGTGACCTCGAAAGCTACTTCTAAAGCTAATGTTCTGTGAAGTCTACAGCTGTAGTGACTGTCCCAGGCCACCATCTCAAGAGGAAGCCCGATGCCTCACAGCCAGCCATGTTCTGAATAAACATGTTCATTGCCATGCCTCTGTGAGCTGCCTTGTGGTCCATGAATGCCATCTGTGACCACTGTCAGTGTGCTCAGAGGGGAGCAGAAATCCACCCTGGGGCTTGACTTTGAATTGCCAAGCTAAAGGACTTGCTTCTTTTCTCTGGGCCTGAAAAGATTGCCCTGTTTCCTGACTTTTCCCCTTCTCTTTTCCTTAGCATTAAAGGGACAAATATATCCCTTCCTCAAGCCACATTAGATTCTAAGTCTATTCACAAAAATCCCAGAAATGGAATACCGCATCACAAGATAATCTGCAGGGAATACTAATTAAATATCATAAAAATCCTATTAAGAATATGGAAATTCTTAAGACATCCAAGTTAGAAATGAGGCCACTACAGCACAAGTATATGAGATTTTACTAAGAAACAGTAACAAAGTCTGGATGGAAATTCAAGTCTTCGGCGCTAGAAAATGTATTTTTTGCAATATTCCAGAAAGATAGTTTTCTTAATTCCAAGAAATAAAATTTAAAACTGTACTTTTAATAAATGAATACAATTTCCAAATTGATAAATATCTAAGGGCAATGTAACATACTAAGCCCTTCTTCCCCATCACAATAGGTATCAATAGGCAGTATTGTTGTGATCATTGAGAAAAGATGAAAAATGACATTTAAAGAGTCTAATTTACCCAAAATTTCATAGTAAGAGAGTGAACAATTCTGTTTCATTCAGTGGAGAAACATTATTGCTTTTTCAACATTAGTCTTGGGTAATATTTCCATACACATTAAAAGAACTTTTAAATTTCTACATCAAATTTATTTGTTAATCCTTAGTGCAGTACATTTACTACACGTTATTGCAATAAAACTGGAGAGGTAGTAATTATTCATAAATACTGATGCAATAGTTGCTTCACTCTTTGACTGCCCAGTTCTCTCATTCTCAGAGTTAGCAATGATTGAAGGCTGCAAAGGAGCCTACAAACATGAGAAAATTCATACAGTTTTGAATGCAGCTAGAACAAGGTCTAGAGAGAGAGAAAGTCCTCTTTCCCATTGGAATTTGATGTCAGAGAGAAGCATACTTCCTTCTAAAATTATTTCCTATTTTTACAACCTGAGGTCAGGAACTCTGCAGCATGACTGCATCTGATATACTGCAAACATTAATTTGGGGGAGACAATTTATTCTGTAGTGGTAACAGGAGAGATAAAGGGTACTGTGTACATAAGCCACCTACGTGCAACTAAATTTGTTTCCCATCACCTAAGCTTTATTATTTTTCTTTCTCAAACAATGGTTTTCCTAAGAGAAATCAAATTCAAGAAAGGTTTATAAACATTCTACATCATTCTTATTTTATAGAAATAAAAGCTAGGCCATATAGTGAGTATGGACATCATATTCATGGAAATTCTGTGCATCTAAAATGAGTTGGGTGGTATTAAAGCACATTAAAAGAGAAAAGAGGCCCCAAAACTTTGGCATGCTTAGGTTTGATACTAAGCCTATCCAGTTTTTCTTTTTGTGACTTTGGGAAAATTATTCTTTCTTTGTCACTTTCAAGAAGTTCAGTTAAATGAGAGTTATACTATCCTAAAGAAAAGCTGTATGGTTTCACTAGGTAAATGGATGTAAAACACCACCTAGTGCAGTACTTATGACATAGGTTGGCTCAAAAGAATGGAAGACATTTTTATATGGAACAACAATGGGTTATGTCTTATGATGCCAGTGGAAAGTAAGTATTAAGATACAGAACATTATTCACTCATAAAGAAGAATTAAATTACTTCACGTGCAGGAAAATGAATAGAACTTTGAACCGTAATGTTAAATGACATACGTCAGACATAGAAAGTTAAAATTGCATGGTTTCTCTTATATGAAAAACTTAAAATATAAGTAAATAAAAAAGTAAAATGAAGAAGAGATGGTAGGCAACAAAGGGGAAGATTCTTTTTGAAACAGGGAACAGGATCAGGACAAGTGAGAAAGTGGAGGGTAAAGAGTTAGAAAATGATCAACACGTGTCATATATATGCACCAATTTCCCTATATGAATGTAACTATTATGTGTCATACACATACACTACTGCAACTTGGAAAAAGAACCCTTTGGGAAAATGATGTTGTGATGTAGTTCATGAGAGTAAAAGGCTACATCTTTTTCCTGGTACTTTTTTTTTTGGAAGCCTTACTTACAGAAATCAAATTATATCATTTTCCTGTCTAAAATACCTCAGTAACTCCAAATTCCCCTCTAGGTGAAGTTCAATATCCCAAGTAAAATCTTAATCTTTCCCTTTTTGATCTTGTACCTGTTGATATTTTAGCCTCATCACTCTTATTCTTCACCTCAATTCTAGCTTCCAGTTATAAAAAAATATCTTTCAGATCCTCAAAGGAGCTACACTCATGCCATTCTAGCTGCCTAGACTAGCATTTCTTTTCCTTTTTTGCCCAAGTTCTTTTTATCCTTCAGTTTCATCTACTCCAGGAAGCTTTATCACTAACTGCATTTGTGTTGTGTCCTCCTCTTTGCATTGCTTAAGAATCCCCTATGTGTCTATTTTGACATTTCCACACTAGATGCTGGTCAGAGGTTGCTAAACTCCATATGAACATAAACATGACTCTATTGCTTTTCATTCTATTTCCAATGCCACATATATTTCTGTGCCTAAAAATGCACCGTATTTGTTTGTGGAAAGAATATAGAAGCTAAACCAAGGACAAAAGGGAGCTCTGATCACTCAGATTCCTTTCATTGTGTTAATTAATAAAGTAACAATATTAGTTCAACTTATTTCACACATTATGGAATATAATCCCAGCAAATTTTTATAAGAAGAGTTTATAATAGCAAATATAAATAGTATGATCCATTATTAAGTATAAAAGTAAGTACACAAGATATACATTAATGCCATTATGAAAGAAAAGATATAAACAAAACAAATTGGAAGAAATATTCCAAAATATTTATGATCTTTGTCTCTGGTTAGCCAAATTATGAATGATTTTATTTTTCCTCATATTTTTCTATGCTTTTCAAATGTTCTAAATGAATACATATTTGTTTTTTATTATAATTTATGTCAAATTTTTATTTAAGAGAATAGACATTCAACACCTGCCAATAGGAAAATTCCCAAGGGCTGATGGGCAAGAAACTTAAATTGAAAGCTGGCAGCAAAAACTGGGCAGCAGCAGCATGGATTAGTGTTTTTATTTATAAAGCTGCGATTTCCCCAAGCAAGACGGACGCATCCACTTGCTGATTTATACCCCTTGTCAAGGGAAGCCAAAGAACGATAATTCTCTGATGCTAACCCTTCCTTTAGGATGATGTTTAGTCACTTTATTCTCAAAATACTTGATCAATTATATACTACCTGTTGACACCCTAGGACACACTTAAAATGAATGTCTCTCATGCAGGAGAACTCCACAAATCTAATGATAGATATAGTTTCTCTGCAGGTTCAAAAATACTCTTACCTCCACAGTAGGCTTTACTTCTTGGCTTTGAGTCAGGATGCTTTCTGGGTGAACTACTGAGCTAGACAGCATACACTGAAACATCACATGCTGTCTCTCCCCTATATGATCAGGGACAGGACATGTAGCCTCCCTCAGCTTCAGGCTATTTATTTGGAAAATGAAAATCAATCATTAATTAAATTGTTTAACCGCTTATTATTCGACCCAGATGTGATATTGACTATGATAAACTTCGTAACTTGTGAATTATTACACAGATAGTCCATTTTCTGAGTGAGAAATTACCTTTTTCTTCCTTGTATCTGGCTCTAATCCCAGCTAACTTATAAAGTCCTTGGGAATAAAATGCCAGGATTCTGTTGTGTGTCTAGTTTGCCTAACACAGTGCCTGATGCACATAGGGGCTTACAATAAGCCACTGAATGGATTCCACATTGCTGTCAACCAACCAACAGCACAATTTCCAGGTGCTCCTTTAATTCCCAGTACAACTAGTCATTGTACTAATTCCAAAACAAGAGTAGGTTCTGTCCTATGACCTAGAGAAATCAAAACTGAACAAATACATACATATATATAGCATATGTGATATGGGAAGACTTGCAAAGATAACTCAGCCTTAGTAGGAAGGATTCAGACAATGTTTCCTGAAGAGATGATTTTTAAATCATGTCCATAATAAGAAAAAGCAGAGAAAAACTTATGTGTAGAAATTGCTTTGGGGACAAGTGGAACAGTGTATTTGGGAGCCCTATTACTGAGCTCCATCAATAGGACTTACACAAATAATTGACTACACCTTGAGATTTTCCCTTTCTTTCTTTTAAATTTTTATTATTGGCCATTGAACCCAGAGCTTTCACACTGCGCTATTTTTAATTTGTTTTTCTTAAGTTGTGAGATACAGTCTTGCCAAATTGCTAAGTTGACCAGGTTGGACTCAAACATGTGATCCTCCTGCCTCAGTCTCCCAGAATACGAGGATCCTAGGGGTGCAACTTGATTGACCATAAACTTCTTGACAGCAGGAGCTGTTCTCTACTGACTTGGTTTCTAATGTTCTGGCTAGGGTTGAAATAATATAGTAGAAACTTTATAATTGCTTATTACATATGTCAACTGACTCAACTGGGAACAAGAATACCATCCCTGTGTTAGGAAGAGAGTATCTGGTACAAATAATCTCTCCAGATATTGACCTTGAACTCTCTTCTTGCTAAAAATCTGACTAAAACAAAAAATATATGATTAAATTAACCAAAGGTCATGTAATTTCCCCCTTTCTCTATGTATTGTTCTCTTTAGAGATCAAGGTATATCACCAAAAAAACACATACCCAGAACATATTTTTAGTGATTCACAAAATTTGCTGTCCTGGGAAATATTTTAGTGTTATAGCTTGAGCATTTTCTTAAAGATTATTATTATTATAATAAACACTCTGATGGCAGAGTTTAAACAGTTTTTTGAAACCACTTCTAACCCCTTGGGTTCATTTTATTGTTTAATATTCTTTGTGTGAGAATCCCTGGAACAAATTATTTTGCAGCTAAAACATGGATCCTACATTCATGGAGCACATTATTTCTTGTCAACCTCCTTTTTTTGAACTATCACTTCTTTCCCAGGAGTCTTTTTAGGCAACATTTTTCCCAATCATCTGCACCCCTAGCATGACAGTTTAATGCCATAGATATACAGTCTCTGTTTTTATGTACTCAGAGTATATTGGAAAGCTACAAACCATTGTGATGGCTAAGATTCTTTGAACCCCTCCAACAGTAATTTTTGCCCCTTTGGGAGGCATATCATTTCCATTGGAAATACACGATACCACTAAAAAACACACATCTCTGTTATGCCACATTTTTTATTCAGATTTTGGTTTTTCCTTTTAAGAAAATAGGATGGCATTTAAGATAAGATATGAAAGCAAACCTAAGTTTTGTGCTCTGTTTCATTCAAGGAAAATCATTTAAATTGTCCCAATTTCCTAAGTTTCCTTATTTAATAAATAAAAATAGATATCTGGCGGAAATAACTATAGTACTAGAGAAGATAATTACTGTCCATTGTTCTATATAGTTAATTCTCAGGGTTAAAATATTGGCTTGTTGTCAGGGAAACATTCTAAGAGGAAGAAATAAGGAACAATCACATGGAAAGAGTTGGGAATAATTTTTGCTTAGGCTCATAAAGGTGAGTGGGCTGGCTCATGCTGGAGACAATGAGAGGGAAACCCTTAGGAAATCTTAGATTGATGTGTGCCATCAAATGCAGAATCCAAACTGGTAGAGGAAACTTATTCTTCTACTATTACAGCTTTAAAATATACCAGCTGTGTGACCTGGGAAAATTACTGAATTTCTTAGTTTTAATTCTCTCACTACTAAGTAGAGGAAATAGTATTTACTGATGAGGAGAGTTGTGAGGACTTCATGAATTAACTTCATATATAAAGAAGGTAATCTATGTCTGGTTGATAATAGCTCACTTTGGGAGAATAAAGCCATGGAGTCATAGTGGCTTTAAGACTTGATAAAAGATATAACCCTCATAAGGCATATAGGATAGTTCAGTCTTAAATTCCTAGTTCTCCAGGTTATAATTTGGAAAAAGATAACAATGAGACACTATCACTTTTATCATCAAGGTATCATCATTATTTCAAAAAAATCTAGCTGAATTTAGGCATGTCTAGAATAAAAATTCTGAAAAGATTTTAATTACTTATTTGTTTTAATTAAAATTTTTTTTTGATGCTCCTGGGGTCAAACCCAAAGCCTCATACATGTTAAGCAAGTGGTCTACAACCAAACTATTTCCCTACCTCAAAATATTCTGGAAAAGTTTTAAATTAGGAAATATTGGTTGCCACATGTATAACAGAATTATTTTTTTATAACAGAATTATTGATCAACGGTTTTTTCCTAGTCTTTGATCAATAAAGGCTGGGATGATGTATTTCAAAATAAACCTCGACTTTGGTGCCAGAAGAAAGAAGTCAGTACCAAGGACTGTACCCATGAGTAACTTCACCTTTCTGCATATACTAAAAAGGGGAATGATAATATCTATTATGAGAAATTATTACCAGGATACAGTAAGATATTCTACAAAAGTTGCCTAGTAAAATAATTGCCATGAAAATTGTCTCTAAATTTCATTCCCTCCAATTCACTAATAAATGCAAATTTGGTATAATATTTCAAACTCCAAGGTCTTATAAAAGGGAGACTCAAGATTAAAAAAAAAATCCATTCTGCTAAAAAGTAACAACAGATTTTTGGTGGATATAGTGAGCAACCAGGAGACTGATAGTAATGCAAGAGAGAAGAAACTACAGTTGTGCCACAGAAGAAAATGTCTTAAGGGAGAAGGAATCTCTTTTATGAGGAAGATTTAGATGGAAGCAGTATCAGACATTATTAATGCTATCTTACATTGAGAGAACTGGGCCTAAATTGAATCTTGAATCCAAATGTATCTGGTTTCACAACCTCAACCCAACAATAACATAGTTCTTCTCATTTTCTATAAGGGTAAGAAGTGTAACTCATATAAGTTTGTTTCTTATACACATGTCCCTCCAAGAAAGTCTTATGAATTCTCATTGTTCAACTGATCTTTGCTGATCATAACTGGATGGGAAATGAATGGGAGAATAGATGCATGGGAGAAAGGATGAACACCAGGCTAGCTGGCTAAGTTTATGGCAATAAAGAGCTAATTATTTCATGTGCAATGTTTTTCTATACCCACAGTAGATTTTAAAGGAAGTAAATTATATGATTCCTGTTATTGAGTACCCTCAAATCACTTGACCAACTGAAGCCAGTCTAGGAAGAACAAGTTATTGTGACAATCTTGTCTAGATATTAGAGTCACTGACTACTATGTGAGTAACCTTGAAAGTGTCACTGGAAATTCAATGAGCCAGCCCTCTTGGCATTCAGGTGAAGATAAACAAGGGATAGTGATTTTGGAAGAACTAAAGCTACATAGCTAATATGGTACAGAATTATAATATGGAACTAGATCTCTGGACAATTATATATCTAGTTCCCTTGAAGCTAGATAATCCTGTAAACTAATTGTATAAAAACTAAAGCAATTGCTTTTTTCTCTTGAAAACTCCAAGAGAGGAAAAGTATTGTTACCAAAAACTGGTGGGGGATATTTGAGTTTTCTAAAGACATGTCTCTTTTTAGATACATGTTCTACTCCTAGATAAGGTTCAGACATATAAATCAATGCAGACTAAAGAAATACATATTATTTTTCTTATTTATAAAGTCATACTTTAAGAAACCCAGACTAGATAATATATTTATTATGTACAAATCTTTCCCAATTAAATGGAAAATTTAGCCTAGGATTTATAAGTATTCTTTGGAGATCATTGTAAGTCACACTTTTAAAAAGTATATGATTGATTATGAAACATACAAAGAAATCCTGAAATTTCCAAAACTTATGTTCATTGCACAGGAAAAAAATACATATAAATAGAGACATAGGCTTTTAAATCACACAGTAAATCTGAAAGAGAGATTTGATTTTGCCAATCTTATTTTGTACTGGTGATACAAATTATTTATCTTATAACTCAGAACTCTAAAGTCTTTCCATCACAACAAGGTTTACAAATTCCAACTCTTAAATTTTACCCATAGCTCTGATTTATAAATTCTATGTTTTATTATTTTTATTCTTTTTCCAAATAAAACTGAGTCGTGAAGTTCCAACTTAAGGATGATGGTGGTTGTTAGAATGTGTTCACCATTATCATTATATTAGAGAATTACTGAGAACCAGAAAATTCTTTTTAATGGGCTAAATTCTAACAAACTGTAAGTATGTGATAAAACATATGTTAAAGCACCTAACTAAAAAGAGAATGTTAACAGGTGGTATGTTGTTTAATAACTTGAGCTACTTCAGCTTTTACAATGAGGTGTTTCTCTGGAGACATATACTAGTTTAATTGCTCACCAATGGAAACAAGTGAGATTTCTCTTGCTGCTTTCCTCATGCTCAGTTTTCCCTTACAGCGATGGTCCCAGCTCACAATCCTGGAGGACCAGTCCCTGCCTGACCAGGTGGTAACAGTTCATGGCCATCGTTAATATCAGCATGATATTCCTAGAACAGCACAGGAACATTGTTTTGTTGTCCACAAGTAAGATATATATTTTTTCTTTGTCCATTTACATATAACTATCAAGGGACACAGATTCTCAATTAACAGTCATTACCACGGCTATCCTTCATCAGGCATCTATCGTGAGTCAAACACTACATCTTGTGTTCTCATACAGCGTATCTTTGATCCTCCCAACGACACCATGTATTGAATTGCTGTGAGCAAGGAGACTGAAGGTCTGAACATGTACATGTTTTGCCCGAGTTTGCCTGGCCAGTCTCCTGGGAAAGAAAGAGCTTTCTCCAATTGGCCCAGGATGACTCTTGGTACCATGGCCTCTCAAGGGCTTCAATGAAGCTTTTTAAACACAAATACTTACAGGGACGAAGTATGTTCCATATGTTCCATATTTTATCTAAAAAATTCTATGTCAGACACATGCTGCCCTTGGGAACAGGGGCTCAGAAGTTCCAGACATCTTTCAAGAGCGCCTACACACCTAGTCTTTTACATGACAACCACGAAGTTTTAAATGCTGCCTCATGGTTTTGGGGTTTAGTTTCTCTTAAACACTATGCCATGCTGACCACACAGTACAAAAAAAGCTCAGATTTGACAGAAAATCTGACAGGTTACGATTTCTGCTGAAAGTATTACAAAATTTAGTGTAGCTTCCTCACATATAAATATTTGTTTATTCGATTATATTTGGAGAGTGTGGATATGATGACTCTTTCTGATTCTTGGGGGGTAAGGGGTTATGTATGTTTCCATTATATAAAATTAACCCTATCCCTCTGATTCAAAAATCATTTATAATATATACCAACATTATTCATATTATTGATGATGTGATCAATGCATTGCTTTTCTCATATAATCCAATCTCATTAATGTTCTCATTCATCATTGTTCTACCATTATTTGGGAGGAGGTATATTTGACAAGCTAAGCTTTACTTGTACATTTTTAACAGATGTCAGATTTTATTTGTATGGATTTTATTTCTTCTGTATATTCTTTATTAATTAGCTTATTAATTGGGCTAACCTTATTTACTTTTGTTTTTGTCTTAACAAACTCCTGAAAATGTGACAATGAACTCCTCTTGGGTACCCCAAGGTTGCTTTATCTTCTTGTAATTCATAAAGTGTCTCTGGTAACTTTACATATCTTGTTCTGGTCATTTATGCAAAAGATTTATAGGATGAAGGAGAGTTCAAATTTGGTGAAATTACCTAAGTAATTTAATATAGGTTTCACTTCCAAAAGATTTTCTGAATGCTCATTTAACAAGGCTCACAAATATGAGAAGACTTAAATCCATGAAAAATATGACAGAAGTAGGTAATCGATTCTTTCCTGAAATACATTGCCTCTTAGAATAAGGCTGCATTTTGTTCTAAAGCTAGACCCTCTTGTTCATCAGTTTATTGAAACATCAACTGTAATAACTGTATCAGACCTCAGGGGTAATACCTACCCTATTTAACACTAATTCACTGTCAGGATCTCTTAACCCTGTATGTATAACCTTTTTTTCTTTTAATCTTGGGAAGTTCGTTATTTTTATATGGATCAGTTGAATGAAAGAAAAAGTTATAGCTTTTGAAATGTATTTAATGCTTAAATTTTAAAGACAAAAATGGGACTTGTTACTGAGTTTGAGTCTTATAACAAACTCAGAAAATAATCAAAATCTAGTACATCAATCTTCATCCTTCTTCTGTGGGGAAAACAAAATTTAATGCTGCATCTGAAAATCAAGCTGATTTAAATTGAGTGTGTGCAAAATCTTTCTTTGTTTATTTTCTCATAAAAGAATTGTGCCCCAGTCTTCATGTGTTGATATGTTATTTCACAGTTCTCTGTTCTGTGCTTGGCTAGAATTTGCCATTTCCTTCAGGAAAACACGTCTGATATTCTGGAAAATTTCAAGGAAAAAGAAAGACGATATACTGGGTCTCAAGCATTCCATTCATAGCATGAGGTCATTGTGGTCATCATTATCACCATGTTACCAATAAATGTTTTCACTTACATTGTACAATAAAGAAAAAATACCAGCAACTCATTTATATTTCCCAGAGTATTAAAAATGACCCCACACCCAGAGTACTTTATCTTCTTTTTCACAATAGAAACCAAAAAACGTCAAAGGGTCCTAGTGCTCTTCCAAGGTACCCTAAATCTAACATCATTACTCATTTCTGGCACCATGCCTACATAGGAGTGAAGCTGATTTTTTTCTTAGTCTAGAAAAACACATTTTTTTCCCTTGGTGGTACAAAGGAAATTCTTTTGCTGTCTTGTCTTAAGCTCATGGATACCTTAGAATTTCTGTCCCTAATTCTACAAAAGTTTTCTAGTTTTTGAGAGGAGGACTCAACACAACATTTGTCAAGTTTCTTCCACATGCCACTCCCTTTAAGGGTAGTGTGGAGATGTGAATGTTTAATATGTAATTTACTGAAAAAGTTAACTTTTGTTTGAGAAATGTCTGTTTAGGTTCTTGGCCTATTTTTAACTGGGCTACTTGTATTCTTGCTATTGAGATTAGTTTCTTACATATTTTGATAATAATCTCTTATTAGATGTATAATTTACAAATATTTTCTCCCATTCTCTAGGTTGTCTCTTCACTTTGTTAATTGTTTCCTTTGATGTACAGAAAACTTTTTAATTTAATGTCATCGTATCGGTTTGTTTTTGCCACTGTCTCCTGCACTTGAAGCGTCCCACTTCTGGGAACATATTTAGAAAAACTAAAATCAGTATGTCGAAGGACTAGCTCTGCTCCACAAGTATCATATCATTTTAGCTTTATTTGCAATAGAAGACGTAGAGTGGGTGTTCATGGGACTCAGTGCAATTCACTATTAAGGGCTTAAACACTTCTCTGACCCCTAGGTTTCTTTTCCATGAGACAAATGAAATAGACTCATTAAAGCACCAACCAGTCAAGGGAAGTTTTATTCTCAGGAAAATTTCGGAGAAGATAGCTGGAACATCTGGCTAAATTTAATGTCCAGGTGAGATATACTGACTACCTTGAATTTCTGTCCTTCCTTTACTCCTTTAAATGACCTGAGTACTTACTAGGACTACAGTTAGTGACTCCTGTAAATATATTCATCTTTTATTCACTCTCTCTTTTCATTACTAGCAAATTAATTAGTTAAGCTCTTGTTAATTTGTATAGTAGGGGAAAGAAAAGGAAAGGAAAGAAACCAGCATGTCTTAAGTGTACTTGAATAAGCATTGTAAATAATATCAACATTAATATCAATAAGTATTGAATGAAATACTAGAACTATATCCAGTCTGGAGATGTAAACTAAGGATCAGAGAAATTAACTGACTTTTCCCTAGGTAAAAGTCTAGGAAATGGAAAAGCTAGAATTTGAACACAAATCTATATTATCCTGTGGTGCTTGCTTGTCAACAGCTGGTACAATCACAGAGGAACCATCTTTACACTGTTGCCTTTTCTCTTCTTCCTCTCCCCTTCTTTCTTCCTTCACTCCCTTCTTCATGCCTTGCTTCCTTCCTTTCTTCCTCCATCTTTCCCTTTCTTTCTTCTTCCCTCCCTCTCTCCTTGTCTTCCTTCCTTCCTCCCTTCTTTCCTTACATCCTTTCCTCCTTCCTTCTTTCTTCTCCTCTTCCTTCTCTTCTGTGTTTTCTTTGGAAAACCATTTATTTATTCTATAAGCCCAACATTCTCTGTAACCTTTTGCTCATGAACCACTTGTCAATTTTCCTTTCAATTCTCCCTCTGAGCAAGCTTTCCAAACCTCTTCCCTTACTAGCCACCATTACATAACCTCAAGACCTGTATCTACTGCCTCGAGAGTTTTAGAAAAAAATCAGACTGAGAAAATCCAACAAGTAAAGGCATAGTTTAAAATGAAAATGATCTCAAGTTTTGAGAGCTCAGAAGGACTAGCTTTGCTGTTCTGAAGAATAAACTTCTTTCTTCACTGCTCCTATGCAACAAAGTTACAAAACTCACATAATTAAAATACAAGTTATCCCACCTACAATCCCAGACTTCCTTCCTTGTTAGGTTCTGGATCCCATAGAGAGATTGCCTTGTAGTGATATGTTACCCAATGTTCAATCTCACTCTTTGGAAAATTGCATAACCTGGGGTAACTGGTGCCCTAGACCACAGATTTTCTGTTCACTTTAATGTGATATTGTGCCTCAAAGCTGAAAGTCATTAGAACCACCTCCATTTTCATCTTATTTCTCTACTTGTCCTCTGAAATGTTTCATATTATTGACCCCTCCCTATTTGCTTGTTTTGTTTCCATTCTGTTTTCCTTTAAAGAACATTTTATTGTAAAAGATATCCCAGACACAGGAAAACAGCAAAAGAAATACACAGCTTAATGAATTGTAACAGTGAATTATCACATGACAAATGTCCTTGTAACTACAACCCAAGTTAGGAGATAATACCACTCCAGTGACTTCAGGGTTCCCCCAAGTTTGGTGGAGATATAGGCTATTTATGTTGTGCTTGTGTGATTTTATGGGCACGAAATATTGTAGCACAGAATTAAATTTGTTTCACCTTTGCTTCTGATCTATCATTTCTGTAAAGCTACTTAAGCTATCTTCTAATGAGCGACTCTTGGCATGTGCCTTTTTATGAGAATCTGACCATTTAACTAAAGTCAGTGAAATTTGAGATTATGGCTGTCTAGTTCACCATGGCATTTCCAGTTTTTAGCACAAGGTTTGATAGGTTATATATTCAATAAATGATGTTACCTCACACTGGAAATAAATTCCTGCCCTGAAATTATTTATTCATGACCAAGGTATTTACTGGTGAGCTCTATTCTGTGCTTGACCCAGCTCTAATTGTGAGGAGTCCAACATGAGTAAGTCATTTTCTCTGCCTCAATGAGTTTGCTCTTCTTGGATCAATATGTGTAAGGAAACAATCACAATGAAGTAGTGAACATGCTCTATGGCATATATATGTATATATACACACACACTGAGATATACACATAAAGAATATACTGACTAATTCTTCTGGGAAAGTTGAATGAGTGGCATTAAAATTTGATTGTAAAAGATAAATAACAGTATGCAAAACAGAGCAAGATCAACTATATATTTGTTAGAGGCAAATTAGAGATGTGCCAAGCCACAAAGATAGGAAACCACCTCACATCCCCAGGGAGTTGGATGCTGCTGACATGTTGGATGTTAAAGGTAGAATTTTTATGTAGGTAGGAAAAAAAATATGTTGGGAAGTAAACCTGGGCTTCATTCATCATTCTAAAAATTTTCCTTTGGATCATATTACCTGAAAATGAGGGCTTGCAAGAAAAGGAGTGACATGGTCAGATTTACTTTTTAGAAAAATAAGTTGTGCTTATATGGCAAATGGAATGAAGGGACTCCAACAAAACATAGTTGTAGCATATATTTATTGCATTTATTTGGGGCTGAATAAATGTCATGTGAGAAAGAAAGCCTGGAATCTGGATTAGAACAAGGCAAGAAAGCAGTATATTTTGAGGCTGATTGTAAAAGAAGCAGAAGAAGGAGGATTTATGGATAGATCTGGAAACTCCTAACAAAATTCAGAGCTTGAAATTGCTCCTTTTTTCCTTTGCCCCTGTGTTGTTTGGCTACACATAAGAATGCTGTATTATGTCTGAGGGAGATTCCATTCATTGAAAATGGGAATCTTAATAAAGTAAATAATATTTAATCAGGTGTATAATTTGCCACAATGGAGATGATCTATATCAAAGCTACTACTTTCCAGTTAACTTCCTGTCCTCAGTCATGACAGCAATATCAGTGGTGTTCTTGTGTTTTCTGCATTAATGGCACTGCCTAAAGGCCATAAGTAAGAGATGCATAGTAGTCACTCCTTCATCTTGGAGTGACAGAGCTCAGTTCGGGGTAAAAGCCACGAGAAGCACCACTGGACTGAACCTTCCTGGCTACTCCTCTGCAAAATAGAGTCGCATAAGAATGATGAGATGTTCCCTCAGAAAGGCTAGGAACAGATTCAGCTTTAGTACTGAGAACTGTCCTATAATTACTGTGAGCCTCCATGACCTCATCCAAACAATGGGTAATCTGCTCACAGTGAAGGATTCGTTGAGCTCTTGTGAAGTTGTGAAAAGATATTTCACTGGAGACATCATGCCCAGCACCAAGTAAGTGTCCAGTGTTGGGTAGTGTTGGCACATCTATTTCTAATATTAATTTCAGGTACTAATACTCCCATTTTACATATCTAGTGACCAAGCAGCAAAGATATCTTCACTAAAGACCACACAAAGGAGGAAGTGACAGAATAAGATTTGAACAAAATAAATAAAGAAGGCAGACCTATCTTTCAAAGTACCATACATCCCAGGGTTGTAGATTTTGACACTGCTTCTTACAAAGTGAAGATGGTGGTATATTTCATATGTAGGCAAGAAACATTCATCCTGCTGAAGTGGAAGAGTGTTATGACATATAAGAATATAATAACATATGGGAATACATTGACAAGCTACTATGCAGGAAAACACCAGAACTTACTGCTTCTGTTTACTATAATTTCTATAACTTCGCATGGAAAGCAGAGTAAGGAAAGAAAGAAGGCAGAAAGGCAGGAAGGCAGGCAGAAAGGCAGGAAGGCAGGCAGGAAGGAAAGAAGGAAAGAAAGCAGGAAGAAAGGGAGGGAGCAAGGAAGGAGGAAAGGAAAGAAGGAAAGAAATAGTCTTACAAAGACACAATCCAGCTTGAATTCGAAAAGCAGTTATTGATTCCTCCATCCTTACACCAGTGTCAGCACTTAAGCAGGATCTGAAGACTTTGACGATGATAATTTTCAACCAGGAATATTTGTTATCCTGGAGGGAATGTCCAGTTACATGAGGGGAAAAAAGTTCCTTTGAAAGACTGTCACTATAGGATGTGATTACAAAGTGACTAATTTGTGGGTCATTGCCAAAGGTAGCACTTTAGAGGGAAGTGAAAGAGAGAGGATTTCAGTGATGATGTTGACTTGCCTGGCTGTTTGTTAGATATTCACGTGCTTTATTTCAGTGTCTGAGAGTACTTTGTTCATTTATTCATCATGCAACCAATATTTAGAAATTGCTATACGACAAATTTGTAAAAGCAAAACTAGGTACTGGAGATGACAGAGGAATTACTCAAGGCCCTGTTAAATAAGACAGGCTGGCAGGGTCACATGTTCTTTAATATTGAATTGAAGAAGAAGAGGAGGACAATAAGAATATGAGTAATAAAAAATCAGATAGTAAGAAATGCTATGGTGAAATAAAAAGCGATGTTGACAGAGAGCAATGGGGAATGGCTTCTTCAGATATTGTAGTCAAGGAAAGCCTCTCTGAGAAGATAAATTTTATACAAGACCTGAATTTAAAGAACAGGCCAACTATGTAAAGATCTATGGAGAGCGATTTCTAGGTGAGGACAGTCAGCTAGGAGAAATGTTCTCAAGTTGGAATGACCCAAGGCTTTGGTTATATCCTAAGTGGGAGAGGACTGTCAGAGCAGGTAAAAGTGATAGGTTGGAATATATAAGGGCTACTGTTGGGGTTTGTTTTTCTTTGTTTGCTTTCTTTCTTATTTTTTAATTTATATGTAATAATTGTATATTTTTATTGGCTTCACTGATGATTTGATATATACATTCATTACTTAATCATTAAAGTAGGGTATGAACTCATATATTTTTTTATTTCTCTGTGGTGAAATTTTTCAAAATCCTCACATCTAGATATTTTAAATATTTAATATAATGTTAATCATAGTCACTCTATTATGTAACAGAACTCCGGAAGTTATTCCTCCTAATTGTAAATTTGTATACCTGTTGAACATCTCTCCTTATACTCTTTTCTGACCTGCCCTCCATATTCTCCAGTAGCTACTCTCTTTCCTTCTATGAGATCAACCACTTTTATGTGAGACTGGAACATTTGAGGTAGAAAAAGAAGAAACGGGGATTTAGCTCAGTGTTGCCGCCGCCTGCCTCACAAGCACAAGATTCCTAGTTTGATCCCTGGTATCAAAGAAAAAGAACTATAATAGAAGTTAATAAAAATTTGTTGGTGTTTGAGGAATGGATTGATGGACTGTAAGATTGGAATCATACAGAATGATTAGAATAGATTCTAAGAAATATTGCAATAATCTAAAAATGGTGGTGCCTTGGACTACAGTAATAGTGAAAATGGAGGGAAGTAGACAAATTTGGAATTTGTTTAACAACAGACAGGGCCAGCTATACATTGGTATAAGTTATAAAGGAAAAAAGACAGAAAGATTAACTTGCACTGTTTTCCTTGACAAACTAAATGGTTGGTGTTACCATTCCAAGATAGAAAAGGAGGACAGATTGTGAGGAGGAGTGTGAGATGCGTGACATATTCTGATATTAACATGATTATTAAATATCCCGGTGGAATCTATAAATCAGGTGTGACTATATGACCCTGATGATTTGTGTGTTTTATAAACGAGTATATGTTCAGTGTGACTGTATACATGATCTCTGTAGGTTCTTTGGAACTATAATCTTACCAGAGCCCATATCAGAAGGTATGCTGAAAAAAAATTCAAGGGAGTGCTACTAAATATTTAGATAGAAGGGCAATGAATGAGGCAGTTTTAGGATGGCCAGATGGTATAGGAAATACATGAGGTAATGACAGAAGAAATTAACTCTCTATTAATGGTTGTGTCTTAGCTACTTTTCATGTTGCTAAGACAAAATACCTGACACTCATACAGGAAAAAAGGCCTATTTGGCTTACAGTTTGTAGGGTTTCAGTCCATAGTCCGCTGGCTCCAAGGCAGGGTTTAATGGCAGAGGGGCATCACAGAGGAGAAATAATTCACAGAAAGCAGGCAGAGGAGAGCACATTAGCCCTTTTTCTGTCCCTTATATTTAATGCAGGCCACCCATACTTGGGGTTGTAGCACTCACACCCTAATCTTAGCCAGAACTATGTCAATCCAATGAGTAGACTGATTTAGTAATCACACACCCTTGATCCCAGAACCACACAGTCTAGATCCAGCCACTTGTTGAAAGCCCCCCTGCCATGAGACTTTGGGGGGCATCTAGACACAAGCCATAACAGATTGTATAATGGTTAACAGTATAGGGTTTGGAACCAAATATACATGGGTTCAAATCTAGACCACCTTATTTTTCTGAGTTTCATTTTTCTTGTTTCCAATAAGGGAAGAAAAATAGTGTTTTCTTCATCATAATATCATGACGTTAGTATGAAGAAATGTATGGAATGAACGTCTATGTATTACCTCTTTTGATGAGTTTTCCTTTTTAGTTTTTACATGAATAATGAGTGAATCCAACATGAAATTATATGTGTATAAATACATATGTCACATTCACTAATATATGTGTGTCTATATATGTTTATTTATTTACTTTTTCTTTTTAGATTTTTTAATTGAGGCTGAGCTTGAACTCACTATGTAGCCCAGGCTGGCCTAGAACTAGCAGCAACCCTCCTGCCTCAGCCTACCTAGTGCTAGGATTATAGGTGTGTGCCACCATGCTCAGCCTCTTTGTACATTTATAGGTGCATGTATGTATGATGTACATGAGTCTGTATACACACGCACATAATGTCACAGTGCTGTGAAGATTATACAGAAAAGTAAGAGATCTCTGGGCCCATTGTCTCTGTCTCATCTGTCTCTCTGTCTCTGTCTCTATCTCTGTCTGTCTCTCGCTCTCTGTCTCTCTCTCTCTTACTCTAACCATGCCACCGTAATTCCTACCTATCTAACTATTTTCTAGTTAAGTCTGATTGTTACCATTCTAAGTCTAAATAATATGATTATACAAGTTTTTCTGATGTAATCAATTCAATACACCTATTGATTTCTTCTGCAGGAAAATTAGCTGTTTCTATGACTTCATTAACCACCCTAATTTTAGTAGGCACAGTTTTCAGCCTATTATTTGTACTCACTTAAATCGAATAACTTGACCTTCTTTCCTGTTTAATTAATTTTAGAAAGTCCCTCTTGAATCACTGTCCACATTATGTGCTGTGTCCCTCCTTCTCACCAGCCAACAATTATTAGATGTAAAAACCAGTAAAATTCCTCATTTGACAACATAAATGTCCCTCGTTATCAAATCAAGTATTTTTCCTTTAATTTTGTTTTCTTCTTGCTGAATTGACTATCACTCTGAATTTGCCAGTTATAAAGTTGTTTAAATGGCACTCAGAGTTTATCATTTATTTCCCTCCACTAGTAATTAAAAATAATGATGTATTGCATCTGATTCACTGGTGGTTCATGTCTTTTGTGGGAGAAATACAACACTGGTATGAAGAATATGGGACCTCAGACAGGCATGGTGGTACATGCCTGTAATCATAGTTCTCAGGAAGCTGAGGTGGGGATCATAGTGAGTTTGAGGACAATCCGGGCTACAGACTGAGTTCAAGTCTAAACTACATAGTGAGACCCTGTCTCAAAAAACTCAAAGCAGGGCCGGGGATTTAGCCCAGTGGTTCTGTCGCCTGCTTCACAAGCACAAGGACCCAAGTTTGATCCCCGGTACCAAAAAAAAAAGAAAAAAAAACTCAAAGCAAAACATAACAACATGGTCTCTGAAATGAATCTTACAGGTTCTTGCCGTGACTCTAATGCTAACTCAGTGCCTGTAGGGGGCTCTCTGAACCCTAGATTCTTCATCTATACACTTGGGTGAGGGCAACCTAAATATCCAGCGTTGTTAGAAGCACTAAGTGAAATGCAGTCAAAGCGCTTAGTGAAGTTTCTCATGCACAGTAAACATGGCAGCAGTGCCAGCTTTTACAGGAGTTTTTAATTACCATTTTTTTAGTGAAAGAGTATCTGCCAAATTCACTGTGCCACTAATATCACCTAGATCCTTAGTCATTGTGTGACTTACGCTCTGCTCCATTCCACATTTGAAAATATCTTGAATTTCTAATTCTAATTTGGACTACTCCTGTGCTTGTCAGCTTCATGACTGCTCTTCTTGACAATGTACTCTTCTTCCACAGCTGTTCACTCCTCCATACTTTACTTTCGTCCTTGGCTTGTTTCATTCACCAAGAGATGCTCATCAGTGTTCTGATGCCATGCAATTTGTTGGAATCTTATGTTCTCCAAAGTTCCCCTCAGTCTCTTCACTATTGCTGGATTATTCATTCTTTATCTTTATTTTACCAGATTTCCAGAACAGTTATAGTCATTCCATCATTTGTTTTTGTAGATTTTCTCCTTTAATCTTTATAAAATCCTATCATGCCAGTACTTATAATTTCCATTTTAGAGATGGAATAACTGAGGTATATGAGGATTTAAAATAGTTCCCAAGTTATCTAATAGCCATCGCCAAAATCGCATTAATGGTCCATGTTTTTAGACTTCAAAAGCTTTGTCACAAAGGACAGCAATGATTCTTCTTTGTGTCAGAAGAAACTGGAAACTGTAAAGCTTACTGAGGTGAAAAATGAGAACAGAGGGGATTGTGGAGGTAGAAAGTGCCATGTTAGCATAAACACACAGCTAAGAAAGCACATCTGAAAGAAGAGATGCAAATACAACTGGTCCACAGGCTAGGGAATAAAGAAAGGGGTTACATAAAAACAAGTCATTTTGTTCCAAATACTTGCTTTTGTGATGATATCAAGTGTGTGATTCCAGCTGTGATTGTATATTTTTCCAGATAACAAAGCTTTATAATAGTATCCTGTCCCAACTAGACTGACAAATTAACACTTGCTGATGGCGGTCCACATTTCTCTGCCACATGGGGCTGGCAGCTGCTGCTAGCAAGCATATCTAAGGAGAGTGGCTATAGAATGCCTTACCCAAAGAATCTATCTCATGTCTTCTATTTGCAGTTCTTAAAAAAGATAAACAAATGTATTTTTATATAAAATATATTGAAGCCATATAAATATATTTAATCATTGATTTGCACAGTTAATTTTATCAAAACAAAATTCTAGGTCTGTGAATAAAGTAAGGACTTGAGAAAGAGAGATTTTTCTACATACATTTATGACATATAATGGGTGTATTTCATTATATAGTCACATTAAGTTCATATTCAAAATGCAAGAGTTTGTATACACATTCCTACAACTCCATGATATGTTACACACATGCATTTGTGTCTCCACAGCTTGCTCTTCTCTTCTTGCACGCATCTACTGATCTATCTGCATCTGTGTATGCACATACACACACACACACACACACACACACACACGAGAATCTGTCAACAAAATGCTACTATAAGGAAATAGGCTTTAGAATCAAATACATTTAGAATTGAAGTTCAACCCTGGCTCAGTAAGTTTAACCATAGGCAGTTTACCTCAACACTTAAAGTTTAGGTTTCCTTCTTTGCAAAAATAGGATGAGAGTACCTACTTCAGGGGTCGCTGTTATGAAAATGATATTAAAGTTCATTTGAAGCCCTTAGCAATGGATTTAGTGCACAGTGGAGAGTCAATACGTGTTAACTATCATAAAGATGATGTTTAAGACATGTCCATGCATTGAGTTCAAAATATATTTACCACACATCTATTATATTGTAGAGTATATATGATATATGCTTTTTAAATATTTTCAGGTGCTTGTACACATGCATGAATATGATCTATTAAGAATCTGTCCACCTATTGCTACTTTTATGCATACCATTGTAATAGTATATATAAACAAATTAAGTCCAATAAGTTTAGGAAATATTATGAAATATTTTGAACCAGTCTACAGGTTTTTACCTGAGATAGTAAAATAAATAAACTCTATCTGATACACTTACACAGTATTTTTGCTGTATTCAGGAAGAAAAATACACAAAGAAATTATTATTATTCTATGTAAAATTCAAAAGCATGCTGTATGGAAGAAGTGTGAGAAAATCAATTACTATTACCTTCCAGGACTGAGGAAAGAATTCCTAGTTCTAGGACACAATTGAAATGAACCTTAAAGGAAGAAGAGAAGCTCATTAGAGATGGAATAGCAGGAAGAGGCAGAAGTCAGTTCAAAGGCATGGTAGAAGACGTTTTTGAAAAGAAAGATTAAAGTTTGTGAATGGCTTTTCCTGTCACCTTACAAAGTTTGAACTTTATTCTATAACAAATGGAGAGCTGTCAAAGATTTTTAATTAGGAGGATAACCCGCATTCATCTGTGCTATAAAAGACTGTTCCTGACAAAACGCAGAGTAAGGAGAAACTGGGGGAAAAGAAGATCATATTGGAGGTCCTTACAGTTACAAAAGAATTTTGGTTGTGTAGTCATTTACACTTTACAAAACATTCACTTTTGTACTTGCTTCTCATGCAACCCTGTATGACTTGTCCATATCCTCATCAAACTGTTGCTCCTGAAGCTTTTAGTTTGCCTTTCTCTGATTCCCTAGTGCTTTACCAAGAGGAGTAGAGAAGTATAAACATACCATACATGAAAACTGAATGAATGGATGATTTTTTTCCCATCACATAGATAGGAATGCACATTTGGGTAACTGACTTCCTTCATCAATCATCTACTATACTATTATACAAGGAATGATTGGAAAACATGGTGAATGCTTAAATTTAAAGAATGAGTATAGGAAGAGACACATTGCCATGAATCCTTCTCAAAATATTCTGCCTAGATTAAAACACACTAATCCCATCATTTTTGTCACTGTCTGAAGTAGTTCTGGAAATCCTCTTTCTAGAATGTCTTTGGTCACACTGTTGTGACTACCCTGATGTCCTAAATTGATTCAAAGTGTTTATTTTTATTGTCATTTTGACTTTGGGAAAGATCCAGAAGTTACACAGTGCAATATCCAATGAATAATGAGAATGAACACACACTAATATTTTTACAAGCCTGCCTTTCTGCTGTTGGAAGTCAGTGGCATATTTTTAATCACATCTCATGAAGACACGATTGAAAAAGGACTTCCAGAATTAATTCAGAAAGTGGCAAGAATGATTGGATAAAGTGTATTCAAGGTGGGGAGAACTATTCTGAGAGAATTAATGGTAATGTGTCTTTTTTATTTAAACATTAAGCATATATTCAGAGCACATCTTGTATGACAAACTCTGTGAATATAAGCATGTCTGATGCTTATAATGTTCTTGAGAAAGGCTGAGAAGTGAAGACATAAAATAATCAAGTTGGTCGGTTAAGACAAAAAACAGATCTTACCATGCTTCCAGGAATGCAGTATACTGTACATAAAGGAGCTCATTATATGTTCTCTTACAAATATTTTTTCAATAGTATTTTTAATAAATGCATATTAAAAGTATCTAAATATGTGGCATGGAAAGGGGAAGAGCCAGTAAAAATCTTAATCTTCTGACAACAAATGAATATCTATAAATCTTGGGCAAATCTCTCATCATGTAAATGATCTCACATTTTTACCAAGTTGTTTACTGAAGTAAAATGAATGATTAGACTTAGCAAAGTAAAAAATAGAACATATTTAAATTTCAGGTAAGCATCAGATACTTTTTCTAATATGTTTCATAAAAAACTTGTGACCTTTCCCTCCCATTTCTAAACTCACCTTCCATGCTCGCTTTTAGATCTGTCTTAATCTCATCATTCCTTATGCTTCAGCTTCTGTGTTGACATGTAGGGCATTTGTAATTTTTTTCTGTACACTGCTTCTCTCTTGAGCTCTGATTTAGTAGCTTAAACTATTTTTTGAAATGTTCCTCCACATCTTTGCCACTAAAGGAAAATAATAATAGTGCCAAATGACAGATTCTGTGAGGATTTAATGAATGGATTTTTTAAGCACGTAGAATAATTCCTGGAAAATATTGTTTTGAATTATATGAAATTGTTATTGTTTATAGGTTGTGTATTGGTAAGTTTAATAATGAGCACTGTATAATTGATTGCCATGATTAACAATAATACTTTTCCCTTAGTACACTCTACCATCACCTAAACTATTTTATTGCCTCGGACATATGACAGCACCCTAAAGTCTCTGAGACAATGAGCCTTGTATACATGCCCACCATCCTAGTGTACCACCTGAAATGTGGCTGACTTTGAAGTTTATGTCTCGTTTCCTCACCAAAAAAATATCAAAATAATCTTCCTAGAACTCAAACGTCATCTTGTTGCCTCTGAAACATCAATGGTCTTACTTCTGAAGTCACACTATAAAATGAAAATAACTCTGATGAGCTTTCTGTTATTGAAATAACCCCCCTGAGATCTCCAACTTTAAAAGACAAAAGTTGCATTTTGACCCATGGTTCTGAGGTTTCAGTTTCATAGCTGATTGGCCATGTTGCTTTGGGCCTGTGATGTGATAGCACATCATGGTGGGGAGTCCTTGTTGGAGCAAGTTGCTCACCTGATGGCAGCTGTAATCCCACAGTCCCTTTCAAGGGCACACCCTCAGTAATCTAAAACCTCTCTCCAGACCCCACCTCCTTGAAGGACCTTCCAGATCCACACAATAGCAAAGTGACTACCCATGAAATTTGGGGCAGGTTATTTCATCACCTCTCACCATGCAATGTGGTTTTCTGTTTTTGCCTATCAGATCACAACCTGTTTCTCACCTGGAATATGTTGCCACCCCATTTTGTTGCACAAACCACCTAACTAAATTCCCTCATCTGTCAAGCCTGAAATAAAGACCACCTTTTCACACATTTGGTTTTATTAATTCATCCAAAACTCTATAAAGCATTAATCATATTCCAGACCATGAACATAAAATTCAGGGCACCCGGCATATGACAGGTGGTAGGATATCAGTGCATTTTGCTGACTGTCCTCACAGGCTATATACATTTTAGCCACGCTGTAATCCTATGTAATCCTATGTAATCCTATGTTCCAAATTTCTATCTGAGCAAATTAGTCTGCATTGAAGCTAAATAATTTTCCCAAGAACTCACAGTTACTGATAAAAATAAGATTCTAGCACTGTTGTGATTCTTTTCCCTCCATCACAACCCATGTTCTCTCAAAAGAATGTTCACATTCAAACTAAACCACAAAATTATTCTTTAAAAAAATAGTTCCATAATCTTCTCTTTACATATTATTTCTATTCCCTGTATTAGATTAGAAGTTCTCTGAGGCTAAGAATTACATTACATTTAATTCATCTTTCTGTGTCTTGCTTCACATAACAAAATAATGAGTTACACTACTGAATGGTTACAAATGTCATATTATACTTAAATGAGAAATAGTCACTTGGCCACTATGTGAGGCCCTGAAGAATTGAGCTAGGTCATCCTTCTTCTACAGGACAGGTCTTCCCCCTGAACTTCACTGCCCTACTCATGTTATGCCAGCTGAACCTCTATGGACCTGGCCCGTGTGGTGCTCAGAGTTAAGATCAAAGAGATGAGACATTGCCCATTTTTTAGGCTGTCAGAGTATGGAAATGGACATTTGAAAATAGACATTTGAAAGCTTGTTCACTCATCCAGGGATTTAGCTCAGTGGTGCTGCCACCTGCCTCTCAAGGCCAAGGTCCTGAGTTCGATCCTCAGTACCAACCCCCCCCCCAAAAAAAACCTCATTCATTCAGAATAATCAACCATTTTTAGATCATAAATTTCTAGAAATACACTGATTTCTTTCATCCATTTATGTTATTCAACAAATAATTAGGGAGATCTTAGCATGCGTTAGACACTACACTTTACTGAACCTTGTCTCTATACTCCCAGAGCTCATAGTTCAGTGGAAAAGACAAGCAAGAGCCAAACCACTGTAGATCCAAGTAGAGTTAGAATGGGGGACATCCACAGATAGACCACAATGGCTTCAGGTTGGAAATGGACGCTGAGGAAGGTAGCTGTGCTGGGATGTGACTGCAGGACTGTGAAATCTGCTGAGAAGTGGAGCAAGTGGGAGATGGAGAAGAGCTTTGAAGGCAGAAGGGAACAAGCTACAAATCCACCACAGTGGAAGAGGTAACATATCACATAGTAGGAAAGAAAATAAAGTTTCTGATGTGGAACTTTAAAGTTTCTAATTTGAGGAGAAGAGGACTAGAGAGGTAGGCAAGAGACAGAGCAACTTGCCTCCACATTAAGCAGTTTGCAGTTTATCGAAAGGCAATGAAAAACCTCTGATTGAAATATGTCTTCAGTCAATCAAACCTTCAGAGCTAATAGGAAAAAACCACTCCACTTAGGTAACTGCTGTGTATGTCTTTACTTTGAAAACACAACCCAACATGCATATGTTGGCACATACAGGTATGTAAAAAAATCTAAAAGGCTCAAGACTTACTAGTTCAACTACATGGCTTTGTTACAAATTTAAGAGAGAGCAACAGGCAACCTTAATTTTGACAGCCCAGGTGGAGATCTCAGCATCCTTCAAAAAAGAAATCTCCTCCTTTGTACCCTAAGTACATTTCATGGCCAGCCAAGTCATGTGACAGAATGAGAATGCCATGTTCACAATTGCTTTCCTGATTATAATTACACCATCAGGTGATACCCCAGAAATTAATTATTTTATTGTAATTTTGTCATTTCGGAAATGATAGGGATAAAAAGGACTATCACGTGAATAGAAAGTTGGTTTCAAAGAGACTTCCAGGGGATGTCTGTGATGTTTTTTTCTCTTTACACAATCAATGTTTCTTTTAGTTAGAGAGGGGCTCCAATCTATCAGACTGCTGAGAATGCCCCTTTGAAATCTTCAGGGTGATAATTTAAGTGAAATAGGAATGGTGAGAAGGAAAAGGTCACATCCTTGGAAATCTTTTGTGATAAAGGATTTTCCTGGCTGCTTAATAGGATGGTGCAGAGGGGATCAGCATTACAATTAAGTTTGCAATCTTGTTGTACCTAATGACTCCTTCTAAATATTATCTTCACCCTCCTTAGTTTCCTTGCAACAATAAGGGTGATAAATTCTTCTTGCCACTCTTAACCTTGTAAGAGGACTTACTTTGTTCTAACATTCCCAACTGCATCTAAGGGAAATATTGTTTCCTTCTTTCATTCTTCTTTTCCAGATACATGTCTACAATTGCACAGCAGTTACAAACTGCTTTAAACTGCATTAAGATTTCTATATTTTCCTTAGACCATAACATTTTTTTTCTAAGTGAAACATGCAGTGAAAGAAACTGCGATTAAAGTGAGGCAGTCTTAAATATGAATCATTATCTTTGTATTACTTAACTGTAAGTTACCCAACCTCTCTAAGGTCCTATTTCCTCATTTAAGTTCTTAGCTCTGAATTAGAAAATGCAGGCACATGCTAGTAAGTGTCCAGTCTGTGTATGTTTAATCAGTGCATGGAATTGCCTTCTCCCTCTCTGGCTCTCACCTTCACCGGGAATGCCCTTCCCTTTCTACATTCTAGCCCTTCTTTAGGCTCAGGTAAATACTACTCACAATAAAGATAAATAATGAGTCAGATAATTGGAGAGATAAAAATATGAACAAGGAAATTTCCTGGCCTTCAAGGATCTTTCCATTTAAAAGGGATGAACATATGTACATCTAACACAAGCACAAGGCTGAAAATGTTATCATACTTTTAGAGGAATTAAGAATGTTGGGAGAAGAGGGAAGGGAGGTTAATATCACCTGAAGAAATTGGACTTTATTGGAACGTGTTCTCTCTTTTACCCTTGAGATATGGAAAAAATATAAGACCAATAGAAAACATATGTAGGACATTCCCAGGCCTACAGTGCTTTATCTGCATTTCAAAGTCCCCAAGCCCCTCCAAATTAAAAGATTTTTCATAGCTCAAATGGTAGCAGATCCTCAAATGAATTGATATACCAGAGATCTTATTAATCCTACTTAGTAAATATTTAAAAGTTGTGTTACGGAAATGTTAGTCTGTTTAGATAGCAAGATGTTGTCTCAGGCACTACTGAAAACATTGTATAAGATGAAATTAAATTGGTTTATCTTTATAAAATACTTCTCCCTTGTCCCACCAATTCTAACATACATCTATACCAATATACATTTTAGATAAGGGATTAATCATTGTTCATTTTTATAGGCAGAATGAATAATACAAAAAAATAGTAACTGGGAGTAATAGTGCATGCCTGTAATCCCAGTACTCTAAGAGCCTGAAGCAGGAGGATCACAAGTTCGGACCTAGCCCAGGCAACTTAGCAGTTTACTGAGACCCTGCCTCAAAATAAAAAATAAAAGGACAGGTTATATAGCTCAGTACAAAGACCTTGATTTCAACTCCCAGTACTCAGGAAAATAGTGTGGATTTAAGAAAAGGGACAGTGTATTTAGAGAATATCATGAAGTCTAACATTGCTAGAAGTTTTAGTGAGTAGAAAAAGAAGACTGTAAGGATCATTAAAGGATTTCATTCATTCAATGAAAAATATTTGTTGAGCATCAACTATATTTCAGGTACCATCCTCGATGCTGAGAGTACAGATCAAGCCGTTATAATTTGATAATGTCCTTCTTTTCTACTTGTGGAATAGTTGAAATTGACCAGGGGTCTGGTTGGTGGTCTCTGAATGAGTGTGTAATGGAGGCACAGAGAGTTTAAGTACATTGTTCCAGCTTTTATTAGGTCAGAGACAGGAAACGGAATCAGATTGGCTGATATCAGAGTAAATGTTCCTCATTGTATACTGTTCCACTTGAATTTAAAAATATGCAGGAGAGTCAATAACTTTTTCTGTGGTATTTGATCACAGTCTCACAGAAAATCTTGTTCTAGGTTGGATCATGAAAATGACCATAACATATTGTAATAAAAAGAAAAGGATTCATTACTATGTTTATATTAACTCTTTGATGTGGACAGGGCCTGGTAGCATGTGGATAAGCATATCCTCTAAAAGGCTGCCTGCAGGTTTCTACTCCTGACTTGACCACTTACTAGGGGGATAACCTTGGGGAAACTTCACTTCCTTTTATCTCATTTTATCTCATCCTCCCAAAGAGCATAGTAATAGGACCTCTTTTATAGGAATTAAATAGATTGCTATATGTATAGGTTTTGGGTCAGTGCCTGGAATATACAGTTGTGGCGAAGACAAAGTCCTTGCTGTCACGTTGGGTATTTGAGTTGCTTCTCTTGAAGACTACTTGTCATAAATATAATTATGCATTTATTTGTATTTCTTTAATATTTGCCTCCTCGCTCCTCTGGGGATCATAAGCACTGTTTAAAAGGAGCCCTGTTTTGATCAGCACTATCCCTAAAACATGCACAGAACATATAGATCAAAAGATAAATATGTGAGTGAGTGACATAAACTAATAGAGTATACATCTTTCACTTTAACTAAGATGTCATTTAGCGTTCTGTTTCTCATCCTCTTTTCAGTTTCCTTTTTTCTTGAAAGCTGGGACACTGAATGACTTACACTGTAAAACTTTTCCCCAGAATAGTCTATTTTTAAGCTGAACTCCTGCATTGATTTAACAAAAAATGTTTCTTAATATAGACACCCAAGACTAATTGCATTGTCTAGGCACATTGGATAAGGATTTAATTTCACACATCACAAACGATCAGTATCAAATTGTCAGACTTGTATTTCATACCTCCTTCCTGGAGATCTTTAATCTTCTTAGCCCACTTTCACAGTCCACTACTCTGAAACAAGGCTCAGTTAGAGCTTAATGAGGAAAAAAAGAAAGGTAAAATGACAAAAAGGGAAAGTAAATGGTCACTTCCATGGCTGATTTCAGCAAGGCACAAATATCCCCAGAGGATGCTGTGCCTTCAGACCTTGAGTGTGTATGGCTTCTTGCTGCTGCCCCAGTTTCATCTACAAAGGGTCTAAATGTAGACTACAAAACAACTAAACCCAATCACCTTCATCTCAGGGATCTATGTTCTTTGTTTTTGAAAAGCCAACATTCTTCAGAAGTTCAGGGGCTAAATCTTTCCATCAAAATCCTACTGTGGGTTTCTAAGAAGCAGTTGGAGTAAAAGAATTATCAATTCTACAATATGTAACCTTGCGCTGGGTGCTTTTGCACTAAAACTGAGAGCAACAACCCCATTGAGAGATTCCTCTTCCTAATAGTTCTCGAATATATATCTTGCTCTTTATTCCTGTTGACTGTCTCTTGGTGAGATCTTTATTCTCTTTTTGATTAAATTCTTACCAGAATGTTTCAATAGACCTCATTCTTTCTTCCTTGTCTAAGAATATTCCTCCACATCATTACCAGAGTATTCATTCTAAAATGCAAGTCTGCTTATGATTTCTAAAATCATCCTTCTTCCAAATAACGGAACCTACAAATATTTTAGCATGTCAGAAAATGTCCTTAAATTTGGAAAACTGCCTCATTTGTCAGAACGTCCCATATTTCCTTACTCAGTTCTAATGGCACTGCATTGGAAAGGCCTCTAAAATGCCTGGATTCCACTGAACTCTCTCTCTTCCATGCCTCATTAGTTTATATTTTGATAAAATTGTATGAGGCATTATTTTGACCTCATCAATTCATTTGTTTGCCTGTTTATCTTTTCAGACTAATATCCTTTAGATTGTGATATATATTGCTCAAGTGAAACAGATAAATCATTTCTGCAATCAGGTAACCTTATTCATACCTCTGGAGTGAGATGTAGGTTGAGTAGGATGGTTATGCTAGTCAACACTGGAATCTCAGTGGCTAGGGCTAGTTCAGAAGGTCTTTGGATGATGCAGTGTATTTCTCCATGTATTTCTCATCATCTTTAGACCAGATTTGTTCTCATGGCAGCAGCAGGTCTTACAGAGGGCAGAAATCTTTAGATTTCTTGATGTCGAGGCTCAGAGCAGGATAAATAACATTTCCATCACTTTCTATTAATGACTAGCCAAGCCCATATAAAGCTCTGGGGAAATATGATCTACCTCTTGATGGAAGGAGCCACAATATCACATTGTAGTGGGTATAGCTATATGGAGAGCTGGAGGATCAGGCTATTTTTCTTTTATTTCCATTTTGGGTGGTTTATCCCAGAGCCTTCACACTGAACTACATCCCTAGACCTTTTTTTATTTTGAGACAATGTCTCACTAAATACTAAGTTACCCAGGTTGGCTCAAACTTGTCATCCTCCCACCTCAGCCT
Source organism: Heterocephalus glaber (assembly GCF_000247695.1). Next base: position 3,501,816 of record NW_004624863.1, on the reverse strand, counting down.
CCCAGCTTGCTGGGATTATGCCACCACACTTGGCTAAGCCATATTTGTAATCAGTCTACCACATGTTGTGAGTTAACTAAGACATAGTTCAACACTCTCGGGCTCTTCCCCTGAATGTTTAGGATAGTACTTGGTGCAGACCAGTGAACTCCTTATTAATGTTGTCATTTTTGTGAGTTACAGTGGCTATTAGAATTTGATTTAGAATTACTGAAAATCTCTAAAAACAGGAAACATTTTCAAGGACACTTATAGTAAGTTAACTGTTTTGTAAGAGTTAAGTAGGAAAATATGTTATCAATGACCATATAACTAGATAGCTGGTAATCCAGGGATTATTTGTCCCAGGAGGGAGATACTTTGGTTACTATTTTGCATATGAGTAAAGAGAGAATCTGAGAGGTTAATGAAAAGTTCAGAATGAGCAGGTGGTCTCCTGGAGACTCTGGTCTAGAAAATACAAACCTTTTTATTTTTACTGTAAGTGCTGTGCTTTTTGTTTTCTCTCCAATATTACTTTGGTATTTAAGAAGCTATTTAGAATGACATATCTAACCATCACCTACAAGTTGGTCATTATCTATTACAAAGGTTTTATGGAAAAAACATATTTCTAAGAAATGTATTTTATATGAAATTTTTTCCAGTTTATTCATTCTTGCCAGGAAAAAAGCCATTTATTTGCAGCCATAGGTACTGTTTATATTTTCAATAAATTTTATGTTGTCTATGCAGTTGATCAAATATGTTCTTCAGGGATGCTAAATTGAAGTTTAAAACAGTTTATTCCTTTGAATAAACACTACCCTAAAAAGTGAGAGAGAAAATAGTTGTTCTTCTTATCTAATATTTTTAGCTCTTTGTTAATGCAAAGACCTGAAAATATTTCAAGTCAAAAATGGCCCCTACCATCTGGCTGAGTTAGGAGTTTCCTTAGTAATCTCCTTATCAGCCAAACAGCTGGGAGTCTAGATAAGTCCTATGTGTAAGAAGCCAGTGTCAACCTGATTCCAGATAATAGCAGTGGGAAAAATATCTCAGAAAGAAAGGAGTTCATCAGTGGGAATTAATTTCAGAGTTTGGCTGGCCTGCAATGAACTCTCAGGACCAACTGGGAACTAGAAGAATGCTTTGTGTGTTGTCTATACTAGACATTATTTCAGTGTGCATTTTTGAAAATCTTTTATATCCAGGAGTTCATTCAAATTGCTAAAAAGTGATACTTCTGTATTTTGCTTTATGCAATAGTTATGTCCCTGTAAACTTGCCTGTAAACTGACTGTTTTTTCCTTTTGTAAATGAAAATTTAATTGAAATACACTGAGGGTGGAAATTTGCTAGCTAAGGAAATCCTCGTGTAGTGTGAAAATAGCATGTTCTCCTGAGAATAAGTACATCTTAATATATCTATTTTGTGAATATAAATTTTTGTGCAGTAAATTTCTTGAAGCTGTGCACGTCTGCATATCTTAGGGCACCTGAGGAAAATGCATTAACATCAATTTAACAATAAGCCTTTTCAGAGTATCTTCCACAACCCCAAACCTCATGAGAGTGTTTCAACTTGAAAACATCACAGTTATTATTGAAGTGATTATACATACACATAGGTAACTCTTCAACTAAACTGTGACTAGCTGAGAGGCAAAACTCTCTTCAACCTATCTTCTATAATACTTCTAATAAGGTAAAATGACATGCGTACAGTAGAAAAAGTGTTGCAGTACATTAATATACCAGCTTAATAACCAGCCTGACATGATCATTCCGATATTTCCTTCAGTCAGTCAGAGAGATGAGGCAGATCTGCATAAAAGTTGGGGTTTTGGAGCTGAATAACCAGTGACAATCATTTACCTTTTTGGCCAGTCCTAGTCATGTATATCCAACAAGCTGGTAGTTGCTGCCATTTGTACTGGTGTCAGTGTTATTTCCCTTACTCTTTCAGAGTCCTCCATTCATTCCCTGATGAGTCAATGTCCAACAATAGGCACGAGGAAATAAAGGCAGGCTCGCCAGCTCTGTGTAGCTTCCCAGTTCCCTAGAGTAGTCATTCTTCTTAAACTCTAAGTGGTCTGATCTCCTTCTCTAGCCTAATTAAACTATAGCAGTCCTGTTGCTCTGTTGTCTAAAGTCTGGAGTCTAAAAGCATTTGACATAACACAAGGAAGTGACTTCTCATCTTTAGACCAAGTGTTGAATACTCATTCAGTTGTTGAAGTTTACTAAATTGTATGATTTGGAGTGAGTTATTTAATTTTAATTGTCAGATTTTTTCGCCTCTAAAATAGATTTTTTTAAAAACCCTATTCTTTCAGTGGTCAGACAACTTAAACAAAATAATAAGTATAAAATATTTAGTAGAATGCTAGCTACATAGGCAGCATAGAATAAATAAATGATGGTGGTAATTACTGTATCATTAATGAAAAAATCATTATAATCCCATCCCTAAATTCCAATACCCTTAATTAATGGATAACTATTTATTTCAAGAGATTTTGGGATTCCTGTGTTTTATGTCACTTTTCAGGTGCCAAGGGTTTATGATAACATACATAGCATTCATATTTACAATGATTTTCTGAACATTTTTATACATTTTATGTTTCTCTTAAAATAGAGAGGAAGCTATTTAATCTTGCCAGATAATTTTATTTACAATTAAAAGGTATAGACGTGTGTGTGTGTGTGTGTGTGTGTGTGTGTGTGGTACTGGGACTTGTGAACTCAAAGCTTCACTCATGCTAGGCAAGCACCTATTTCAAATTTTGAAATAGGGTATCACTCATTGCCCAGACTGGTCGCAAACTTGAGATCCCCTGTCTTAACCTCCTGAGTAGATAAAATTACAAGTGTGCACCACCATGTCAGACTTGAAAGGTTATTTTTAATCCTGTCTCTTTTGACCTCTGTAGGCTCATTGCTTGCATGTTATGTAATCCTGCTCCATGCTCAATTAATGATGGATATTTCTATAAATTATGTCTTTATCTTTCAGATTTTAGTACTAATGCATAGTTTCCTTTGAATATGTTTTCTCCTGTCCCATTCTTTCAACAAACCCCTTGAAGGCTCACATCTCCTCCTCTGTGATCCTTTCTTTGAGTTGTGCTAGTCAGCATTTGAAACTTTGTTTTCCTCCTGGACATCATCTTGCATTATTTTAGATCATTATTGCAGTAGCATGGAGCATGGTAGTCTTCCTTAGTATACTTACATCATACAAGACAGGTATACACTTTATATTTTTATATTGGCAATGTCTGCACATTGCCTGGCACGGTGCTCACTCTCATTGTCTGTTGTCCTTCCTTTTCCCCGACTTCCATTCTCCCTCTGTCTCTCTCTCTCTCTCTCTCTCTCTCTCTCTCTCTCTCTCTCTCTCTCGAAGTTGTTCGATGTCATCTGGAGTTCTTTATTTTCTTTGACAGTTACCACACTCTAGGGTAAATACCACATAATGTAAACAAATTGGAGGAGTTCTCACTTTACTATTTAGTTTGTGGACACATATTCCCAGGGTAATAGGCAGACAGTGGAACACACATTTTCTCTAAATAGTACAATATGAATGCACATTTGTAGAATCAATACTTCATTTACTAAAAAAGACAACTTTATATGTTTAGTGAGCTGTATTACAAATGACTTTATGCAAATGTGATTCAGTCTGATCTTCCAGCTTGTGAAAATTGTTCATTAAAATTATTTCTCCTTTGTGCTAAGGGATAAACCCCCAATAAAAATCATAGACAAGATTTAGTTAAAAAAAAAAGATCTTTACAGAAAGAGCTCTGTTTAGATTCTCGGGAATTTCATGCAATCATCCATAGATTGAAGTTGAACATATGCTATAATTTTAAAATAATTATTGCTAAGAAATGCCATTGAAAGCTAATAGTTTCAAAAATCATTTTTAAGAATTAGTTTTATGGTGATTAGTTGGGTGTACCACAAACTATTGTAATTTTAAATGTTAAATAATATATAGATAATATAAAGTACTTTTATAAATGAACTTTTAACCATAGATATAATTAGAAATCACTTTTATAATTAAGTCCTAAACATATTTTTAATTCAAAAATATTGCTGACAGCCAAAGAAGTTTTATGAGAAAAAACATGTGCATGTGTCAATTACCTCCTTATAATGCTACAACTCATTTGATTGTTTTGCATTATTATTTGCAATCTTTATAAGCATTCATCTGTGCTCATTGTCTTATTGTGTAACTTAGAATGATGAAATCTATGTACCTTTTATGCTTAAATATAATCTTTTCAGAGGAACTTTGCTATTTACCTTTTACATATTTTAATAAATGCAGTATTAATAATGCTAGTGAATATGCTTCTGAATTATCATTTATTTACATTTTTCAGATTTACCACATTTGCACATATCCTCAGGAAACATTATATAAATGTATCATACTGAATATATTTATCCTCACTTTTTTTATACAGCCCTAGGTTTATGAGATTAATACACATTGAAGCCTATGGCTATGGTTCATTAATTATTAATTCTGTATTTTATGCTAGTATATGAAGTAATTTTATATAATTTAATCATTTTTCTGTTGATGGGCATTTAAATTGTTTATCTTTATTCTTGTTAATAACAACTATTCTGTAGACATATTTATAAATGTCTCCTGGTATAGATAGCAATATATTTTCTATGACTCCCTTGTACTAAAATTGCAGATTGTAGAGTATGTGTGCCTTCAAATTTAAATAACTCCAAACTGTTTTCTAAAATAGCTGTGCTAATTACACTTCTAGCACAATATACATTGCTATTATTGAGTTGTAATTCGCAGTACTGTGTATCGTCAGACAACATAAATAATTACTGACCCTGTGAGAAGGAACTGGCATCTGCCATGGATATAGTTTTCATTTTCCTTTTTAGAAATGAAGACTAATATTTTCTATGTGCTTAGTGATCATTCTAGTTTCGTTTTGAAATATCTGTTCATGTCTTTTGCTCATTCTTCTGTTTTTTATTAAATTTTTTTCTGACCGTCCTAATGAGCCTCTCTATTAATCTCTTATCATAAATATGTTGTGTACATCTTCTCATTTGAAGCTTACATTTTCATTCCCTGAAAAATAACTTTGGAAGAACACATGTTCTTACTGTTAATTTAATTAACTTTGTCCATTTTTCCTCAATAAATTATACTTTGTGTTTTATGTTAGTCAATACTCTTCTCCCTCAGAGAAGGAAAGATGTTTACCTATATTTGTTTCTTTAATAATATTAAACTTTTTACTTTTGAGATGATAACTCATCATTTATCTGGAATTATATTTTGTACGGGATGTGGGAGAGCTTACTTAATTTGTTTCATATTAACTGATTGTGCTTTCACCATTACTGAATTTACTAAATAATACATTATTTTGGAAATATCTGCCCTTTTACTTAGGCTATCTCTCCTCTCAGTCTCTCTCTGTCTCTCTCTGTCTCTCTCTCTCTCTCTGAGTTTATTTTCTGAGTTACCTATTTTGTTACTGCCCATACCAATTCATGTGTCAATTATTACAGATTCATAATGTCTTGACAGATTTATTTCTCATTAGTAGTCTTCAGTTTAATCTGATTTGTCTGTATGTAGATTTATTTTTATTTACTCTGTTTGAGGTATCATGCCTAGTGAATCTAATAATTTTTGTTTTTCAGTAACTCCAGTAATATTCTCAGCCTTTGATTCTGTGAATATTGTCTTCCATGTTTTACAGAATGCTAACTAATGTGTGCCTTTTTGTTTTATCCTAAATGCTTCCTAATGGTGTTTTATGTATTTTTTCATTCCTAAAACTCCCTAAAATTCATAATTTGTGGAGATGGGGATTTAGCTCAATGGTTCCAATGACTGCCTCGCAAGCACAAAGTCCTGAGTTCAATCCCCATTACCAAAAAAAAAAATCAAACTTTGTTTCTCTTAGTTTATTTTTCAGTTTGTTAACATTCTCCTCAGTCATTTTTAAATTTTTTATTGGTACATTTATGTATACAATTCAGTTACATTCATCATTGGGATCTTGTACATTTACATGATGTATCTTGGTTCTTGTTTTTTCCCCACTCCCCTGTCCTCCCTTCACCCCCTCCACCCTTCCCTATTTACAAAGACTTTGTTTCCATTTTTTTCTCATGTTTTTTTCTTTTCCCTTCTTTCCTTTCCCCTATCCCTCCCACTTCCCCTACTCCTTTAGACCTTTTCTTCCTATTTGAACATTTTGATCCTTATTTATACTTCTAGTTTTTCACACCAGAGAAACTATTCAGTATGTACATGATTGTCCTATTTATTTCACTTAAGAGTATCTCCTCAACGCGCATCCATTTAGCTATAAATGTCTCTAGTTTTTCATTCTTTATCCTAAGTCATTATTTAACCCTTTCAACATTCTAAAGCTATTTTTATTTCTTTTATAATGGACTATTTTAATAGTCTACCATCTGAAATACTTTTTGGACATAAAAAATGTAATTTTGTCATTTGTTACACTATGGATGGAAATGTAGCTCACTGTATTAAGTGAAATGAGCCAGCCACAGAAAGGCAAGTACTAAATGATCTCATTCTCACATGGAATCTAAAAATTTTGCTCTCCTAGGATTTGAGAGTGGAATGGTAGTTACCAGAGCCTGGGGACAGTACAGGATTCAGGAGTGGGGAAAGATGATCAAATGGTATTAAGTTATGGTTAGGTATGTACAAGCAGCTTTGAGGCACTATTGCAAATTATGGTCCAATGTAGGTAACAATTATGTGCTGAATAATTCAAAAAGCTAGAACAAATTTTGAAAATTTTCACCATAAATGGTAAATAATTTTAGAAATAAATATATTTAACTTGATTTAAATATTATATAATGTAAACATGTATTGTAACATTCTGTATTGTATATATATATTATATATGTTAAAATTAATTTAAAAATAAATAAAATTTGACATTGTATAGGAATTCAAAACATTAAAAATTATTGTCTCTTCTCTTTGGACTTGTATTTTATATATTTATGTATTTATATGTAGACATTTTATATTCCATATCTATTATTTTTCACACATGGAATTCTTAGAATCTAAGTCTGGTGTTGGTAGGCATGTATAAAACTTTTTATTCTCTCTGTATTTGGTAATTTATCCTTTTTCGCTCATTTTTTACTGTGCCTAATATCTACAAATACTGAGAATCCTCAAGATTTTTTCCCTTTAAGGAGATTTTGCATTAATTTTTCTGTGATGTATCAGTTAAGTTCTAGGAAATTGCTTGTAGAGAAGATGTTGAATGTTCTCCACACAAAGAATATGTCTAAGGTGATAGATATACCAACAATTGATCTGATCATTGCACATTACATACCCGTGTGGAAATGTCACACGGTACTCCATAAATATGCACAGTCGCTATATGAATCGATTAATATAAAATGTATATATTTTTAAAAATTGACATTTAATTTCTTCACATGGTTGTTCCCAGATCATGCAGCTAATCTAAATTCTACCAAAAGACACACATAAAGTTAGGTTTATAGATACAGATTTTCAGAAGACATTGTTAATGTGGATATTTCAGTGGTTTTTTTCTTATTTAACTCCAGGAAATTACAGACCCCTTTGGCTCTCTGTATTATAAGCAATGGATTGTCTTCTCCTAGTATATTATTTTGCTGAAGGTGAGACATTTATGAGAAGCTGATTTATGTGGAAGTAGAAGTAGGAGGTAAATGTGCATCCTTTTCCCTATTGCCATCCTAAAAGGGTCGGGGGACTAGAGTTTCCTTTGCAGCATGGCCTGCATTCACAATAGCTTTCTCTGGAGTTCTGTTGCTATCATGACTACAGGCAGTTTGTGCTTCTATGACATTGCTTACAGTTCCTCATTTTTCTTTCCTTCCACCTTCTTCTCTTTCTCTTTATAAAGCTTGGGAATTTTTCCCACTTTTTTATGAGCTTAACTTTGAAATTTCAATTTTAAAATTATCTAATATTTAGGTATCTTGAAATCAATGGAGAAAAGTATGATTGGAAATAAAGTTAATGTTTAAATTTTAAAATATTACATGAAAAGACACATTGCCATTAACCCCCCTCAAAATACTCTCCCTTTACTTCAAACATACTTATTTCATTGTTCTTGCCACTTTTGTGAGGGTCTTTAGTTGTACTGTCATGGTTGCCTCAATGTCCTGAATTGATTGAAAACATTTACCTCTTCTGGTCATTTTTACTTTGAGAAAGAGCCAGAAGGTGCAAGGTGCCAGCTTTGGTGAATAAGGTGGACACACCATAATGTTTCATTTGACAGAAATTGCTGTACCAGAAGCAATGTGTGACACAGAATTGTTATGATGGAAGCCGAGACTGATAGCCTACATCTCAAGCCATTTTTTGCATAGTCATTTCTTAAACACTTTAATAAGCACTTATAATATGCACTTTTTCCTGGGTACAAACTCAGCTCAGACAATTGGATCAAGTCAAAGCCTATAATCCAGTTCACCTTGATACTGGATCTCAATCGATACATCTTTTTCATACCAGGAGAACTGGGGATTTCCATTGAGAACCTTGACCCTTGGTATAAGGATCACAGCTATAGACCCAAGTTTCATGTCCCATGAGCATATTTCTTAAAAAGCTGGAATCTGAAGTGACGCAATCTTGAAACTCCAATGAAATTGACAAATATTCATGTTACTGTGCTGTTGTGATCCATGACTTATGGCACATGTAAGAACACACTTTCTCCTAACCATCTTCTTTAACATTTAGGTATCTTGAAATCAAAGGAGAAAAGTGTGATCAAAAATAAGGTTAGTATTTAAATTTTAAAATATTACATAAAAAGACACATTGCCATTAACCCCCTCAAAATGCCCTCCCTTTGCTTCAAACTTAGTTATTTCTTTGCTCTTGCCACTTTTGTGAGTTTCTTTAGTTGTGCTGTCACATCTCTCAGCTGAGTGCACCAAACAAGTTGAAACTTGTCACCACTGTTACTAAGGTTTGACATGCTGCTTCTCCTAGTGAAGATCCCCACCTTTCTGTTGCATGGCACTTGGTAGCAGCATGCATCATGGTTTTTGAACACATCCCATATTATTCTCAATAATGTCCAGCTATATATGTACTAATTATTATTATTAAATGTTCTTTCAACTTGTAATTTCTATATTTAAAAGCTTCAAATATATATTCACTTTGCCAAACTATTCCTAAATTCTTAATATCTATGATGAGTATAATAAAATTACTATTATTGATGAGTTAATATTTTTATATCTTGTATATCTTGTGCCATCCTATTTTATACTTCTCAGTAGAGAACATTAATTTCTATCAACTTTTGAGAATGTTATAATACTTTAAAATATTTCCTTTGTATACATAGTATTTTTTTCTGTAACAGAGGATAATTTTCTAGATTTTGTTTTTAGTAACTAAAGGAAGAAAGAATTAATTTAGTAGAATCATAATGCTATTTTGTGATTTCACTTCTTAGATTCTGTTTTATCCACTTTTGTTTTATTCACCTTACTATATCACTTAAGAAACCTTCATCTATTCACTACAGTATATTTCAATCTGCCTCATTCAGTCTCTAGTGCTACTGGGCAATTGCCATTTTAAAAAAACTTGAATGAGGGGTGGCTTCACATTTACCATTTTGCTTTTACTGGTGTTCAGGATGAATACTACAACACACCGTAACACAGGTTAAGGAATATCCTTTATGGAGGCTACATACAAAGCAATGTTCATCGAAAAGATAAGGATCACTAAATCTATTGTTATCCCCATGAGAAGGTAGACCAAGGCCAAAGGCCTTAGCTGGACATACAACATGTACACCTTCTAGGAGAGGGTTCTGGGTTCCCTTCAACTATACCTTTTAAAAATACTAATGTAAGAAAGTTATGTCAACAATGGAAGGATGAAAAGATTACTGGATCACTAAATAGTGTGAGTGAATGTGTAAGTTTTTTTAAAGAAAGTTGTCTGGGAATGCTATTAGACCAGCTGTAGAAATGTTACAGATTCTCTTAGCAGAGAAAGAAAGGTTCTAGTCTCTCAGAAGATTATTGAATGTCTTAAATATAACAGGGTATTTAAAATGCCTGGTTCATTCATGACAGATATTTATAAATATTATCTCAAATTTCCTGGAAAGAGTTGTGTATGTATATGAGATATGACTTAGGTCTGATATTTTTCATTTATCATTATAAAGAACAATGGGTTATTTAAAGGTACATCATAGAAATTTAACTCTCATTCAGAAAATGTAATAAAATTATAACTCAACCATGTATAAGATTTTGCTTCTTACAAAGAACTTAATATGAACTATCCTTTTTGATATTCACCATAATCATCTTTGGGTGTGTCAGCATTGTTTACATCATATAGAAAAAATAACAAAAACAAAGATTAAGGTAACAACACACTGCCATGCTAAGCGAATACTAGTGAAACTTTATGTGGAGTCTCCTGATTGCTGAATAATTAATATCAAGTTTAATATTTGTGTTGACATAACTGGCAGTCATGAAATTGGAGAAGGTTCTATCATTTATTGTTCATAGATAATAGCACACTTTTGGGGACCATTTGTGTTCCAAAGTATAATGAAATTTCTTTCTGTATTTCTCCGAAATCTGTTTGAATTCTTGGAAAAATATGTGCCATGTCCCATATGAACAGCCCACTTTCCATCTTAAAATCTCTGTAAACTCTTCATTGTCTTGAGATTTAAGAAATGCACAGCAAAATTGTGTACTGTTTGACATACTCTAGTCAAAAGCTCCACTTTCAAGTTGTTCTGAGAATGGATAATTTATAAGAATTCATTCCTCAAGAGGTTCCCAGCTTTAACCTTGTGTTATTAAGTCAGGCCACAAGAAGGATACATGTGTGGATCGAATCAACTCCTCCACTCCAACAAAATTCCCTTAAATAAATTTATTTTCCACCATACCCTTGGGCTTTATTGTTGGCCCCTGTGTTAAGAAGCAGTGATACAGGGAAGGCCTTTCTTATAAACCTGTTGCCCAAAACAATGGTTGTTATTCTGTTTTATCAAATATCCCTTGCAGCCTATACTTCTCAGGACTGAAAGCCATGAAAATATTTGTCTTTCTGATATGAAGATCTTCCTCCCTTATTTCGACAAAACAATGTATAATACAAAAAACATATTGGCTTTATCACTTACGGATACAGTGCTTCTAACCTCATTGTCAGCAGAAAATATCTTAAGTGGAAAATGAATTTTTAGACCTAATCTACAAAGCATCATAATTTAGTAACACTATATGTAGCTTATTGGCTGCAGCTTGCTGCTGCCATCCAGCATGGTGGCAGAGAATCCTGTGGCATATGTCTAGCCTGGAAAAAGTCTAAATTCAAAATTTCAGTCTTCTTTCTACTGAACACAGGTCAGTTTTGGATCATCATAAAATCAACAGTTTGCCATATGAGCTATCATAAGTCAGGGATGTCAGTACATGTTTTTTCATTCTAGATCTTTAGGACCTCAACCAAAATAACTCTTTGTGAATATCAGATTCCTCTTCTTTAAAATGCAAGTTATGAGCCCTAAAATACAGGGTCATTCTTCAGAATAAATATTAAAATTGACTAACCACAGAATTTACAACTGTTTGGTTTATTAAGTTTATGCAATGGTAGGAACTCTGTAGTTCCCTTGCAAATATTAAAATTTTAAGTAAAACAAGATAGTTTTATTATCTCCACTTTAGAAAAGACTAAACTGAAGTTCAGTGTGTAGTAGTAACCCATGTGAAGTCAAACAGCTAATTGGTGAATATACTACAATTCAAATTAAGTGTTAAATGGCTTCTAGATCAGTCACTTAGCATGTCCCTGAACCTTCCTTCCTTTGTTTTTCTTTCATCCTATCCATCAGAAAAAATTTAGCTAAATTGCGTTTTCAGATAACAAAATTTTCCTTGACCAGATTTCAAAGTTATAACCTCACCCTTCTACACTATCTTATCCTTCCTTGTTTTTTGGGGCATGGACAGGGGGAGGGATTTCAGAGAAACAGTATACAGTAATGGTCCTTGGTATGTACTGTAAATTGCTTCCATAGCGACAGATACCCAAAGCTGAGGGTGCTCAAGTCCCTGCTATAAAATGGCACAGTATTTGAGTATATCCTGCACACATTCTCCCATATGCTTCAAATCAAATTACCTATAATACCTAGTACAATGTAAGTGCTATGTCAATCATTTTTATACTTATTGTTTAGGGAATGATGACAAGAAAGAAATGTCTGCATATGTTCAGTACAGATGCCATATGTAAAAAAAACATTTTTTTGATCTACATTTTTTTGAGTCACTTGATGCCAAACACACAGGTATGGAGGGTTGCACATATTGGAGTAGGAACCGAGACATGCCTAGCTTTCACTCCTGACTCTACCATATTTTATTTGTGCGGGTAAAATATTTCAGTTCTTACACTTCAGTTTCTCCTGTGTGAATATCATCTGTCTGATACATTAAGACAAATGTGATAATAGCCATAAAGTTCTAGTATAATGGCTGGAGCATAATAAGTATTCAATAAATAAGAGTAAGTATTACTATTTCATTATTTTCAATGTCTTTCTCATTTTTCTCTTGTGTTTTTTTTTTTTTACAATAAACCACTTCAAACTTATATGGGTATAAATAAGATCTCATTTTTAAATTAACTAAAATAATTATAAAATGAGTCATTTGGTTTGAAAATTTTTAATTGGCAGTGTTGAGAACATATCAGGAGCACTTTAAACCTTTCTCAAGTAGTGGAAGAATCCATGTGTGATTAATTGCTGGAAATGGCAGGCTGGAAAAGGAACAAAGGAAAATAAATTTTCCCAAATGTATTGTCTGCACAAATGGCTAAAATTCTAAAGTAACTGCCTCAGAGTGGTTTGTTTCTAGACTGCAGTTCTGTCAGTCCAAGACTAAATCCAAAAGCATACATGTGGTTTAAGATGTTTGAGGTTCAGCAAAGATCACATTCATTTAACGTGAGGTTGTATCTCTCTAGTTAGAAATCTTCGGGCAATAGGATCCATCCACAAGTAATTCCTATTTACTTCATACTGGCAGCCATCATTAAGACCCAACCAAAGAAGCAAAATTAGCTTTCCAGATCTGGACTCCAGTTTTGTTTTCCCCTAGCCAGTAATGTGACATTGACAAAGTCATTTCTCCCTGTACTTTAAGCCTTTACTAGTACGATGGAGGTCATATCTCACAGGTTTTTATGGATATCAAATTAGGTAATGGATGTGTTACTAAATGTAGGTGATCAATAAGGCTTAGGAGTAATTATTTCTCCTTCGGAATTTAGAAACTGCTTCTTGCAAAGGACACAAGATGTCAAATATATCATGCCTGTATGTAAAACTAGGTTGTTCAATGAGTGATTGAGATATTCTTATAATAAATGAAAGGAGATATTTGTTATAATACAAACGGACAGCAAAACAAACATAAAAAAGAAACACAAGTGTTCTAATATTAACATCTATCAAAAGAACTTTGTCTGAAATTGTCCCACATCTATGTTTTTGAATACAAGGGGCATGATGTTAGGAGCACACTATATGAAGAACATAGTAAATTATTCTGAGTTTTCAACCTTAGTAAAATGTTTAAGTGGAAATAATCATAAAAAAGTAGATAATCATGAAGCAGAAAGCTCTATTTTCAGGGATTTTGGACAGATAACATGAATTTTCAAGTAAATGAGATTGTAATGTGCTGCTTTTGGACTACAAAGTTCTCCTGGGGTTGTTGATTGACTCTCCTTTGCCCCAAGAGCTAGCCTCACAAAGCTGCTAGGTTTAGTGTTGGTACAGGAAATCACATTTGCAGTCACCCTGCTCGGGTTCAAGTCTTGACTCTGCCACTTGCTGTTTTGACTTTGGGTAAAAGACGTAACCTCTCTGTATCTAATATCTCATATGTAAAATCAGTATAATAATACTTGTCTCATAGAGTAGTTCTGAGATTTCATTTGAAATGGTGGCAAAGTACTTGTCACAAGGTCTGTTGCCCAAAAAATTTGTAAAATTTGATTGAATAGTATCTTTATCATCATTATGGTCAGGGAGAAAGTGAATATGAGTATAAACTTCACAACATGTTTTTTCTTCCCAGTATTCACGAAGTGAAAGAGCAATTTAGTTTCCTGATTGTTAGGGACCCTCAGGTCTCTCTCAGATATAGAAACTGATCCCCTCCCAGAGGGCAGAGATTTTCCTGAAGAGTTTGTTTTAAATGGTTGTTCAGGGTTAACTCATTAATGCCAAAGGTTGCATTGAAAACATTTTTTTGAATGAAATTTTTCAAAGAAGAAGGATTTGAAGCGAAAAAAACCCAAAAAAACCCTTTACTATGTTCCATTGTTACGAGCATTCCAAATATGGAACAGTAGGTCTTGGCAGGTTAAAGAGAGGCAAAAAATGGTCTAGGGATTTAGCTCAGTGGTTCCACTGCCTGCTTTGGAAGCGCAAGGTCCTGAGTTAGATCCCTGGTACCAAAAAAAAAAAAGGCAAAAAATAAAAGAGCACCTAGGGAAGAATGGTGATAAAAAGTCGTCATCACCTGTAGGCCTGTTCTGGTTACTTTGGGTGTGGAGTTGACTGTATAAGGGACAGTCAGATAGCTGCTAAGGCTTTATTCTCCATGCTTCACTCACACTGTCCCATCGCTCTTCTGCTTTAAATGAAGGCCCGGGTGTTGCTTTTGACTGGACAGCCCTGGGTGTGACTGACAGGGTTTTCTGGAGTGGAGTAGCATGTGACTTGGGAGACTACTTGGGAATCTTGGCCCTCAGTGCGTGTGTGTGTGTGTGTGTGTGTGTGTGTGTGTGTGTGTGTGTGTGTTGGTACACCATACAGTCAGCTGTGGGGGCAAGGAAATGAATTCCTGAAGTGCCTATTCTCCTCCAGCCAGGTAGCCTTTTTCCTTCCCTTAGACCTAGGAATTCCATGTTTCTCATTTTTTAGACCCTAGGACTTGTAGTCGGACAGCTCTGAGTTCTCAGGTCTTCAGGCTCAGGAGAGTTATACCAGTAGCTTCTTTGTTTCTAATGACTGTGGAGTTATACTTAGCCATGATTCCAGCTTATCTAGTTCTATAGCTTTCACTTTGTCTCTCCTGGAACTTCTCAGATACATAATCAAGTGAGCAAATTTCCATAGTAAATTCTCTCTCTCCATATATATGTATATAATATTTTATCAATCAATCTATCTATCCATCCTGTCCTCTGGGAGGACCCTGACTAGAACAGCACTGAAGGTACAAAAGGAGGAAAGGGCTGTCCCAGGAACCAGTGCTCTTTGTTACCCTGGCAGCAGACCACCCAATAAATTAGCCAGAACAGCCAGCACAGTGGGAACTAAAACAAATGCTCTGACCCACCTTTGTCCCATGCTACAGTTACTTGTTAATATCTATCATTGGCTGAGCCCATTGAGAAAGCAAGAGCAAGAGGATCCAGGCAGCCTGCAGGATGTAATGGTAGAGGTCAGCCTCCTAGGATATAATCCTGGAGTGGAAAATGATCAGAGAATTGAAATAACCAACACAATCAAATAGCAGCAAGCCACACATGATTTAGGTAGAAATTGAAAAGTAAAAGTTTGAGTGAGTCTCTTCTCATCTGTTATTTAGGTAAGATCAGATGATTTACTTAAATATTACAGGTTTCTATTTAATCATCAATGAAAATGGATAATATATTTCTTATTGGGTTCTTTGAGGAGTTAGAATACATGTGTATAAATAACTGAGGATACTATCAGAAATATAGTTTGATAAACATTGGACTTGATGCTAATATTTGTTATAGAGACTTTTCTAGTGCTAGCAGGCAATTTCTAAAGACCTCTAAACCAGTTTATTTATCCATTTGTTAAATGAATAAATTTTGAATGCCTACCAGTGAAAGGCACTGCTAGATAACCTGCAAGCAAATCAACCTGGATTCCACTACCAAATTTTGTAGTCCAGTGGACTACACATAAATCGTTTAAGTTGTAATATATATCATAAAAGAATTTTGGATTTTTTATTTGTTTTGTTTTGGCAGTAACTGGAATAGAACCCAGGGTCTTACAATGTTAGGCAAGGGCTCTCCCTTTGAGCTACATCTTCATTTCAAGAATCATGTTATTTTCTCTCACTGCTTGTAGAATTTTATTCTCTGTTGGATTTCTGGAATTCTAACTATTATATGCCTATGTGTACATTTTTTTTGATTAAGGCTAGCTGGAGTCCTATATGCCTCACTTATCTGTATGCCAACTTCTTTTCCCCTGCTTGGGAAGTTTTCTGCCATCACTTCTGTGATGAGTTTTTTTATGTCATCTGCACTCTCTCCTCTTCATTGACTCCAATCAGTCTTATGTTATTCTTCTTTGCATCGTCTAGCAGCTGCTGGATTGATTTCTCATGTTCCCTTACAATTTTAAAACAATTTTTCTTTTCCTCCTCACTAATTGCAATCTTATCTTCTCTAGGTGAAATTCTATCTTCACATTGGTTCATAATGATTACTTTTGTGGGTGGATCTTCCAATGCTGAACCAACACTATCATCCCTATAATAAAACCACTTTCTACATACTGCCAGATCTGACTTCCAATAGTTTGTTTTGTTAAACAAATTTCTATCTATGTTCATACTTTTTTCTTCTATTATCTTTATCCAGTTTTAGGATTAGCACAATGTTGATTTCCTAAAATGAGGGGAGAAGTATTCCTTCTTTTTTCTGTTTTAAATGTTTGATATAATTTATCAGTTAAAATGTTTATGAGCCTGCTGTTGTCATAGAGATAGGATTTCAAGATAGGAATATACTTTCTTTAATAGGTGCTATTCAAATTTTATATTTCCTCCAGAGTTAGTTTCATTAATTTGTCTTCTAAGTTACTTCTTAGAAGTTGTCAAATTTATTTCAAAAAAGATTTTTGTAATATGCTTTCTATATCCTTTTGAATTCTGTAAAATCTGTGGTAATGTCTCCTAGATCTTAATATTGTAATTTAAAAAATGTATAATTGATATTGTGTAACACGAAGAAAAGGTCTAAAAGAGCAGGGTAATTGGGAGGGGTAGGGGAAGGGAAAAAGGGAAAGGAAAAACTATGAGAAGAGGGAAAAAATGGAAACAAGGGCTTTTCAAATAGGGAAGGGTGGAGGGGGTGAAGGGAGGGCAAGGGAAGGGGAAAAAAAATAAGAACCAAGAGACTCATGTAATGGTACAAGATCCCAATGACGAATGTAACTGTATTGTATACCTAAAATGTACCAATAAAGTTAATGGGGGAAAAAAAAGAATCATGTTATTTTGAGGCATGGCAGGAGGGTATTGACGTAGAATGATACAACAAAGGCCTCTCTAATAGTGTATTTGACATGATGGGATTGTTACAGAGAGAGGATGCTAGAATGGGAGAGTTCAGAACAATGACAAACATCCATAAAAGGGTGCTGATGCTAGAGTGAGTTTGTCAGGAAGTGAAAAAACAGCAAGATCAACTCCAGGAGTAAAGCAGGTGGTGGGAGAGATGGTGTTGAAAAGGTAAACAGAGACCCAGTTATTCACAATGTATTGTAGCCCACTGGAGTTGTAAATTTAGTCTTAAATGAAAAATTGTTGAAGCATTTCAAACAGGAGCATAGTATGGTCTAATTTACATTTTTCAAAGCTTATCCTGGATTTCTACTGCAGAAAAGATCAGAAAGAGACAGAAATAAAGACCAATTAGGAAGCTATTTGAACGGAGAACACCAGAGATACTTGATAACTTTGACTGGGTCTGTGGTAATGAAGTTATCTTGAGTCTGCTACATCAGCCAGCTTGATTGGTCAGATGGAAAGCAATTTTCCAAAAAGAGGCAAACTTAAGTCATCTCATGGTGTAATTTGAAGATTGCATGAGATATATACAAACATACACCAAAGCCCCAGGTATGAAGTAAGTACCCACAAAATACAAGATTACTGTTTTCATATAAGCTAATCTGTTGGTTTTTGGAGGGTAAATATTGGTATTATTATTTTTTATCAGCCCAGGCTCCTACTATAGTGGTGTTTGAATCACTGCACATCACAGGGCTTCAGAATATTAAACCTTTTGAAGAGAACATTATGAGTTGGGGAAAAAAATCCTAGCAGACCTTTTTATCTTCTAGAATCTCAATTTGAATTTCTCTTGCTTCCTCTTTGGATTAAGGTACCATAACTCCAAGGGGTGCTTAGACACTGCTTTTTGGTTTTTCTAATGGCCTTCCAAAATCCAATTTAGTTGTTATTGTTTTGGGAATGAAACATCATCCTGGTCTTATAGAATTATGCTTTCATAACTGCAAAGTCCTTTACAAATGAAGATGCATCCCCCTAACAAACTGGAAGTGGGAATGAAGGAACTGGATGATTTATATGTCTGCTTGTTTTGAGAGAATGAATTGGTAAGATGTGAAAGGATGAAATACTACAGGCTAGCCACATTCTCCCATCATTCTGTATTCTGAAGTTAACTTTCTTTTTCTTCATAATTTCTTGGAATTATGTCAGAAATATAGAGCAGCTGGCTTTTGGTCCCTTTTCTCAGTATGCTGTAAGAAGCCATGAATCTAGGGATTTATACGCCATGAGAACCTTTTGAAAGACATCGGGTCTTGCATTGGGGATATTTTCTTGAATAAGGATTTAAATTATCAGTTAATCTACAAGTTATTTTATCAAGTTCTACATCTTAAAGCAATTGATAATTCCAAAAAACATTTCCCTACAGAAACATATGTTAATAATCGGTAATGTGCCAGATAAGTAAATAATAAATCCTATGATAAATCAGATTAATAGCTCAAAAATGTGGGTTTTTAAAAAACTAACTTTATTGGTACATTTTAGGTATACATTATGATCACATTCATCATTGGGTATTTGTACCTGTACATGGTATATCTTAGTTCTTGTATTTTTCCCATTCCCCTTCCCTCCTTTCCACCCCTCCACCCCTCCACCCCTCCCTATTTACAAAAGTTTTGTTTCCATTTTTTTCCTTCTTTTTTCATATTTTTTCTTTCCCTTCTTTCCTTTCCCACACCCTCTTACTTCCCCTTCCCCTTTGAACCTTTTATTAAAAAATGTGTTTTTGAGAGTGTGAAGAAAGGAGCTTTCTGATTAAGTATAATACAGTGAAATTACTTGTTATATTGTGGCATGATAGTAAAGTCAATATATTAATCAAAACTGGAAATAATTAACATTCATTCTGAAAATAGTTTTCCATGAAGAACATATGTGGTCTAGGTAAGAACAATGAATAGAAAAACTGAAAGATAGCACTCCCACTTCTGGTGTTCTGCCTGAGCTTGATGAAGAGAAGACAACTTGTGTTCATTGTGTACAATATTCATATAATTTGATGTTATTAAACCTGCACAGAAAGTATGATACCCATAGATTAGTTTCTGTGAAGTGCAAAAAACATTGGGGAATATTTTTTGGCTGGGATTAGATTCAAGGGTGCACAGGGTGTACAAGATCTGGCTGTAGTAATCTTCTCTTCCATTACTTGCAAGGCTTAGAGATATATCACATAAATCAATTAATCTATCTTTATTATGTTGTTATGCCTATTCCCATTTTAAGTACAGCAAAGTCAATAGAAAATCAAGAAACCTTTCCAAAAATAGCAGCTGACCTGTGATATACATTTACTAAATTTGTTGAGTGTATGAATGAATAAGGCAATGAAAGACATTATAATTTTGTTACCTCTGTGAAAAAGTTACATCTTTTCAAAAACCTTCAGACAGGTTTATTTTTTCTACAAAGTCTTTGCAATTTTACCACTATCCTAGACATTCTGGATTTGTGGTCCTGTATATCTTCACTAACTCACAACTACTTTTGAAAAAAACTCTTGTATGCATCACATTTTATTGAAATTGACTGCATACATGTCTGTCATTACCATAACACTATGGGACCCTCACTGGAATAAACTACATTTTATTCATTTTTGTATTAGTGTTCAGTGCAATTATTGGAGTTCAGTGCAAATATTAGGTACATCATAAACTTATGAATTCATAAATTCATGTACTCATGCATTTAGACTATACTACAAATGAGTCTCTATGCCATGAGTTGACAAGTTATCAGTTACATTCCCCAGTGTATTATAGCTACTTAATTTTATAGTATTCATGTATTGAAGAATAATAAGATCCATTTATTCTGTCAACCCACTAAAGGAAGAATTGAGATTATGTAAGACAAATGATAAAATCTGTTCCCTTAATCTTGACTTTTTATACCATTAAAATCTTTATGGCTGTTCAGATATTCTACTAGGTCTACACATATGGCTAGCTAATTAATGATGATCGAGTGAGTTCTTTTATGCTGGAACCTCTTGGAACCTCTCAAAGAGAACCATAATGTTGACAGAAAACCAGTACTCACTAATGAAAACCATTGCCAATCTAGCATGCTGTCTTGTGCACTGGAAAGCAGCCTGCAAGATGATGTATGGGCTCCATTATCAGTCTCTCTGGATTTACCTCACCATATAATACCTGTGTGACCTGGAACAAGGTACAAAATCTCATTCTATTTCAATATTCTCACAAGTTAAAGATAGTCCTATTGTTTTTTTGTACAGACTTGTAAAGAAAAAGTGTTTAGAATAGTGCTCAGTACATAACAAACACTCAATAAACCTGAGCTATAGATTTAGCCATATAGTTTTTATAATAATTTATACAGGACACATACAATTTCTGATATTGTTAGAGTTATTTCATCTTAGTGATAACTACGGTACCCTTGTAGTTTGTCAGCCACACTACTGCACTTTTTAAAACTATATTTTTCTTTGAAGATAGTTTTAGTTTCACATGTAGTCCTTGAAAATCATCTATACCATTTGCCTACTTCTTTCATGGGTCACATGTTGCAAAAATATAGTATAATATCACGACCATGGCATTTGGCATTGATAACAGTTAAGGTACAGTGGAATCATCACAATGATTCTTATATCACACTTACATTGATCCCCATTCTGCCTTTCATCCCTGATCCTCTAAAGTCTGTCATCTGTTCTATACTTCTGTGACTTTGAACATGCTATGAAAATGGAATTATATAATATGTAGCACATAAACTTTGGTATTTTTATTTCACTAAAAAATTTCCTGGAGATTTATCAAATTTTATTATATATCAATAGTTTCCTATCATTGATGAGTAGTATTCCAAAATACTGACATATTTACAACATGGTTCATTTAAACATTTACTTTTAGGGCTCAGGGCTGTAGATTAATGTGAGGGCTTGCCTGGTATACTAGTGGTAATTAGTTTAGTCTGCATCACTGGAAATAGACAGAAAACAAAACACCTCACCACTAGCTACTGGTATACTTCTGGATGATGGCTATAAGGAAAAATGCCTATGAACACTCATATACAGGTATTTTTAAAAGTAAATTTTATAGTTTAGGCTTAAGGTATATAACATTATATATTAAGATGCATATAGATGATAAAATATTACTATAATAAAATAAATTTAAAATATCCATCATTGTACGTAGCACCC
Organism: Heterocephalus glaber; assembly: GCF_000247695.1. Next base: position 3,480,122 of record NW_004624863.1, on the reverse strand, counting down.
TTTGTTTTTACCTAAGAACAGCTAAAATCTTGTTTAGCGTTAACTCTTATATGCAGTACAATTGTATTACCTTGAGGCCTCTTGTTCTACATTAGATACCTGAGTAGGTTTATCTTACATATTGTCTTCTGACCCACATCTTGTGATTTCCCCCCCATACCCTCACCTCTGGTAACTACTGCTTTATTTTTTCTGCACATCCTGAGTGTTTGGGGTCTTTGATTGTTTTTACATTGCACTTAAAAATGATATCTGTAATGTAATCCTGTTTCTAGCTTATTTTACTGAGTATATTGTTCTCCATATTCATCCATGTAGTGACAAATGAAAGATCTTCTTATAATTTAGGGCTAAATTTATATATATATACCCACACACACATGTATACATGTTTTTACAAATAGAAGTCTGCATTGGATAAATACCCAAGAATGCAATTTCTGGAACATATGGCATTTACATGTTTAGTTTAAAAAAAATGGACAAACTTTGGCAAAATCACATATTTTATATTTCCACTAATAATGTTACAGTGACCTGGATCTTTACATTCTCACCACCGTTTGGTGTTATTGCTTTGTATTTTAGTCTTTCTAATAGATGTATAGTGGTATTTTGTTGTGGTTTTGTGTTCCCTTAATGGCTAAAACTGTGGAAAATCTTTTCATGTTCAAGTCATCTATATATCCTCTTTAATTGAAGTGTCTGTCCATATATTTGTACATTTCCTATATGGATTGCTTTAATTTATTAACATTAAGTTTTTCATATGACATTCTACATACAAATCCTTTGTCAGATATATGGTTTGCAAATATATTTTTCTACTCTGTACCTTGTTTTTTTATCCCTTTAATAAGATTGGTTTTATTTTTCAAAGTAAAACCTTTTATTTTTGATGAAGCCATTTTATCAGTTTTTTCTTTTAGTGTCAAAACTAAGAAATCTTTACCTAATCATAGATATCAAATATTTTCTTCTGTTTTTTTCTGAAATTTTATAATTTTGTTGTTAGCCACAAAAAGCACCAGTCTTATCCTGTGAAGTATTATATTCTTGTAACTAACATGCTATAGTTGGGTCTGTATTATTTTTCTGGTTACTGAAGACATGTGCTAATTCTTATAGTCAGATTTCAGGTATACATGAAAAGTCAGATATGGTAGCCAGTATTTATTTTGCATCTGTTGCTAAGCATGTTGAAATAATTTATTACTCATATACTCAAATAATTTATTACTCATGAAGTATCAAGATCTGAAACCTTGTAGGAAAGGAAATTAAGGCTTTGAGAGGTTAAATTATTTGCCTGGTGGTACATGTAGAAAGTGAAAGAGGCAGAATTTGAGATGAGAAATATCTGACTCTATCATAGTGCATAGTTTCCAGGCAAAACGTTTGCAAATACCTGTTGGTTGTCATTACATATAGGGGAGGAAGCTTGTTCATATAATCAAAACTATGATTTCTAGGAAGGTCCTTATTTGTAATTGATCACATACATAATATGAACATCTTGGAGTAATATACACCATTGTTTTGATGAAGGAAAATAATACATTTAAACTGTTTTAGAGAAATATGAGATTTGTTAAATGTCTTTTGTGTAACCTTACGATATGGATCCAATAAAGTAATATTTAAGCTACATTACCCCAGGACAGAAAATTGACAGTGTCCTAAACAATTCATTTGTTAAGTGGGAAATATTATTACCACATATTTACTATATTTAATCATATACTATGCATGCATAAGACTATAGGCAATGAGGTCGATCAATGGGCAAAATTGGAAATTGAAATCTAATTGAGATACACAGCAAAACTGAGTAGAAAATAAAGTGAAGCCTTTTCATATATTATTAGATTCAGGCTCTCCACCAATTTGTCTTGCTTTATTTTATGTGCCTTAAAAGGAAACATGTTACTTTTCCTTTATTCCATTCATAGTAAGATATAGAGAAAATAACTTTACTTATTTACATTTAAATATTACACAGTATTTAATAGTGTGATCTATTGAGTAGTCTTTGTTAAGTGCAGAGAACTTTTACAATTGAACAATAAAAGGACAAATAACCTAATTTAAAAGAGGCAAATATCTGGAATAGTCATTTCTAAAAAAAAGTATACATGGCCAATAAGCAAATTGAAAGATGTCCAGCATCACTAATCTTTAAAGACATGCAAATCAAAATTGCAATGACATTCCATTTCATACCTATCAGGATGACTAGTATCACAAAAGCTAGAAATTAGCAAATGTAAGCAAGGATGTAAAGAGATTTGGACCCTTGTGCATTGCTAGTGAAAGCAGAAAAACATGGAGCTATTGTTGAAAATGGTATGGTAGTTCCTCAAGAAATTAAAAAGAGAATTGCCATAGGATCTAGCAATTTCACCAATGGGTATATACACAAATTAATTGAATGCAGAGACTCAAACAGATATTGTGTGCTCATGTACATAGCAGTTTTATTCACAACTGCCACAAGGTTGAAGTAACCTGTGTCCACTGACACATGAATGGATAAACAAAATGTGATATATACCTACAATGGAATATAAGTTAGACATCAAAAGGAAGGAAATTCTGACCCATTCTACCAAGTTGATAAATATTAAAAGCATTATTCAAGGTGAAATATGCCAGTCACAAAAGGGCAAATGATAAGTGATTCATTTTATGAGATAATTATAGTGGTCAAGCTCATAGAGATAGAAAATAGGGTATTTGTCAAGGGTTGGGGTAGGGAGACAGAAAATAGATGGTGATTGTCAGTGTTACTGATCAATGGGCAGGGTTTCAACTTGGGAAGATAAAAAAGTTCTTGAGAAGAATGGTGGTAATGGTTGCACAATAATGTGAATGCATTTAACGCCACTGAACAGATACATAAAAATGGTTAAAATGGTAAAGCCTCATGCTATGCATATTCTACCCCATAAAAAGTTAACATATAAGTCTGTGTAGTACCCGCCCTAAATTCTACAAAGCACAAATCATTAACTTAAAGCAAATCTAGACTAGCATTTCATGGTTTTCCTAGAAAAAGTCTAAAAGTTCTCTGTAGTGTTTCAGTTAATAAATGACGTTTGTAGGGTTGCTTCTGTTTTTTAAAATAGTGTGTATTACTGCTAAAGAAATAACAAATGCAGATATTAAAATTGTTTACACATACTCAGCATTTACCACGTGCCTGACACCATAATGTTTTACACAGGTTGTTTAATTTATTTCTCACATCAATTCTAAGTAGTAGACATATCATTTTTGTCATTACAGCAGGAAGCAAACTGAGATAAAGTGTGTTTTAATATATTGCCAGGAGATACAGAGGTATGGTGCATCTGGGATTTGAACTCAAGTGTTAGAACTTCAGAAGCATGTCATTTATTTATTAGTTCATTGGTTTGATAGCTGGTGACCTTGGATATTACTCCTGATCTTGCTGAGGTTTTGTTTTACTCTTGGTAATTTTGTACAATCTTTCTTTAACCACAAGCCTCAAGCTTTAGGCACACAAATTCCAGGAGGTTAAAAAGTGCCTTGTTTGCCTCTGTATCTGCAGTTGCTAGAATAATGCCAGCCACACGAATGTATGTGCAATAGTACTTTAAAAAGCAAATGATGCCAATAGTATGTATGATTAAAAACAAATGAAGTTCATTTCAAGTTTTGTGGTCGAAATCGTGCTTCATCATCTCTTTTGAGGTTAAGTTACTATTCAAAGTGGCAGCTATTAATTAGTAAGTGTTTTCCCAAGTTTTCTACCATCTGGTCCTTCATGGATGTCGGCACTGAAATGAACCAGCATCATATTAGGATGGGGAGAAGACACACTGACATAGAAAAATAACACGATGAAAATATGAGACTGCTGTGTTATGCAGAATGGTCTTATATAAAACTATGTACACAATCATGCATGCAAATAGGAATTGAATATTAAGATTTAAATTAGTGCTATACATTTACCACTAAGAATGTAGAAAAGATTGCATAATTCCAAAGAAATAAAAGTTTGGAAATTTTCTTCTATGTATTTTTCAACAACAATCAGTAACAGCAACAATGTCACCATAACCTGAGTGGGTGCTATTTAAACAAATAGTAATCATGGATTCAATAGGAATATCATAGATATTGGACTCTGTCTAGCCTTGGTCTCTGGGATGGAATAAAGAAGAACCATTTTCACATAAATTTAAAAAAATGGGTGATTTTTCTTTTCTTCCTGGGAAGGCTAATGAAAGTTTAATGTTTAAAAAATGGTGATTTGCCTCACTTCAAACCAGAAAAATGCAAAGCAAAGCTGGGCAATCAAGCCAAAAAATAAATGTTTTGTTCTAAGTAACTGGATACTTGAGGGAAAAGTGATTCTTTATACCTTCCTCTGTGTGAAATTATCCAACTCATTCAAGTAAAATTGATTTTGTTACCATTATCAAGATACTTATGAAACAATGGTTTTATTTTCAAGAGAATAATGGGTTCGTTCCTATTATTTGTTGTTTTGTTGGTTGGTTGGTTGACTGTTATGAGGGAGCAGGTGTGAAGGCTGGCTAGATAATTGCCCCAATCAATTACTTTTCTCTGGTGTGTAGAATTGCTCTAAATAGGATAGTAGAGTTTGGAGTGACCAGGGCTGCCTGCATTCTAGGTAATAAACTTCAAATGTGACAAATAGCTAGCGGCCTCTCACTCTTAACTCCACCAAAATTAATAGCATTCCTCTAGTATATTGGATGTTCTACATTTACAAATCAGAACTTGAGCTTAGCTTTGAATTATTAAAATGACAAAGATTTATGTGCATAGCTTGTATAACCAGGTGTACAAACAGGATGCATTCTAAAACATGTGAAAAAACAGACTTGAACACAGCCAAGTGACCACTGGTCAGGGAAGATTTTGCCTTTATTATGTTTTCCTAATTATTATGAAAAGTAAACCACTTTCATTGTCCTTATTGATATACAACTGAAATAATTAAATAATAAAAATTACACACACATTGCTGTGCATTTAGACATTTGCACACACATGTGCATATATGTGGGGAAAGCCTGGAGGTAAATGTATCTGTATTAATAGTAGTCACTTTGGGTGTCCAATTTTCTGTTCTATTTACACCTTCAAATTTTGATAATTCTGTATTCCATGTGCAGAAAGTATTCCTTTTATAATTGTTTGTGACAGGAAGTGTGTTTGAGGAGCAGGCTCACTCTCCCTGTATCCAAATAGTTGAATCTTGACTCCACCAGAGTTCAGTGAAGCTTATTCCCTAAATTTACAGCCATCTATTGTATTTATATGAAAAGCATACACTGTGTCCCGAGTTCTCAAAGAACAAATAGAATCCTTACCTTTTACTCACCTTATTCTAATTTCAAAACCAAAGAGCATTTTTCTTGGGAAAGCCATGATTTTTCTGCAAATGTTGATTGAGAATGTATTATATGTCATTAAATTTTACAGGTGCAACAGAGAAAACAATGGTGAAACCCACAGAAACAACTTCTCTTAAAGAAATAACATTCTAATAAGAGGAAGAAATATTAGTATATTAATTATGTTGTATGTAAAATGGTAATAAGTACCATGGAAATTCTAAGAAATCATTCTAGAAGAGAGGAGGGAGGGAGAGGAGAAAGAATATAAGATGGAGTTTAGAAAAATTCTTTTTATTAGGATTTGAATTAAAATGAGCTATATTGTCTACAGCACAAAGAAGTGCTTTTATCTTGATATGGCCTCTGCTACTGACAGTTTTTCTCCATAAATCTAATGAACTCCAATACAGATTATTGCCTTGATTTAGTAGCCAGTGACATTCAAACTGCTGTTTGAATTAATATACTTTTAAAAATGCAATTATCATATGTGTGCTACTCAATAGTCTCCTAAGTTTGAATTCCAAATAATTCAGTATAAAATAAATAAAAGCAATTTATCAGGTGTCATGTATTAAGCCAGAGCTTTATATCCCTAAACACACGCACGTCCTTATGCTATCCAGTTGGTATTATCATTCATTTCTAATGTAGATGAAGAAAATAGGTACATGAGAGATCAGGTTTTTTTTCCAGAAGTGAAAAATAATTCATATATATCATCTGTCTGCTCTAATAGTGTATAATTTTCCATGCATGAAAATAAAACAAAAATACAAAAAATCCATTATGGATAAATAATCAATTGGGAGAATTTGGACATTCATCACCTTATAAGTGGAGGGTCCCTAAAAACTGGCCTCAAAGAACTACTTGTCTCTTATACGCAAAAAAATCTCAAGTATGTTACCTGCTCTCCTTTTTTACATTATCACTGTGGACATTTCCCAGAAGCTTTCGAAGGAATTTGGAGTCTACAATGAAAGATGAAACATTTTTTGTGTTAGGACAGCAATCTAATTTATCTCTGACAAGTTTTCCCCTCTATTCAGTATAAGTAGAGTACCAGCTTAATGATGTCATTCTCTATAATGTTGAATATAAAACAAGAAAGAAGTCATTTGGGCCATGCATTGGGGAAAACAGTGAGCAATAACTTTCAGTTTCTTGTGAGCACCACCATGAAGGTTCCTAAATGTATCCCCGGGGTTTCCCGTGGGGCAGCTTGAGTCCTGCACAGAACTGTGGAAACTCTCCTCATGGGATCGTTCAGGGAGGAGATGGAATGATCTGAGTGATGCAACTCCATATAGAAAGCAGCCCTTAGTGCATTTTTTTAAGTTTTTATTTTTCATCAGTACAAGTTTGCATTACATAATGATTACATACCTTGTGTGGAGTTGGTACATGTACATAGTGCATCTCACTTCTTTTGTTTTTTATCCACTTCCTATCCCCTCCCTACCCTTTTCCTTCATCTCTTGATCCCCTTCCCACTTGTGAAAAAAATCCATCTCCTTACTTCCTATTATCTATCTTTCAGTTTGCTCTTTATTTATAGTTTGGGTTTCTCAAGACAAAACATGTGGTATTTAAGCTCGAGTATCTGATTTGCAGTGGACAGTTGGTACATGTACGTAATGCACCTTAATTCCTTTTTCATTCCCATCCTCTTCATCCTCTCCCCCTCCTTCCATTCCTTGGTCCCTTTCTCTTTTGTAAAAGATAGATCTTTTGTAATTTACTGTTAAATTTGACTCTCTAAAAGGAAAAAGTACCATATCATTTTCTAGTTTCAGTGTCCGGTATGCTAACATCCAATTTCATCTAGGCCCAAAGGAAATAAAGTGAACTTTCAGATCTACTGAGGTTAAAATATGGAATTATCTATTTTTAAAATATATATAAATAACAACAATAATAACCATAGTATTCCAATAGAGTGTGATCAGTGTACAGAATGTTGACAGCAGTGATGCCGTCAAAGTTTGTGAGAGGTTTTGGAATATGCAGAGCATATATGAAACAGGTAAGTGTAGGGGAGGGAGGAAAACATGGGCAAATAAAGGGGGAGGGCAGTGCAGTGCTTTGGCTGAACTGCACACAACTCGGTATCAGTGTATACGAAAGCCCAAATGCAGAATTGAGAGTGGGTTCAGACTGCACTTCTCTTTCTATGCTAAGGAACTAGACTGTGTCCTCCAAAGGAAAGGCAAGGCATCAGGGAGTGGGAAAAGTGGAATGCCAAGATCTGACTTGGGTTGAAAGATTAGATTTGGCATCAGAATAGAATTGCCCAAATGAAAGGATGAATTTCATCCTTGACATCTTCCCACCTGGTACCTCCTCCTGCTATTAAACGAGCATAACAATCTGCTCATTTTACTTGCCTCACTTTAGCAACTGCTCTTTCCTTCCTTCACTCCTGACATACTCCTGATGTGAGCCACCACCAATATCATCACCTCTGCTCTGAGGGTTTCATTGGTTTTCTGACTGCTCTACCAACAAATCCTTCTCCCTGGGCCTCTTGTATGCAACATCCAGAGGTCATTTTCAATGACAAATCTGATTGTGTCACCTCCAGGTTGATAAAACTGGTAATATACTTGATAGTTCAACAATGCTGGAAAAAAAGGATTTTGAGTGTTTTCACCACAAATAAATGTTTGAAGAGAGATATATTCTGATTAAACATTATGCAATGTATGCGAGTAGCAAAACATTACATGATATTCTGTCAATATGTACTCCGTGTGTGTCAAAATATAAAAAAATCTTAACAGAAAAAGATTCAGTGACTTCTTGCAGTACTTAAAAATTTTAATGTATACCACCTCTCCATGTCTGGTTTTTCCAGCTTTCTGAATGCCATCCCTCCTGAAATTGACTTTTCCTTGGCTCCAGTCATGCAAATTCTGCCCCTGTTGATGGGAAAGCTCCTTCCCAGCAGCCGCTACACATATCAACCCTTCCTTCAACCACATGCTTCACTTTCCCTACCCCTCCCTGTTTACCTCCCCATTGCTCATCTTCCTGTCTCTACTGGGAGGGTGCAAGCACCAGGTTTATCTTATTTGCTGGTGCAACCCAAATGTCTAGCATGGCACCTGATATAATGCAGCTATTTGATGAGCTTTAAGGAACAGAACCTGCTGAATAAATGAATAAGATGGTCAGATAAATGAATAATGAATGAATAGATATGCTAAATGTTATTGCTACAAAGCACATAAAACATGATTCCTTGTCCTCAAAGAACACAGACTCTACTAAATGAAAGAGAATACTGAACAAAATATAATAATAATCTGGGTTTCATCTTACTGCATAGAGACACTCAGGGCTACAGTAACATAGAGGAAAGAATAGATAAAGAAAAGTCTCCACAGCACAAATGATTTCTGAAGTAGTTCTGACAGGAGGAGTGGAGACACTTTCATCTGGGTGTCAGAACCTCAGGGAAAAAGGAAGATAGGTTAGGGATACGTGAGAAATAATATAGGCAGTGGTTCATTAGTGTCTGTGGATCCAATAATCACAGATTTCAGTATCCAATAGTGACCCTGAAAAGCACTGAGAACAGTAATGTATTTAATTTCCCCAAGGCAGAAAAGTGATTTATCTGTACTATGAGGCTGATGTTCAGGGCTGAGCTACTCTACTGACCCCTAACACCTGATTGCTGAATGACTGTGTCTTTCAAAATGGATTAGTAATAACTAAAATTACTATGTTGTGTAGGTTATGTGTGCTCTACAGGTATATGCCTTTTGAGATTTGTGAGCATTTGAGACATAGCCTTCATAAATTGAAGTCTACTATGATAGAGGCATTAAAACATATATCACATATACTTGCTACATGTACACACAATTGTAGTTATATGATTATTTATCAATACCACTCTAAATATTCTTTACATAGTCTGCAATTTCATTCTTACAATATATACTAATTACAAACCTAAAAGCTTGGCAGGCTAAGTAACAAGCCCTGTATTCTAGGGTAATAATCAGGTTTAAACTTTAGTTTTCCAGCTTTTTGATGATTTCCTTAACTATTATGACATTCTACCAAAACAAATAGGATTGTTATCTTATATTACACAGGAGAAATGATGGAAAATAGTAAAGTGTTTAATGCAGTTAATGAGAGAGGCAATATTTTCATAACATGGCTATGGCAGACTGAGATTAAGATCCTTAAGATTCAAAGGCACCCTCCTGCACGTGGGCCAAGTGTTTTGGCTTTGCTTTCAGCAGGAAGTGCAGCCTGCATGACTAAATTTTCCTACTGCTTCAGGATTAATTCGGGTATCAGAGGTATAGTGGTATGCACTGACGGCTGGATCTAGTACTCCTGGAGGCACAGCTATCCCTCATGTCATGATAAGTTGGCTCTGTTGCCCTTCCATGTGTAAAATAGATTAAGCTTCTTGGGTATTGTCTTATAAAACATATTGCAGAGAACTTAGAGTAAAATTGCTTTGTTTTGTAGAATAAAGGGAAAGGGAGCTAGATGAATCTAATTGTAGATTTTCATATTCTTTCAATGCTTGAAAGTGTATCTATTATTTCTTTTATTTAAAAAATTGAGTCTGTTCTACTCTAAGTCTTTTATGTAAATTGAAGATCAGAGGGGAGGTTGATAGTAGCATAAAAGTACCCTTCAGTTAGGTGTGCTAGAAGTTTTAGAAAGGAGTTTTCCACAGAGATATTCAAGACTTAGACTCTGCATCCTGACCTACTCCTCATCAAGGCACCCAGACACAACACAGTCATTCAGCATAATGATGCTTAGGGCTAGCATTGTGAAAATCAATGAAGACCATCGAAGTTTGTTTAGTTACTTATATACTTGCTATAGCTTGCTATAGTGAAAGAGTCAGCTGTATTATTTTGTTTGTGAAGAACTCAAATGAGGTGAGGGAATGGGAGTGCTGTACAGTGGAAGAAAGGGAAAGCTTCACTTAACTCCAGTTGGAGGTTGCAGTAAGAGGGAGTGAAGTGTGCTAATAAGAAGCAGGCCAGGGCGTCTTATGTAACTGTTTTGAGGGGCACATTGGCTTTCTCTGGTTTGCACTGAGAGGGAAAACAGGAGAAGTTTCAGTGCGTGGTATGTAAGAGAGGCTAGCTTTTTATATTTCGGAGTGGTGGGAAACACAGTATGCTGTTTAAGGAAAATGGCTACAGCCCAATCCCATAGATGTTTCTGTAGAAGGAAAAGGATTTCAGTTGCCTTGAGAAAAAAAAAGGGAATTCAGAGGGAGTCTTAGCCAGAAATCTTGGTGTTAAATTTGCAAAATATATAGGATGGGGGAAGAGGGGAAGAGCACATATTTATAACAAGGCTTTGAAGTGTGATAGGCTCAGTGAGTAGAGAAATAATCAAACCAAGGTTGATAATAAGATGTTGGGATGAAAATATCATGTTTAAAAATAAACTAGGAGTACTATAGGATCCAAACACATGACACGGATGAGGCAGTTGAGGTAGCAACACACAGAATGAAGATTAGGAAATGCAGGTCAGACTAAATCAATTCCAGAAGCTAGTATTTTCCCACTTGAGTCTTTGAAAGGATTGGGAATAAATTTTCCTGTTCCTATTGGTAAACATTCCTCCTAGCATATGGTATATAAAAGCTAAAAGGCATGCACATTTTGACTGTATACAATTTTTTGTAAATATGATTGTGATTCTATTTTTATTAGTGGTATTTATAATTTAAAAAAAATAGTAAGTGTCCAGGGATGAATAATAAAATAAAACATATAACCCAAAGATTTCAGATTAGAATGTTTTTCACCTAATAACCCCAAGTGTTATGGTTTAGAACAGGATTTGGGAAAGTATGGCCCATGGGGCAAACCCAACATTTCTGTAAGAATTTTAATTGGACACAGCAATTCCCATTATTTAGCAGTTGTTCAGGGCTACTTTAGTACAATAACTGTGAAGCTGAATAATTTCAATAGAGATGGTCTGGCCTGCAAAGTGGAAAATATTTGCCATGTAGACCTTACAGAAGGAAGTTTCCATGCCCTGGATTTAGGAATGAATAGAACAAATGTATCCTAATTCCTTGATATGACAAGAAAATAAAAAACAAATAAATTAACACTGTCTTTTGTATTTGGCTCTTCATAGAAGGTAATATCAGTCTCATAAAACAGGTGAAGAAGGCAAAGCTTAGACAGGTTGAGTAATATTTCAAATAGTTTATAACAAATAAACATCCAAAATCTGATTTTGACTCACATCTGAATGACTTCAAAGCCTATTTTCTTTCTATTCAATCTGATTTCCTGAGCTGTACCTTACAATTCGATTCACCAAACATGAAATGATTGCTCCACTAGTACCTCGTAGTTCACTGAGATAGGTTCTGTAGAGGTACAACAACTGAAAAAAACAAACAACAACAACAACAAAAACATTGTAACTTGGCCTAGAGGAGCTAAAATCTAGTGAAAGAACCAAGCAAGTAAACATGGCAGAGTATGAACAAAAGGATTCCATATAAGATAGGCTAATGTAGAAGGGCCAGGTTTCTGAAGCCAGACCATCAGGGTTTGAGCCCTGAGTCCACCACAGGTAACCTGTGCAACCAATGGCAAGCTATGAAATATTTCTCTCACACAATTTCCATGCCTATGAAGTGGAGATAATGGTTGTCTCGTGGATGTTGTGAGGATTTATACATTACTCCTTCATCGGGCACATATTAGGTGCTTGTGCTGGTCGAGGAATTTGAGATATTTCACCAAACAAAACAGCATTCTTTACCTCTGCAGGGTTTATGCTATGCCACTAGGAGACAGGCAGTAAGCAATAAGCATTGTTGGATAAGTTGATTACATAAAATATGACCAGAAAATCAACACTGCTGGAAACAGGAAAGGAGAACAAAGTAGCAGCATCAGGAATGCAGAGCAGTGGGAAAGGGAGTTGTAAAGGGCCTCCTTGAGGAGGTGAGGTTGGGGCAAAGACTAGAGGGGTGAGGGAGTTGGACCTAGGTGCATCTGGGTGAGAGTATGCCCATCCCAGGTGGGAGCAGACCCCAGCCCTCCCTGAATTCATGGCTGGAGTGTCCAAGGAGCATCAGGTGGGCAGAGTGGCTGAGATGGAATGACCAGAAGAAATCTGGAGGGAAGCAATCAGGGAATCTGTTCATGAACTGCTTTAGGGAACTCACAGAGTCTTTGGCTTTTACTCTAATATCTTCACAAGAGTATGAAAAGAGGAGACCACAACACATTAAATATTTAGAATAGTGCTTTCCTTTACTTATAATAAATACTCAGTAAATATTAATTATAATCATTATTACTGTATTACTCTAACCACTGTGTGTATATCTCTAAAGAGAGATAACCCATTCATGGTCTGTGAAAGAGGTCACCAATATGATATGAGACTAGAGAATTAAATAGATATCAGACTATAATTAGTGTCACCGAAGAGTCTGCATTCTGTGTTCAAAATGGTGAAAAACTTAAACACTTTAATAACCACAGTCACAGGAGAGCAGTGAGTGTGTGGAGCTAAACATATTTGATCCGTTTTTCACATTATGGTTTTGTGTCAGTCATTTGTCACATTCAAACTTTGCAAACAATAAATTTTAGTACTGAAAGGTGTGTACTGGGTGCAACAAACTCTGTGCTTTACTCAGGTTTAAAATTTTGTCCAAGGTCACACAGTGTCTTAGCTTGGATTCCATACAACTAAGGGAAAGGCCACAAATAAAAGCTCTTAGGCAAATGCAATCCCAGGGCAGCAAGAATGGTACAAAAAGGGCAAAAAAGATAATATAAAATAGTGCATACTAATCATACTGATTACTGTTTCATGAGACATCATAACCAGATGCTCAGTCATCCTGTACAGCTTCTAGAGAGAACTCTTGGATCCACCAAATCTGGGAGGAAAGGAAAGAAAGGAATTTATCTGTTGATTCCTTCCTATCTTTCTTTCTCTGTTTGATCCCAGTTATCCCACAAAATGTTAACTCTCTTTTCCATGGCATGTTATCTGGCACATTCTAGGGAAGCTTCCTTGGCAAAGGGCTTCACCAGGGCTAGAGGTTGGGATGAATTGACAGAAAGCCCATAGCCTTCCTGATATTGTCACCTCTGACCTGCATAGCAGAGCTTCAGGCTTCTGTGTTCACACAGCTTTCCCTTATGGGCGATAAGATTGTACAGTAGCTAGAACAGGTGTTGCCATGGGAGGGGGGCAGCTGATCAAGTTGTCTTTTGAGCCAATGGGGCCCAATGGGCATGTGTAGCTAGTAGAGCTAATGTGTAGCTAATAGAGCTGATGGATATAAACCAGTTCAGGTTTACATAGCTAGGAAACAGATTATTCAGGGTCGAACCCAGGAAATCTGTCCATAAAATACCAAATCTTCCTTACCTCAGGGTCAGAGAGGCCAAGATTTTTAATTATGTTTGATTCAACATAATTATAGAAACTTAGATATTTTGGTCTCTCATAGTTTGGATTTCCATTACTAATACGTGATTTTTTGAAAAATAATGAAAATCTAAATTTAAACAAATCAATTATTTATGATTATTGTTAACATTCATAATATTTGTTTCCAAATATAAAATGTTTAACTCTCTCACTATTTGCTTTAAATTACAGTAACTATTAAACTTGTTTTATAGATTCTTATTGGCTTAGATACTGGAAGGAAAAGATACTGTCAGAAAAAAGATATTCTATTGACAAAGTTATCTTCAAATAAAGACCAATCAATGATCAGGGTGTCAGGGATTTTGTGGTTCATTCAGACTAATCTTTACCCTAAGTATTCAAGCACTCTGAGTGTGTTAGCAGCCTGCTGACCTGAAGCAGGAACATTCTAATATTTGCAGATCTTTAAGGAGAAACAAAGTTTGTGTTCTTCAAATTTTCCAACATTTGAGAAAAAATAGCACAAGAAACAAAATCTATTTAGGAATTATTCATTGAATGCTTATGAAGTGTAAAGCACTGTTCTATGCATTATGTGAAACATGGTGTTGCAAATGACAAAGTGTATTGTCTATGAGTTCACGATAGTACTAGATGATATTGGCCCAAGTCACATTAGGATTTTGGCTGCAGAGTCCAAGGCCTTAACCACAATGTCAAGTGGGCTAAAGAGAATCAATGTTGGTGTCTATAAAATATAGAAGACTATGTTAAGTATCTAAAGACAGAAATGATGCACCATCCTGTGAGAGAGGAAGACATTAATTCTGAGACAAAGGGAAGGAATGATCTTGATCAGATTGGTGGTATCTTGACTTACTAAAAGCATATAAAAGTGAAATTCTGTTTGGAATATTTCTAATGGAAATTACGTTGTATCAACATTTTTATAAGGTATTAGTATGTTTAAAGATTTCATAGAACAATGGAAACTCGCAGTTCTGTTTCTGACAGTAGAAATTTGTGTTCTAATTCTAGAATTATTACAAACCATTAAAGCCTGGATATTCTTATGACATTTATTAATAGTTAATGTTAGTATCTGTCTAGCTGCTCAAGGCAGAAACCCTCATGTTATCCTTAGCTCCGATTTCTCCCTGTCTGATCGGCCATGACTCCCTATCAAATATAACTCCTAAAAATCTCTGGGATCCTTCAGTTATTTATTTTAGTTCTCTTTTCTCCTCCGAGTCACCACTGTCTCCTGACTAGATCAATAGAGAAGACATTTGATTGATATTCCTGATTCTTCTCTACCACCTTTCAATCTGATCAGGCAACTCTCCTATAAAGTTTACTTGTTTCATGACTCCCAAATCACTCATGATCTAGAAATTTCTGAAGACTTGATCCATGTTTCCTACCTAACTTCATCTCTCATCCTCCTCCTTACCCACTGCGTGCTCCCCCAACCCTTCTCTGCATTCCATGATGCCATCAATTTAATGGATTCATATTAGGCTCCCTTTAGTAATGATTCTCACCTTAGAATTTTTCATCTACTGGAAGGAGTTCTTGGTACTGTTCCATTTATTAACCTGGCTGACTGCTATGCATCCCTTAGGTCTATGGTTCAATATCATATTCACTGAACAGTCTTTCTGAAGACAATGCAGTCCCCGAACTTCAAGCTGGATGATTCTTTGATGTTCTATGCCATCTCAGCTGAAATACATGCCTCTAAAACTTTCCCTAGTCTCTAGGGTTTGAGAAGAGAAAACATCCATTTTCAGTTCCTAGACCAATCCTCATCAATAAACACTCAATAAATACAACATGAATAAATGAACTAATCCACCCTTGAAATTCACTGATATGTGCCAGGCATATCCACTATATCTAACACATACAATAGACCCAAATGCATATTGTTCCAATATGGAGAGGAAGAAGCGAAGTCCACTGACTCTTCTCTGAACTCTTAGTTGAGAAGAGCTGCAGCCACCATGCCACGTCCCATTTTCTACCAATGCCATTAATATCTTGCAATATGAGTGTTACTGTTACACTTGATTAATGAAATCATGTACGTTTCAAGTTGGCTTTTTGTTTAAAAGATATTTTTAAATCCAGAATCTTATATCCAACACTATTGTGCAAACACATACATGATAACTCTTCAACATCTTTAAATAAATTACTCATTAGAAAAAGAAAAAATATGTCTTGATAAAGGAAAATAGGAGCTAGTTATAAAAATATTTAAAAATTATCAAATCCTTGGGGTTATGATTATTTTTTTAAAATTCAACTGATAATATCTTTTTGCACATATGGATACCATAATAAATGTTTTGTTGTGAAAATTAAAATAATGTCAGGGTAAAAAATTCTACTTATCTAAAATAAAATGTTCTGGTTTTGTAGCAAACATATTAATTTGACAGGTGTTATGGACTAAACTATATCCATTCAGGAGCTTGTATTTTAAAGTTCTAATCTCTAATGTGATGGTATTTGGATGTGGGGCATTGAGGAGGTGATTAGGTAAATAAAGTAGGACTCTCATAATGGCACTAGTACCTTCATATGAAGAAGAGAGAACAATTGCTCGTTCCACCACTTGATGGTACAATAAGAAAGTGATTTTCTGCATGCCAGGGAAAGAGCTATCACTAGGATCTGTGTGGGTGGGCACTTTGATCTTGGAATTGCAAGCCTCTAGAACTGAGAATAATGTCTTTTTGACCCACACCATATAGATTTTTTTATAGCAGCTTGAACAACTCATTATTTGATCAACACATGCTAGTAGCTCATGACTCTTTTTCTTATAAACAGGAAGCATACTCTTCAAATAAACCAATATATTTCTATTTCTTCTCTACTTTATAATACTATAAAATGGTTTGAGAAAGTCTATTAAAAATTACAAATCTTCTCAAACAAAAGATTTAAGTGTTTTACTTTCTGTGCTTAAGATAAAACTTCTTTTATTTCCTAGTATTTTTGTCCCTGTTCAACATCCAAGTGGTATTCATGGTTAGCAGGCATTGCTGGCCATATGCACAGATCTCTGGCACTCATCTTTCCTCTTTATGACAAAGATTTATTGCTGAAAGCACATAGGCATTGTTCCTCAAGGGCTTCCCTGAGCTGAATAAATACTCAATCTATTGGAAGATAATGTGGGGGCACCAGAAAACTTGTTCCTTAAAAGGAGGTTTCATAAGGTGAATGGGGTAGGTGGAAAATAGAAAACAGTTTTTGGCCTTCAGGTATCAAGTCCCCAGGGTAGCTGAGTTTCAGTTGGATATGGTGATAACCCCATTATTAGTCCAAACTTATTGATTTCCTCCTCTTTCCTGCCTTACTTCCCTTGCTTCAGGTCACAACCAAAATAAATTTCTAGTTCTCAGGATGACTTCTGGAAGAACACAAAGATATTATGGATTCCAAGCTTGGTTCCACACATTGGTCCCTTTCATAAGAAATGCCTCCTCTTACACACACACACACACACACACACACACACACACACACACACACCATGGGTGGGGGAGGGGAGAGAGAGAGAACAAGCTCAAGTTCTATGTTTACTTTACACACTAAGATATGTTTAGTCTGTCCTGTTAAATTAGAACACTTTGATTTGCAAAATAGTACTATCACTCAGCTATCATTTGGTATAAGCATTTGAAAACACAGATTGTTGATGTACACCGAGTAATAGGAAAGCTGCAAGTTTGGTGGTGGCTCCACGACTCCCACAGCAGGATTGGATAAGGTTACCTGCAACACCACAGTAAAGTACAATACTAGTCCCAAGACTGTATTTATAGCTTTCTGAAGTAATTCGCCTGGCAAAGTTCATTTTTGGTTCCTCATTCTTACTTAACCCAAGGTACCAGAAATGAAGATAAATCATGCCTTGACAGTCAGCATAATAATCAGACTAGCATGTTAGAGATAAAATAGCTATTGGGTCTAATAGTTTGCCAGTCTCTCTCTCTCTCTCTCTCTCTCTCTCTCTCTCTCTGTCTCTCTCTCTCTCTCT
>NW_004624863.1:3438819-3456866 GCF_000247695.1 Heterocephalus glaber | reverse complement strand
TATGCTGCTGGGATCTCAATTGGAACTGCATTTAATCTATATAGCAGTTTTGGACGTATGGCTATTTTCACTACATTAATCCTTCCTACCCAGGAGCAGGGGAATCTTTTTAATTGTAGATATTCTTTCACATATAATTTTTTCTAGTTGTGCTGACAAATGATATTGACCACTTTTCATATATTTATATGTCATTTATATTTTTTGTGAAATGACTTTTTAATTGTTTCCCTAGCTTTTATTGAGTTGCTTGCCTTCTTATATAGTTTTTATTTTATTAGTCCATATTCGTGATTCATGCAGTTTACAGTCATCTTGGGGACAGCTCATATATACATATTACACCTTGCATCTTTTTTTATTACCTTTCCCTCTCCCATCCCTCCCGCTCCTGTTCCTCTATCAGCTTTTTATACTTGTTGATATTATTTGTCTTTAGCTCATGTTATGGCATATAGTGTTCATATTAATTAGGGTTATTAGGTTCCTCTGCATGCTACATCTTTCATTTCCTCTTCAGTTCCCCCTCACCCCTTGCCCTGGTTCTCTTGCAGCACTTTCCTATTGCAATAGATTGTCCCCTTGTCTCTTTCTATCCATCCTTCATCATTTTCTTTGTTTGTACTTTGTGTCACTCAAATGAGAGACAACATATGATATTTAAGCTAATGTGTGTGGTTTATTCACTGACCATTGTAATTTCCAAGTGCATCTATTTTCCTACAAACATCTCAAATGTGTCACTCTTTATAATTGAGCAATAGTTCATTATCTGTAGATACCACATGTCTTTATCCAATGGTCCATTTTTGGGTATACAGGCTGCACCTAGGATTTAGCTATTATTAATTGTGCTGCAATAAACATTGGTATGCATGTATCACTGTAGTATAATGACTTAAGTTTATTGGGGAATATACCTAGCAGGGGGATAGCTGAGTCAGATGTAATTTCTAATTTCAGTTCTTTGAGAAATTTCCATACTGATTTCCATAATGGTTGTACTAGTTTTCATTACCACTAAGAAGGCAGAACGGTTCCTTTTTCCACCACAGCCATGCCAGCTTTCGTTTGACTTCCTAATGATTGCCATGCTTTCTGGAATAAGATGAAATCTTACCATTGCTTTAATTTGCATTGCTGTAATGACCAGAGATGTTGAACATTTTTTCATATATTTGTTAACCATTTGTATTTCTTCCCCTGTGAAATGTCTGTTCATTTCTCTTGCCCATTTCTTGGATAGGTCTTTTATTTTAGATGGTTTAAATTTTTAAGTTCTTTGTATATTCTAGATATTAGTGCTCTGTCTTAGGCAAAAATTTTTCCATTCTGTAGATTATCTCTTCAGTCTACTGATTGATGCTTTTGCTGTACAGAAGCTTTTTATTGATTCTTACTGCTCTTTCTTATAAAACTGAGATTTTGTTTAGAAAATCCTTTCCCACACCTGTATCTTCAAGATTTTTTTTAAACCGGGGCCATATACACACACATACATACATATACACACATACATATACACACATACATACAGGTAGAAATAGGAGACTGGGAAAACAAAGATACTGAATCTCTCTGAACCCCCCCTCCAACTCTCCCAAGGCAGAGTAGAAAACAAATATCCTATAGAAGAAATCCATGAAAAGTTCTTAGAAAAGGTGAAGAAAAATAGATGAGGTCAAGAAGAAACAAACCCAAAGATTACACCAATGACATTCAACATGCCTACAGTGAATTTTGGGAAAACAGGTAAAAAACTGGTTGAGCTCACCAAAACAATTCAAAATTTGACAGATTCAACAACGATATGAGTTTCTCAAAAAGATGTCTGACTGAAATAAAAAACGGTATAGGATTCATATATAGCAGATATCCCCAATGTGAAGACACTCAAGTGTCTATTGAGGACAAAACAGTAAATTGAGATAAAGTCTCAAAAAGCCAAAAAGAAAATAACAGAATAGGAGAAGGCTATCTAGCAGCTACTAGATGACAGCACAAAGACCAATCTAAGGTTAGAGAGTTGGAGAAAAACTAGAAGATAGCACAGATGGTTTCACTAACATGCTCATTAGTGAAATTATAGAAGAAAATTTCTAAATATAGAAAAAGTTGAAAACACAAGTATGCAGTGTAAGTATGCAGAACACTAAACCATTATGAAAGAAGAAGTTTGTCAAAGCATATCCTCATTAAATTCACAGATATTCAGTTTATATTTTTACTATAAGGTTGTGAAAGGTTTTTCTTATATCCTGGGCTTTCTCAGGTATATGTTTTGTGAACCTTTTCTTCCAGTCCATGGGTTGATAATTCATATTCTTTAATTATATCTTTTAATGAAAAAGTTTCACATTTTTCAGAATTATAATTTATTTATTTTATGTTCAAGCTACAGAGATAATTAGGATGAGAGATAGTGAATTTTGAAGAGAAAAGTTGGTCTTAAGAGACTTGGATGGTACTATTAATACTATTTTACATCAAATTTATAGGGGCTAGTTAATGCCAGGCCCTTTCAGATTTACTACCGTGTTTCATTATTAGACCATAATTATTTAGATTCTGAGTTAGATTAATGTTATAAATTAGAGGGTTTAGTGACTACAGTTGAACAGGAAAAAGAGAATGAGGAATAAAATTTCTCAGACTTTAAGATTCTATTTCTGCCAGGAGTAGATTCAGTATATGAGTCATATAACTTTTCTGTAGAAGCAAACTATGGAAAAAAATGTAAATAAAACTACAAAATAATTGTCCACTGTTGGGGTAGTTTGAGCTTAATTTGGGCTATGATTGCAAAATAAAACTGTTTAATAAGAAAAGAGATTAGTTCATAATAATACTGTTTTCCCATATATTAAGTTTTTCACATACACCAGGAGTTGAAAAATTGATCCATTGGAGAAACCTGTCCCAGTGCCTGTTTTTGTAAGTAAATATTTTGAAATATAACCACTTTTTTATTAATTTCATTGCTACATTTTAGGTGTACAATATAATGACATTCATCATTGGAAATTTATACCTTTACATAATCTATCTTGGTTCTTATTTATCCCCATGTATTATTTGTGGATACTTTGATAGTATAAAGGCTGTAGAATATTTTTGACACACATAATATAGCCAATAAAGCCAAAACAATTACTGTGTCACTTTATAGAAAAATTTGAGGGCTGTTGTAGTACAGTAGTAAAGCACCTTCCTAGTATGCAGAAGACCCTGGGTTCAGTCCCTGGTACCACAAAAACAAAAACTTGATGATACTCAGTACTTTGAAGCTGCGTGCCTATACCAAAGAGGTTGTAGGTGCATTTCAAAGATGGAGAAATAGAAGCTTTGGAGTATAGATGATTTCTCCAAGGCAGCAAAAGGAAGATAAAAGGTAAACTCATGCATGAATATTTTCAGTCCACATTTTTTCTGTTACATCATATTTTCTCCATCAACTAAGAAAATAAATCAAATAATTATAATTATTGAGAAAATTTGTCATCAGCTTGATATTGGAAAAAGTGACATTATCAAAGTGATTGATAAGATAAATGATCGTTGTTGAAAAATGATAGGGTGTTATGAATACTTATTCATATATAAAACAAATAACGTAACACTACTGTGATCAAAGCGTGAACTACATTTTGTAGTTGTGTATTTAATATGGATTACTTTTTGGGTTACAGCTATTGGACACATATGTAAGATGCCATAATGTGAGATGGAAAAGGATCAGTATCAGAAGCCAGACTGAGTCTGGAGAACCTTCCATAGAAGGACACAAGTGGTAGAAGAAATAACCTTTCAACTAGATGGGTAGAATTTGGGCTTGTCACAATGCAGGCAAGGAAACCATTGCATCTGCAAAAGCAGACATGTGGTTCAGTGTGGTTACA
This sequence comes from Heterocephalus glaber, assembly GCF_000247695.1. Next base: position 3,452,967 of record NW_004624863.1, on the reverse strand, counting down.
GAAGAGACTGCAAGAAATCTTGCTAAGATGAGAAAGAAAAGGTTGAAACTATATCATAGAGAGTCTTGAATGCCTAGTTGAGAGCTGCAATAAATAAAGACATTTGACACTTTGGATCACCATTCCTCTGCCTAGGACCTTAGGGATTCCAGAAGTCAGGACTGTTAGTGGTAAAGGAAGGGCAGCTCAAGATTCTGCACACTCATCTTCGTTCCCTACTTCTGAAGCAGTGTATTTTCCTCTGCAAATAATACATAGCTATAAGCCTTTTGAGTTTATATGTTAATGTTTAATAAAAATCACCTAAGAGATCATGAAAAAAAAAAGATGAGTCAACTGGAATTCACTTGAGGATGATGTGAGAATTAGCTGCTGAATTCATTATCAATTATTTTTCATTTTAGCAAATCCCAGCATTACTGATATACACTATGATAACTACCAAAAAAGTTATAGAGAGGCTAATTAATAAAACATCTTTTTTTCTGAGAGGAAAAAAGTAACAAATAATCAAGCAACCTCCTTTGTGAATTGGTTTTAAGATACAGTTTTTTAATTAAAATTATCTCATTTTTGTTCTATGTTAAAGAGCTTTAAATTGTGACTAACATGTGGGGCATTACAAACTTTGATTACTTAAGGGCACTTGATTCAAAATAACATTTGATTTATTCATTTTTGCTCATTAATTCAATCATTCAAGGGAGAGTTTTTGAGAATCTACTAAATGTGAGAGAAATAAAGCTGAATATGACAAATGCCCTATCCTCAAGTAGCTCAGGAACCCCTTAGTAAAAGAGATGTATAAACAAATATTAGTAAGACAAAGAAGAAAATAAGAGTGATGAACATATGTTAGGTATTGTGGAAAAAGGAATTATTTTCCACATTAGGTGAGGCAGTCATTGAAGCATATGGAGCTAGGACACTCACTTTGACATGTGCTAGACCAAGTTTTGCTTATAGAAGAATGGAGAAACACAAAGGGAAATTTAGAGAGGAGAGTCTTAGTGAATTAAAGGACAGGCAGCTGGGACCTGGTGAAGCAGATGAAAAATTAGAGGAAGTTGGTGGCAATATTGTGGAAATCATGGGATGGGGTATGGAGCGTGAAGAGAGGAATATGAATGTCAGAGCTAAAGGGATACCACTGGTGACTGAGTCTCAGGAGAGAACTATGAGTAATTGGAAGGCAGCTCTAAAAACAAGGTAGATGGAACACATATTACAGGAGCAGCAATAGAACACAAGGAATCTCTTGTGCCAGGAGGGGCTGGGTAATGAGGCATGTTTACACCTCATGATGGAGGTGAGAGATTAGAGTCTGTGTTCCTGACTGAAAGCTGGCACTCTGCGAAAAGTAAGAGCTTGCTTATTCTCCAAACTTGCAGTTCTTCTTCTGGATATTTAACCCAAAAAAGTGTGCAGATCTATAAGGAGGTTTGTACGAGGTTGTTTATTTCAAAGACATTTATAGTTTCAAGAATTGGAAAGTAACTCTGTAGCATGTCCACTTATGGGATAGTGGATGGGCAAAATATATAGAGGAGTAATATTAGCAATCAGAAACCATATGCAACAATAAAGAGGGATCTGAAAGCACAGTGCTTGGAATTAAAAAAAAAAAGGAAACAAATTTACATGAGATTTTGTTTTTCTATTATACACAAAACAATATTCAGTTCTTCATAATGCAACATATTGTGTCCTAAAAATATCCTCATTATGTAAAATCAAGCAGTATAAATCACAATGTTTGTGAGAAAAATGATTTTGAGGAACAACATTCAAAAACTTTGTCCGGGATACTAAAAGGTTGAAATCTAATGAAAAGTGTTGTACAATTACACACGATTGAAATGATTACAAATATCTACATATTATAATGTGTACATACTACAAATTTAATTTGGAAAATATAAAAAAATCTTTGTAAAAGTTGACATGGGTAGGTTTGGAGCTTGTCTTATTGTGAAGTGGTAGAACAGGGATTATATGAAACTAGGCAGGAAGTTGCAATGCCAGATGAGGCTGTATATGGTTCATAAGATGCACTGTATATGGTTCATAAGATGCACAGTGAATGGAGGGAGCTGGTAGAAGTTTAAGGCAAGTGTTGTGTGTGTGTGTGTGTGTGTGTGTGTGTGTGTGTGTGTGCATGTGCATTATGTGTATACCTGTAGGGCTCTACTCAGAGGAGTGCAGTTTCCTGCATTCACCTAGCGTTTTCCCCAGACAGAATTACACATAATGTAAAATTGTCACACATATGCTCACATTGTTTTCCCTTTCATGGCACTGGAATAAATTCATGATTACAAAAAAAAATATTAAAGCAGAAATTACTTTAACAGCACATGCAAGCAAGCAAAGTTGGGCATTACCAAAAGAGAAAATCAATAAATACATAAAATAAAGGAGGGACCTTTAGGAACCAATGACAATCATTGATAACATTCATAAAGGGAGGAGTGTCATGAATTAATCCTTTATCTTGGGTTCACAGAAGGAAAAAGGTATTGGGGTTAGGGAAAGAATTGTCTAGAGTGAATAATTCAGAGAAGAGACCTTAAGAAATCCCAACGTGCCAGAAGCTTGCTTTCATCTGTAGTGGAAATGTAAGAAATAAATTTATGGAAAAAAAAAAAAGAGAGAGGGTTGCAGAGGACCTGAAATCCAAGTAGTGACAGGAAAAAGAATGTTGGAGATGGATGAACAGTGTTGCAATGCCACAGGAATCTAAGCAGCATGATTGTGTAGAAACAGAGTCAGAAAGACAAGGTGGATTGAAAGAAAAATATCAACACAGATAAGAGTTGATAATAAATAGGAAGTAGGTCTGTAAATCAGATCGACACTAGTGGGAGTAAGCTCCTGCATGTTTTGAGCTTTCTAAGTGGTAATATTCGTATATCCTTCTCAATATATAGCTCACGGAAAAGAGCAAACAGATTACATAGCCCAAAATCATCAATGCTGGGAAGCTGCAGAGCAAACCCAATAATTTAGTGACTGCCACTCAGCTTGATCACAGAACATAGAGGGATGTTATGGAGAAATGCAGAAACTGTAAAAGAGAGATGTGAAAAGTAGTCTGCAGAGGAAATAAAAACTGTAAATCCAAGGACAAAAATGAGAAACCAGACTCCTGATGGTAATGAACAATAAGACAGTTGATGGTAAAAATGAAAGGTGATAATGAATCATTTTTACATAGATGAATATTCACTGGGATAATATGAATACGTGCTTTTTGGAGATAGAAAGATACTGCAGTTGGCTCAGACAGGCTAATATTTCCCTTTTGGAATGATGTGGACTGGATTAAAACATAGAAATATGTACTCCAAAATAAAACTGGAGAATTTTTACTAATGGCTGAAGTTAAAGACATGAAGATAAAAAGAAGAAGAGAGGAAGGGAAATCAGGAGAGAAAGCACGTTTAAGATCGAGGTAACATGGAGTAGATGTTATACATTTACCTGCCAAGTTAACACAATTATCTGGGTAATCTCACTCTCAGCTGGTATCCTCCTTGCCTTTCAAAGCCTAGTAACCCTGGGTTTAGATTCCCTTAACCAATTGCTTTCTTGGGCCTGTGAATATCCAGTGGTTGCTTGGATACATTCAATGTTCTGTTTTCATGACTACCTAAATGATTGGGTACTTGCTCTATCTTGTTCATTTTTGTTGATGTCTACTTGGAACTCAGACTCTTCAGATTCTGTAAAAGAAATACTCTAACATGTCTCTCTATGTCAATCAGACTACTCTTGTTATTTACTGCTAAAACAAAGAAGGATTTATGTCAAAGTGATGCAGCCGTTTCCAATGGAATTGCAGGAAGCCTCACTTTTACAATGCCCCTGAAATCCACACCGCTGAAGACTTTCACAGATTTTAACCCCAGTTGATTTGAGTGGTTTTCCATCAGGCTGTCTTCTCTTGCCCTCCCCAGTATGCCTTATCAGTTCTTTTCTTTCCTGTTGCATTTTGAATTCAGTTGTCTGAATAGAAAGAATTTCGTATTTCTTGTTTAAAGCCATGGTGCCAATCAGCTAACCTGAGAGCTTATCATGAGAGCTTATCATGGTGTTTTTATTTTATATATACAGTCCCTTCCCTAATAGAAATTCTGCCTGTCAGATTGATAAATTCTTTCACTTTTGTTACAAGCATTTTTATGGATTACAATGGATATTCAGCTAGGTTAAATGACATATGCAAGATCACAAAGCTACTTAGGAAGACAAAGCAGTACTCAAAAGCTACTTTATTTTAACAAAAAGTAGAAGCCTCTGTAGTGTTCCTGGTCAAACAGGCTCTGTGCCTGACAGGTGCTCCCATTGGATCACTCCCAGAGCCACGATGTAAGTTTAGTTTTCTTGCATTTACAGACAAAAAAAGACAGAGTCTTAAAGAGTACAGGACATCTTTGGAACGTCAAGGAGCTAGTAGGAGACCTCTGTGCATCTTCTGGGAAATAAGATAGAAAAAGAAGAAAGGAAAAGACAAATATTTGAAAATGGGTAAGCACTGTAAATAACATTTGGTGAGAGAAGGGCCGTGAACATTTTATTTTCATTTGCTCTAAGAGGATGTAGAGCCCCATTTGCATTTTTAGTGTTTTTCCAGTTCATGAAATGAAAGCGTTTTTCTGTTTCCTATTCTCTGTTCTTCACATTTTTTGGCTACTGAGAAGGCCAGTTATTTTCAGTTTATGGAAAGTAGTAACAAAGAGGAAACCTTGTCTCTGAGTTGGCCAGCTGCTCTCTCATTTTCTCTGAAAGGCTACCAACATGAGGGCAGATTCAGACTTGCCTGACACAGAGGGCTTCGTTGTCATCAATCCTCTCTCTGCATGTGCAAGAGAAGTGTGGAGCAAAAAGCTACTATCTGCAAAAATTACTTTTAAGTTGGGAAAAAGATTATTTACATGTTCTCTTCTTCAGAGATTGGCACTTTCAGAAGTCTATGATGGGTTTGGGTTAGGCTGAAAACTGAAATATGAATAGGCTGTCCCAGCATCCTGGCAGGAGCCCCAAATAAGCAGTTCCATTGCTCTGCCCAGGCCACCTTTCTGCCCTACCAGTGTCTCTGTCCTTTCCCTCAAGGCCAAACCACACAACAGATACTGTTCTCCCCTCCTATGTTTGCTTTCCCAGAACTGTAGAAGACAACATCGTCTTCCCTTTCCAAGTGACCACAGTACCTTGGCTCACAGGAGCTTTTTTTAATGAATTTATGGAGGTACCTATTTTATTAAGAAGAAGACTGTCTTTAGGTTCAAATTCTAGCATTGGCACTTCCTACCTGTTTAAACTTGAGCAAATTACTTGTGTCACAGTTTTCTCATCTATAAAATAGATGCCGATAGTATCTATCTCACAGGGCTAACATAAAGATTGAGTTCATGTTTACAAAACATTTGCAATAGCACATAGCACATAGCAAGTGCTCTATGAATACCTGTTAGATTAAAATATAATATGTAACCTCTATGGACAAGTAGACTTACGTATCAAAAGTGAGAACTATACGCAGCCCTGCGAATCTGAATTTGATTTCCTTTTTCGGCTCTCCTAGTACTTCCTTCCCTTTTCTGGTATGTGTACTAATTTTTTGGACATCTTGAAATGGTGCTTAACAGCAAACTTCATGAATGAAGGATTGTCTCTATGTGTCTTGTTATTTTTCCCTACCCTCCAGAACTGCATAAATAACTGAAGCCTTTACCAGAGTAGCTGCCATTCTACACTGCAACTTCACTTTTAGGAGAGTAAATGAGTATGAATTATGCATCTAACTCTTGCTGTTTCATCTCTGACCTCTTTTAGTTGAGAGAAGGGAATATTTCCCCTCGCCTGAGCTCCATCATAAGCAAAGAAGTGATCAAGTTAGAAACACAGAAGAGGACTGTGTCAGTCCGGAGAATGCACCTTCTCCACTTTTCCTCCTGTTCCCTGTGGTGGCTTCAAATTAGGGTAGAAGGTGATTCAAAGGGCTCTTACAACTCATCCAGACCAGTGAGGTGGAACTGAGTACTTTGGAAAAGGTCCAGGTTATTCTAAGGAAACTTGAGGCAAAAAGGTCTGGAGCTGCTCAGAGCTGCCTAATTTCCCGAGGGAAGCTTCTGGCAAGTGTTGCATCATGGGTAAAACGAAATAGCTTCGGCAGTGTGGCATAGCTCATCTTCATGGCCAAAGTGAAATATGCTTAACTGAAGATAAACTCATTGCCAGACCCATCCACACTGGAAACGAATAATGAAAATTTACAGTAAGTGACTCTTTGTCTAAGTGCCCTTTATGCAAATACAGACAAAAAATTTCAGAACAAGAAATTAAAATCATTCTCATTAACAGTCATAGCACAATTTCTAAAGACCAGGTACAGAACTTTGTAGATTATATGCAGAATTTTTCACTTATGAGGCATGATCAAAAACTACAATGAATGTTTGAATATTTTTTAAAAATTTATTATTGTACAAGAGACCCTGGCATTAATCCCCCTCAAATTACTCACCCTCACTTCAAGTACACTTATCTCATCATTCTTGTCACTTTCTGAAGCAGTTCTAGAAGCTCTTTTTTGTATCTTTAATTGTGCTGTTGTGGCAGCTGCCTCAGTATTTTGAATTGATGTAAAATGTTCACCTTTCATAGTCATTTTGACTTTGCTGGACGAGCCATAAGTTGTAGTATGCCATATCTATTGAATAAGACACTTGAGGACACAACATAATATTTTTATGAGCCTACATTTCCATTGAATGGCACTTGGTATGAGCATTCACTGTAGCTTTAATCACACCTCCTAAAGACACTCAGAAAGGGAACTTCCCTAACTGCTTCAGTGTGGGAAGAGCTATCATTAAGTATGTTCAAAGGAAGGGGAAGCATTTTTATGGGGAATAATGGTTAAAAATGTAAACATTCGCCAGGTGTGGTGGCGCATACCTGAAATCTCAGCACTTGGGACACTAAGGCAGGAGGATTTCTGTGAGTTCAAGGCTAGCCTGAGCTGTAGAGTGAGTTGTTCAAATCCAACCCAAACTACATAGTGAGACCCTGTCTCAAACAAACAAGCAAACAAAAAATTTAAACATTCGCCATAGTACTTTGGTCAGATTATGTATTACAGAAGAATATGATTGTTTGTGTTCACACATGTATAGTATGTGTATGTTTATATTTTAACTTGTAGAAAAATGTATTTTTATTTTATGTAGGAACTCAAACAAATGCAGAGGATCAAGTTTACTGATGGATTCATCTCCTCTGAGCTCCTCTCATCCATTTGTCCCAGGGCGAGATAGGAACTCATGGCTCTCACCACACTTTGATTCCAGAACATTCCAAAAGTAATATGGAAAGTACATAGGCTTTAAAGACGTATAGAATTATATTCAAATTCTGACTCCTTCATTCCTTTAATGTGTGACCTGAGACAAGTTAATCAGCATGTGGCAACATTAGATTTTCAGCTGTAATCAGTAGGGGGTAATTAAAACATCAGAATTCAGAGGAGCTGGAAGAACTAAATGAGAGAATATCATCTGAACCATATAATACAGTTTCTGTTAGAAAGATTCAATAAATACTTTGTTCATTTATAATTTATGCTGGAGCAGACTTGCTAGAACAGTGGCAGTAGCCTGTGTGTTCTTGGTGAGAGACATCAGAATCTTCCTGTCATAGGGCAGCACACAAATGTTTCATTTTAACTGAGAGAGCAAAGTACACCCAAGGGATGTGAACTTCCTTAAGGGCTGCTGCCATAGCTACTTTACCTTTTATCTTACAAAAGACCTTTCATAAACAGGAAAGTCAGTAAATATTTGGGCAACAAATTAATTACAAATGAATAAACCTGGAACCTCAACTAACAAGGTATTGTTATTGTATTTCCTGTACTCCATTGAGGAAGAAAACAAACAAAACAATCAAATAATGATAAACTAGCATTGAAATTTAAAGGAATTAATCTGTACATGGACATGTGCATTTAATCCCTTAGATATATTTTGAGGTAAAGACTCAAGGATACATAATTTCTACTTATTTTGCCTCTCTATAAGTTTAACCCTAGATTATGGGACATCATATTCAGAAAGATGATTCCTAGGATATTCAAATGTTATAAATAACCAAGCTCACACAGTTATTAGTGTAGGAAGACAATGGTGAGTGGCACATAAGATAAACTGTTCCATTAATACTTAGACATCTGAGTTTTTTGTTGAGCATAGAACTACTCATACTTAGGTAAGCTGACCAGTCTCTGAATATAATGAGGAGATTTGATTTGATCATCTAGGAATATTTTCCAGTTCTAAAATATTTAAAATTTGAAATTATTTGGTGAGAAAGTTGAAAATGCTTTAGAAACACCCGTGGAGCATTTGATGAAAACCTCATGAATTACTCTATTTTAGCGTTTGAAAATGTACTTAGAAATGATGTTTTTACAGGATATACTTTTGTGTTTCATAAAACTGTGAACTTTAAATCCTGATTTAGGGCCTTGACAGAGGAAATTTTAATGAATTCCTTGTTTTTCATTGGATAGCAAGAGATTTCCAAATTTGAATTGTAATTCAGTCTATCAGTTCTGTACCACATCTCTGAATTCTCAGACCAACACCATTCCAGTATATCATATAGGAAGTTCATTTCAGAAAACCAATGAAAGGACTCTTAAACTGCTATGTGATTTTAGGATGAACTAAAATAATTAGTCAGGTAGAATTCCTTTGTTCTGTGATGATCAAATTCGGTTGAAATTCATATTAAGGCTTAGGTTCTACAGTTTAATATAAAATTTTATAGTGAATACATTTAAGGGACATTGAGAGGCCTTGTAAAGTTACTTTCTGAGGATCAGTTACAAAAAAGGATTACATTATAGATTAGTAGATGAACTGCTATGAGATACTGAAAAGGCTACCATGTGAATGAGGATTAAGCCTCTTTTATCTAGACCTTGAAGAAAGAAGCAGAATATAGAATGAAAAAGATAAATGGATTTTGTTATAATGAAGAAGAATATACTGAATTTTATCCTAATATTGAAGAGTTACTGCTAAATGAATACCATTGTTATAGGTAGGTAGAGAAAAGTTGGCCATTCATTGACGAACACAGAACTGATTTAATGGTAGAATTGCATTGATGATAGAATAGATGTTTCAAGGTCAATTTCAAGACAGCAATTTTATTATTCTACAATTATATGTGGATGGAGAGTATTTCAGACTTTGTCATCAAAAGCTTTTTTTATTTAGCTAAAAGTATACTTTTTAAATCTCTGCTAGATATTGTATAAATACAGGTATTATCTCTATTTTCAGGAAGAGTATAACTAAGACATTTCTGCAAACTTATTAATCTCAGTCCTTTTATTTCTCATAATAATCCTAACAGGCAGGTATCATTTTTCCCACTACTAGATGATAAAACTTACATTCAAAGAGGTTAAGCAACATGTTCAAAATCACACTACCAATTAATGATATAGTCATTTATTCTAAACAATGCATCTCATTTCATACTTTTTTAAAGAGCTTCAAATTAGAGTGATTTTTTAGTAATTCTAGTACTAAACCCAGGTCTTACATCCCTTTTTTATTTTGAGGCGAGGTCTTGCTTAGTCTCTGAGTTGTGCAGGATGGGCTTTGGAGTTGCAATCCTTCTGCCTCAACCTCCTGGAGTACTGAGATTGCAGGTGTGTGCCACTGTGTCCACATTGACAATGATCTTTTTTAAAAAGTGTTTCAGTTTAGGATCTTAAAAGTCAAGGATATTTACTGTAGAAAATTGAAGAAAAGTAAAAATAATAAAAAATAGAATAACATACAAAGCTCCATCATCTGTAAAATTACTCTAAATATTGTTGGGTATATGTTTTGTGATTTTTATGCATTTATTTCATGAACTATGTGAATATATAATTGAAAATAAATATATAAGCATCGTATACACACACACACACATATAATTTTTAAGATGAGACCAACAGTATGCTGCATTCTTTGATTTCCACAGGAAATGCAATGTTGTGAGTGTAGTCTAGTAAAAATATTCTTTTAAAACATAAACTTTGTTTCACCTAAAGTGATCCTGAGAGGGCATAAACGTTTGTTCTATTGACATACTAGTAAAATGACTCCCCTGAAACACTGAGACTTGTGTTCAGTCACAGGAGGGCGAGAAGGAAGCTCATTCTACCCCCTCCTCAGCGTGAAGTCAGAGCGGGAGGAGCCCTCCACCAGCCCTGGTTTCCCACCGCATACATCCCTTCCTGATTCAGCCTGTGTCCAGCATAAACCTTCCTCCACCTCGCTAATCCCTTTGGCTCATTTTGTCTCTTGACCTTGCCAAATTGATTCCAGCCTTGGAAACTGGCACTTGACACCTCCAGGACTTAGATGGCTTTCCCTAGATGTCCATTTAGATCTGCAATCCCACAGCATCTCCTCAGGGAGGTCTTTCCTGACTTGCTTATGCTGGGTAACCCTGCCTTTCTTTTTCTCACTTTCCCATTACCCTTGCTTCATCCTGTTTGTGCTTCTGTACCCTGCTTCCTATATCCTCATGTGTTTCGTGTATGTTTACCTTTTCATTTATTACATACAGGGGAAGTGTTCTGCTTTCATCTGGTCAACAGTAACCTGCAATTATACCTGGCACAGAGTGGACACCTGACACACTCCTTGCCTGAGTCATAAGTAAATGGCTTGTAAGACAGGCATGGCAAATGTATTCCATTGTGTTTTCAGTAAATTAGGAACTCATGAGAGGTTTAAACTGTCTTTTAAACTTTTTTTAAGGTCTGATATATGATGGATCATTTAAGAGGCTTGAAGCTTAGCACAAATGTGGGTTTTTCTTTTATAATGAAGTTTTTGTGGGAAGAACAAAATCTAAAAGTCATTCTGAAATAAGACTAGGTGGGAAAGTCCAGATTGCTCATAAAATAGGCCTGAACAGAGAATTGGGAGTGTGAGATAAAGTTAAATGAGATAAAACAGAAATGGAAAGAGCCACTTCACAGTGGCACCTAATAGGTAAATATGGGAAAAATAAAAAAGCAAAGTATAGATGCTGAAATTGTCTTCCTATGTACTTTCATACCTGGATAGTAAAAATATTTTCAAGGGCCCAGAATCAAACAGAACAATCTTATTTTTTTTCTGAAAAATAGTGGTAAGTTAATTATCTATGTGGATAAGTTACACGTACCAGCTTCAGAAGTATTCTTGTTGGCTTGCATTTTTAAGATCTCATAAAAGTAATACAATCAAATTGTGAGAGAGTTATCCATCAGGATTAGAGTCTTGATAAGGCAATATGTATTTCCTAAGGAAGACACTTCTCCAAAGGTGATTACATAGTTACTGCCTCATCATGTAGTATAATTGATAGTAGCATTTAAATTTAGTGGACTTTGGTGCGTAGTAGATTAATGCACAGTGTGCTTAGAGCAGGAACCTCTAGCTCTGGGATTGCAACCCACATCTCACCCTCATCCTTCACCCTCATATTTGAAGATATAATAAAAACCAACATGTTTACAACATGCTCATAAAATTAGGTTTAGCAACTCCCATAGTCCTAAAAGTGAGACAAAAAGGCATTCAAAGGGAGCCCACATTTCCCACAGACATCTTCTCTGGAATTTATTTCATTATTCTGAGCTCACTTTTCCCATAGTAGCGCCATCAAAGATCTTGTAAATCTGCTAACATATGGTACATAGGAAATACTGCACTAATAGGAGATTTCTATTGGTCTTCTATGAAATAGATTAATGCTGGGATAGTTTAATAGACATAGGATAGCTAGCATAAGGAGAACAAACTTATTTGCATATGTAGTCAAAAAGAAATGAGCATTTCCCAGCTCCATGAGAAAGAAGTGACAGTAAAAGAAAGAATCAAATGAGGAAGCAGAGAAAAGGAAATAAATGAGGCCTAAATACGCTGGCAGCTCACTCAGAAAAGCTGATGTAAAGACAGGTTGTCTTGTCCTCCATTGGGATCAGGCTAAAGGAAGAAAATACTATCTTGTATTGCCAGAAGAGAGTTAACAAAGGGTGGAACAAGATTTATTCCTTTCCCCTGCTTCCCTAATAGATAGAACAAGGACTCTGCAGACACAGAATCCTTAATTCATAACTTAGAATATTTTTTTCTTTTTGCTATATGTTTGATTTTTGTACAGTTATTTAAACTCCTTGGATGTTAGTTTCCTTATTCATACAAAAAAGGCAAGCAAACCAACTTGGAAGGCCATCATGAAGAATTAATCAGGTGAGGTACTGGCACAATGCCTGGAATATTCAGGAATACACGCCAGGCAGTGTCACTCAAGTGTACCATTTACGTCTGCATAGGACACATTTTAAGCACCCCTTCAGGTCGTACCTACACTGTTTCTTCTCATTGATACCTTGGAATTGTACCATTGTAAGCTGGGCAGTTTGCTCTGCACCATCTCTCAAGGAATCCACCTTGAGAATTCAAAATCAAGCTGATCTGCCATTACTTTCAAACAAAGACTGACAATATAGGAAATGAATTACATGGGGTGAGATAGGCCTTGGACCAATGGCATGTATCATTACTTTCATTTAAAATTAGTCTCCCTTCACAAAGGCAGATTATCTGTGACTCTTTGGCAAGTGTTCCCAGATGTCTTCCAGGCTTTCTCCACCCCAGCCGGAATAGATGATTCTTTCCAGTATTACCATGTCCCAGTACATTGCTCCGATGGTGTCACAGGGTATCTGCCACATTGTATCTTCTATGTTATTTCCAGTGACTCTGACACAAGGGAAGAAATTCCTTGAATTTATTTATCCCCAGATATTTAACTGTTACTTCAATGTCTGGAACAATTTTTGCTGAGTATGTGCTTGTGAAATGAGTAAGCACACACCACATCATGCACAGACATATTGTAACCCCACTTTGAGGGAGTTACTAAGACCTTCTGAACCTCAATTTCCTCATCCACAAAATGAGAGAAAATGTACACCCAGAAAACATCTCAGTCCACATAAAAGACTTGGGCCAGAGAATGCACTCAATAAATTTAACAACTATTATTTAAAGGACTATAATCAGATATAATCAAGAACATGAAAAGTATGTGATTATTAAAAAAGTATTAGCATTTAGTTTAAAATATTATATTCCAGACACCCCTAATTCTGGAGGTTTCATTCTCAAAGTGCCATTTGCCCTTTTCTCACCATAGGAATCTGTTCCTATTTCCTCTTTGTACTTTATCTTAAATTCTTGTGTTCTGCCTGTCACATAAAAATCCATTAAGTCTAATGCAAATCCATTCTGATATAATGCTGCTTAGATGAGGTCCATGTGCCTAATAATTCTGATTTAATGATGACTTTGTATACTCTTTTCTAAAATTTAGCAGAGCTTGTCATCACTTTAAATTTTCTGAAATCTGGACAGTAGCAGTTATATTTTTATAAATATTTTGAGTATTGATCATAGAGAACAGTGGTCCTGATCCATTTCAGAACGAAAGACCAGTTTCATGAAAACAATTTTCCATAGGCTCGAGCAGCAGGGGTAGCTTTGGATTGATTCTAGCACATTACATTTATTATGCACTTTATTTCTTTTATCATTACCTTGTAATGTATAATGAAATACTTCTACAACTCACCATAATGCAGACTCAGTGGGAACCCTGAGTTCATTTTCCTGCAAATACATGGTTCCATCTAGGGGTAATGAGAGATAGTGATACCCGAAGTATGTTGCTTATGACTAATCTACTTGGCAATCTCAATTTGGATGGTATCACTGCAGAAAATATCGCTTCACAAAGACATGGGAAATGTAAGCAGGTTTTTCAGTTCTTCTTTTTTTTTGTTGTTACAATTCCATGATATTTTGCCTTGGCTTTAATCCAGATTGTATGAAGATTTGAAGTTGCCTCAAACATACTTTTTTTGGTTAAATTCCTTTATTGGCACATTGTAGGTATACAACACAATTACATTTCTCATTGGGAACTTGTACCGTTACATAATGCATCTTGGTTCTTATTTTTTCCCCATTCTTAGCCCTCCCTTCATCTCCTCCACTCTTCCCTATTTACAAAGACTTT
>NW_004624863.1:3395375-3414243 GCF_000247695.1 Heterocephalus glaber | reverse complement strand
ATATATATATATATATATAACAAATCAAAAAAGGCATCCCTCAGGATATGTCTCTGCTGTACTGATAGGCAATGAAGGCAGCAGTGTGTGGATCTAAGTCAATTAATCTCAGCAAGTCCACTGAAATTCAGACTGATTTCTGGCTGCAAGGTCCAAGTTGAACTCCCTGACCTCCTGCAGGATTAAGGTTCTACTGCAGGTTCCAGCTATCCTCCCCTCTATGTGAGTCCAGGATTCTATGGGAGGTTTTGATCCCACCTACTTACCAACTACAATGGCCCAGTGTGCTTTTATTGAAGAATTTCTCTTCACTTTCCCAGTGAGCTTCAATTTTCATTGAGAAGCATCAGAAAGGCCCTTACTGTTGTTCACTCCTGCTCTATCTTCTGGAGCTCATAACTGTGGCTTTTATGTTCCCCCTGGTGCCTCTGCTGTGCAGATTCAGTCTTCCCCCTGGCGCATCTTCTGTGTGGATTCAGATGCAGCGAGGTCCACAGCTTCCATGAAACATGGTCTCCGGTGCAGCATGGCATCCATGCCACGAGGTCCCCTGTGAGGTGCAGGCTGCTGGTGTCCATGCAACTGGGGGTCTCCAGCGGGACATGGGCTGCTGGCATCTGCACTACTGGGGATCTCCCTGCATTCTCCTTATGAGTATCTAATGCCTTATGATCTGACGTGAAGCTGAGACAGTGAAGATAGCATTGAGGAATGTCTGCAAATACAGATTAATATTAGCAGAGAGGTTTGAATGCACAGAGAATATGATAAATCAATTGCTTACAGATCCATATCAAAATCATATCAGTGAGTGGCAAGTAATAAGCCATATCTCATGGCAAGCTTGTAGCTTTATTCACCTGGATTACCTACTATAGTGGTGACTCATTAATTCTCTCTAATCATTTCATCAATTTGTCTCATTATGATGTTAGCTAAAAAAGGAACACATGATACCTTTTGAACTGCAGCCTCTCCTAAAAGTTCACGATAAATGTTCTTAGCAGCAGACAGCATGGACTCTTCTTCCACAGGAAGGGGTGTCTCAGCTTTAACAGTGTAATTAGCCAGTAAGAATGATGTTCACCTCTAGACATATTTTATGCAGTGGTGTCCTGCAGTAGTTATGTCTGGTAATTTTAATCTCTGCCTCCTCACTGAATCATTCCTCCTTTTCAAAAATGCTCTCCAGTGATATTTTTTTTTTTTACTTATTTTTATGAGGGTGAGTTTGTGGTCTTACCAAAAGTGTGACTGAGATGAAAGAAAGGAACACAGATGAAAGTAGTAAATAAAATAGTGGGCACCCCATGTGCAGACTGAAATGTCAAATTCTGACTCAGACCTGCCACATGATGCAGCTATACAACTAAAGTACATCAATTCCCTTGCCACTATAAAGCTTACCATGAGATATGGTTTATTACTTGCCACTCACTGATAGGATTTTGATATGGCTCTGTAAGCAATTGGTTTATCATAGTCTCTGTGCATTCAAACCTCTCTGCTAATGTTAATCTGTATGTGTAGTCATTCCTCAATTCTAGCATCACTGTTCAGCTCCACCTCAGATCATCAGGCATTAGATACTCATAAGGAGCATGTCCCCAAGATCCTTCACATGTGCAGTACATAGTGGAGTTCACATTCCTAGGAGAATCTAATGCCACAGCTGATATTACAAGAGGTAGAGTTCAGGCAGGGAACCAGGATGGGGACCTGCTATAAATATAGATAAAGCTTTGTTTGTGAACCCACTTTCTGCTGTGCAGTCTGGCTTCTAAGAGGCCGTGGGGGTCCATGGCCCAGGGATTGAGGACAGCTGATATAGAATATGTAATACTAGCCAATATAGTGAGACATTAACATCCACATGGTCCTGCTGTCTACTCTTGATGTTCAAGGTCTTAAAGCAGTGTCCCATTCAATATGCTGAGAAAAACTTCTCACGGCAATGTTCTTGCCATGTTCTTACAATGTTCTTTGTAGCCATGAATGGGATCTGTTGAGTTAAGGAGACTGGTTGGGCAACTTTCACTATGACAGATTTCTGGTTCCATCCTTGGAAATCATAGCTGAATAAAATATATGCCCTGCTTTTATGGAACAGGTAATTTACTAATAAAAAAGAGAGAAAAATCTAAATGTGTTGTTTAAAATATTGGGTTAAATATTTTAGTTGAAGTAAATAGAGTGTTGGTAATAGTAACATAAGAAGTAAGACAAAAGATTGGTGAAAACCTTAAGAAAATAATGACTTGAATGAAATTTATTTAAACAATGGCTACTAATTGTAACTTTGAAATATGATCCTTATAAGTATCGAAAGGAATTTTAAACTCAATGTATGGAGTTACTTCGGCCCACAGAGTTAATTAAATACCCAGAGTAAATACTTAATATTAGATACAGTAATAGTATTATAGAGCAATGTTAATTATAATTATTGATTAACAATTTTCTAGGTGAAAATAGTAGAGGAGAAAAGGGCAGATTGGAGATTCCAGGAGAGGAGAAACAAGAACTAAAGCACAACATTTTACAAGAGCATGGTTTATATGAGGTCACCACAAACTATTATAGTGGGTAGATACAATCCAGGTAGGCATGATGAAAGTGGAGTGTGGGCAGGCTGGAAAATCCCAGGTGTGTCCATCCAGGAAACC
This sequence comes from Heterocephalus glaber, assembly GCF_000247695.1. The sequence continues at coordinate 3,411,577 of NW_004624863.1, read as the reverse complement.
TGGATTTTATAGTATGTGAGGAGTTACAGTTTTAAGGAAATGAGTGACTGAGGATTATTTTTAGAAATACTATCCAGCCACCATGCTGATTTATTTGTGAAGTTCAAGACACAAAGCAAGAACAGCCAGAGGACTATTACAGTGGCACAAGTGAGGGCCTGGACATCAAGCTGGAAGGGAGGAAGAGGAAGGGTCTGAGGCTATAGGTAGGTGCCACAGGAAGTTTATTTGATTTACTTGGTAAGTATAAAAGGTTGAGAAGGATTCAAGAGCGCTCCAGGGCTTCTTTCTGCTCTGGTAGTGGCATGGGGAGAGGCATCAGTTCAGTTCTCTTTTCATCCTTACAGTGTCAAGGGAAGGCATTCAACAGGCTTTCTGTATATGAATCAGAGCCCAGGTAAAATAGCACTGTTAGAAATCATGGTTTGGGAATGTGTTGCCCATACAGAGAATAACAGTCTTAATGTCTGATGAGATTGAGTTGGGTTTTCATATAAGTTTTTATGAAAAGAGGGCTAAGTACAAAACTCAGTAGAGGTTTAGAATACATTTGTATAAGTAAAAGGCATTTGAATAGAAAAATGGCAAGATCATCATGGTCTTTAAATTCCTAGGAGTTACAATTGTCTAGAGCAGTTGTCAAACATTAGCGAGCACAGTAAACATCTATGGATCTTAAAAAGACTCCCTGGTCTCACCCTATGGAAATCTGGAAACTACATTTCCCAACAAGCACCAGGTGATGTATTCAGGAGGCACACTTGGAGAAACATGGGTGGTATCACTCACCCTGAATGAGAGAAGATTGGGCCCAAGACAAGTGCTCATCAAAGTGTTCCACTTAAAGAACTAGATGTGAGCCTCCTCCAATGTGCTGTGCAGGTAACCAAGAGAAGAAAATTCTTGCTACCAATCTTCACTTATTTCTTGAGTGAAAATTCACCCAAACCCACATCAAAGCCTCACACACCCAAAGCTGAGTTTTCAGACACAAATAAAAGTCAGGCTGGGGAAAATGAAGGAAATCCATTGCAATATATTTGTATTCTGTCACCGAGGCACTGTCTAATGTTGCTGTAACTATGATGTATAGGTCTATCAAAGCATGTGTTACCATGGTCTGAATTTCTGACTGGAGAAAAATGATTAATGTAGAGATTTGCATTCGATGTGGTCTTGGACATCAATATTTCAGCTTAGGTAAACAGGAGCTTTACCTAATTTATTGGCTCTCATTATGGATGGCTTGTAGAAGCCAAATTCCCCCTCTGCTTCCAAAATGACCTTTTATGCTCTACAAATCAATCTAGAAGAAGTGAAGCAAGTTTGTTAATATTTTAGGGAGAAAAAAAAATGACTTCACATGTCAGCGACTTAATTGTTGTGATTTTGACCCATTTTGAAATTAGTTAACATTTGCTTCAGGCCTCTGACTTCATGCATTATTTATTTTCATCTTGGTCTTGCTTAAGTCCCTTCATGCACAATATGCCTGTAACACATGAGGCGATTTTTCCAAATACTGCACTTGAATAATAGCATTATAAGTCTGAATGTTTAAAGACCAAAATATGTTCACCCACAAGCACACATACACATGGATAACTATGCTTGTTATTTCAGGCCAAGCTGCTTTCAGGTACATTTTAGCTCTCATTGGCAGTTTCTAGATGTTATAGCCAGCATTAGAGGGAAATATCTCTGTGTAAATTTTATGTTGCAAAATGTGTCAGAAGTTAATTAAAGGGTAACAATGAAAACATCTATGCATATACTTCCTGGAGACTAGGGCCAGCCCATGCTGTCAGTCACTGTCAAAACTGTAGCACACAGGAGCGTATTGCACCTTTTTCTAACCTGTTCTTGCTCACAAAGGTCAGTGCCTTTATGGCATAAATCTATTAGCCTATTGTTGTGGTATGAATCCCAAGGAGATGGCATCTCATCAGTTGGCTGGCTCAGATGTGTGGTCTGTGCAGCTTCTTGCAGTACAGGGTCAAGCCCCAAATCTTGCCTCTGACTGTCAGCTTTAGCTTGTGCTCATCCTCTCCTAACCTCTGCATCCCAGTGAGTAATCACGTATGCCTGGCCTTGAGAATGAGGATCCCATTACTTGTCCTGTGTAATCATGAGAGAAGAGGGCTTTTGGAATCATTAAACAAGCTACACCTTCCAGCCAACCTAAGCACCCTTGGAGCCTATTTGAAGAAAGGTAATCCAGGAGAAGGTTCCATCATTCTAGCTCTCAGAGAAGAGTGAAATTTAGAAGCTGCAGACAGAAGAAATGCTCAGAAACTCTTATGTATTTCTGAAATGTGCACCACCTTCAAATCACCCACATTCCTTTTATTCCTGACACCATTTGAAGTTGAACAAAAACCAGTGTATAGATGAAGCTTGACAGCTGTTTCCCAGATGTACAGAAATAACTATTGTGGCTGTCCAAAACTAGGGCATCTGTATTCACATCAGCTTGGATTGAACCTTTCATTGATTTGGGTCATCATTTATGTACAAAGCTCATAGAACAAAGGATATGCATGTCCAAAGCAAACTTTTAAAATCTTAAACATGAAGATAGAATTTCTGGGGATTATATTCACCTGGTAAACATGACTTCTTGTGGAAGATAGTTTTTCAAACATGGATTTTAGCTAAGAATCTACTATATTCATAGCACATTTACTCTGTATGTTAAAAACCCACCTGTCTTTCCAGCTCCATTGTCACCTTCTCCTTGAAGCTATTTCTACTTCTTCCAGTGAGAATTAATTTACATCTTCCTTTAGGAATTGGTGACCAAAGTTATCAGGGTTTGAATGTGTTGCTTGCATTTCCTAGCAGTGCTCATTGAAGTAAATGCTCCATGAATTCCAATGATATCTGAATGCCAAAAAGGATGGGAGGAAAGCAGGGAGGGAGGAAGGCAGAAAAACACATTTCTATTACCTTAAAATATGTAGCTTTAAGACAAATATTTACATAGCATTTTATAACTCACAAGTGCTTTCCCTTTGTTATCTCTGAAAATATCATTTAATCTTCTCACACATCCTTCAGTACAGCTTATGAATATCCCTTGTTAGTTTCATATGGAGCACACTGAAGTCATCTCAACCTAAATCCTAAGTTCTCTTTTAAACCTCAATTTTTATGAAGCACAAAGGCCTCATTTTTAAAATTCATTTCCTCTAATATTTAGGCTCTCTGATATCAACAATATGTTGATTTTCATGTTATCAACACTAGTGGTCTTCCCTTTTTCTCTTACTTACTGTTCTACTCTCCCACTTCTAACAGGGATTCTCGCTTTTGTTTTCTTTCCTTGTCTTGTGTCTATGCACAGATGCTGATCTATATCAATAACCTCCTTTTATCATCTTAGTGCAAGAAATCGTATTTATGGCTGATAGTCTTACAATTTTCACAAATGTTTCAGCTGCAGCATGTTCAGAACTGAGTATACTTCTGTCTTTCTAGGACTGCACTGCCTACATATCCTTTCTAAGTTAATGGAGTCACTATCATCCTTCAGTCTCTCACAGCATGGATTCGTGTGTCTTCCTGGGTCACTCCCTCACCCTTATTCTACATATCCAATCAATCACCACATCCTGTTCCTCATGACACCAAAATATCTTTCAAAGTCCACCCCTTCTCTAGTGCTCTAATAGTTTTTCCTTTGGACCACTGCACAACACCTATACCAAATTCATTTCCTTCAGCTTGGCTGATACAGGCCAATCTCTGTAATGTCACGGATGCTCTCTGCCTTAAAACAAATGAGCAAAAGATTAGATAAACAAATAGATGTGTGTTTGTGTGGACCTTAACTCTTCCTCATCTTTGGGAAAAGTCATTTTTTAAAAATGTATACCATTCATTTATTTTTACCACTCCTCATGTGAGCCTGACGTTTATTCTAGTTTCACTCTTCATTCTCCAAGACCTCTACTCCAAGGCCTGCCTACCCTGACAAGGTGATATCATACTGTTTAGCCTCGTGCTCCTCCGTCTGTAGGCTTCTCTGACATATGCACCTTCCTGTCTACCTGGTGAACATTGCTCATTCTTGAAGTGTGAGTTCTATGAAGACAGTCTTGTCACTTGGCACCAGATCAGAGTAAACACTCTTCCATTTGTGCCCTTACTCTCCTGGGTTCCCCTCTATTAACTGGAGCACAATAGCTCTTTCATCTCTTCTTTCTCTCACCCACCAATTTGTAAGCCTATTCAGAACATTGTCTTTTTAATCCTCTGAACTTGACAATTTGCCTCCAACTTAATTTTTATTAAATTAATGAAATTTTAATTTTCCTAACTTGAATCTTGAAATTTCATTCCTTTTTTTTCTACTTCCTACTCTGTTGTGAAACTTATATTTTGTTTTTTCTTTTGATTTTATTGGACAGTTTTTATCCTGATTAAAAAAGATAAACAAGGGCACTGTGGATTCTGACAGGATGTCAGATCTATTACATATATGTTAAATTATCATCTTTTAATAATTTTTGGTACTAGAAGAAAATAATTGTACAAAATTTTACTTATTTGGGTATTCTTTGCATTCAATTAATAGTTGCCAGAAAGATAATTTGTACCAGACACTGTTAGGGTCAATGAAGGTACATAAGCGGCTACAGTGCATTAAATATAAAGGCCCATTGATCAAGTCTAAGATGTTACTATTGAAGAAGTCAATGGCAAAGAGTCTTCCTTCCATGGCCTTCTGTCTCAAAGACCAGTACAGTACAGGGAATTAGAGAACATGAACTTTAACAGAACTCTATAATTCTCTTCTACCTTCCTCTTTGCATCTCCTTCTTATCCTTATAATCTCTTATTCAACCACCCAGAAATTATCTACCCTTCATCTCCCTCCACTATTTGCCCCTTCTGATCTTCCAGTGCTGCTGACCCCTAGATTCCCTTTATCACCCACACACGACCCTCTCCACCTTTCCACTGCATTTCATTTTCTGGCCGTTTTTCTTCTGACCATGAGCTCCCCTGGTCCTGTCCCTCTTAATCCTACTTCCTTTACTTCCAACTTCCTCACTGTGTTCTCTTTCAATTACCCAAATTATCCATTACAGAATTTCCGATCCAACCTGGAAATGAAAATGCTGTTTTCAAATGAAAGCCAGCAGTTGATGCAGAGAAGAGAAAGGGAATTTGAATAGGACAGAGTTCCAGTGTTCTTTGTGGTCAGAAGATGAAGATATTGTGAATACACCTGTTAATCATTTCTGTCCCATCAGTGATGAGATGTGGTCAACTCCTTCACATACTTCACAGTGTAAGGAGGAAGTAGAGCCCATTACAGCATCAATGACAACATTATACCACAAATGCTATGATAGGAGAATATTATATGCAGGATACTCTAGCACTGTTACCGAAAGGATCCATTTCAGTCTTTTGAAAAAATTCAAACAAAGAACTAGAGGATCCGAAAACAATTATTGTTTAGGATAAATATTTTTAACATAATTCATTTTAAATTTGTTTTGTGATTACATGCTATGTGAGTTAGGACCTACAATGAAAATTTAATGATGTATTTAATAAGTTCAGAACTCATCATAAAGCATGTTGATTGGCTTTTATTTAAAATTGTTTTAGTTAGAGTTGTTATATTTGGGGGTATTGGGAAATGCCAAACCTAGAAGTTTTATAACTGAAATTGTATCCTTTGTAAGTTCAAGAATCCCTTTACTGTTTCTAATGTAAATTCTTCTGTCAATTCATCTTCTCACATGATCTTAATAAAGATTCATTTTTAGTACTACTATTTTATGACATACCAAATAAAGTATAAATATCTTCTGAACGGTTACATAAAGCATGGGTGAGCATTGGTATTTGAAAACAAATGTAATTTTAGGATCGTGTGTATTTGAGTAAAATTATTTATACTGACAATTAAAATACCAATAAATGAGATTTTTTACTTTAGCCTTTGTAAATCCAAATTTGTGTTTTAGTGCCTGCCATTCTTAGGATATCAAAATAAAAGTCATTAGTATTTAAAATAATTGGAAGGTATAGAATTCTAGAATCATAGAGGAATCATAGAATTTTGGCTGAAATTTTTTCCTCAGTCCTTATACAAGGAAAAATAACAACACATCAATCATAACTAATTATGGATTTCTTTGAAAAGATAATAAGCGTAATAACTATAGTCAAAGACAAGTCTCCTTTATTATAATTTTTAAATACATAAGACCTATTGCATCAGAATGCTTTCAGTATTCTTTCATGCTAAGAAAAGCACTGATGCCCAAGGAAGTATACAATTACCAATTTTGGGTTAGACTCATCACTTCCATACCAGCAAGAATTAAAGTTACTTTTTTTTTGGTACCAGGGATTGAACTCGGGTCCTTGCGCTTGCACAGCAGGCGGTGAAAACACTGAGCTAAATCCCTGGCCTTAAAGTTGCTTCTTAATATGTGGGTTATACTTTTGATTTTTTGTCAAATCACAGAAGAAAACACACATGTTGCACTTTCTTTCTCAGAAGTATTTTATAATTACACTGAATTCATTTGCCAGGCTGCTCCCTGAGCTAACGAGTTAGAGTGCTGCTGCAGTTCTTCACATTCAGAAAATTGAAGTTAGAGATTAAACGACTCTAAAATGATTCTTATTTCATCTTGCCAGGTCATTTCTGAAGGCTAGACTCGACATGGGTCTAAATTCTATAGGCAGTGTTTGAAGCATTTGATAGGAATATTATTTTCTCTCCTTGCATTTTTATTCTTTTCCTGAATTATGAGTTGATATCCTGATATTGTAGTGAAGAAGTTGTACTTATCTGAAAGCTTCTTATCATACATCTTTATATTTTCTGTTCAACCCATTCTTTTCCTATATTTCCCCTTTCTAGAAATACTGGAATTTCCTCTGGACTGATTAGTTGGACCGAAAGGCATGACTGAATGAGGTAAGCCATTTGGTGAACTGCTGTTAACACATATTTAAGCCAACAATCCTGTGATGAACATGAATGTAATCAGTCTGGCTTTCAGGTGTGTAAATCAGTTACTACTTTGTTGTGTTGGTCTCAATCAGTAAAGTGTGGCAATGCCTGTGTATACAGACAATGTATGGACAATTTCTTTTCTCTGAGTAGGATGTTGTCAAGTGATTAGGAGATTGAAAGAAGATGCAGCTGGACTGAGATTGAGATTATCATGCAGGGATTTGGCTGCTGGTTTACAGAGAGAGAGCTTAGGAGGCTCTGATATCTCCAGGCTCTTCCCACTCATTTTGAGGTGTATGTCATGGAGTTCTGTCCAGTCAGCTAATAGAAAAGACTCTTAATATAATACAACTTTGAAGTTGATTCTGCATCCTGAGAAGGGAGAATAAAGAGAGAATGGGGGTATTTCCAGTGAATACCAGCTTTTCTTGTGGATCCTGGGAAGAACCTTTCAGTACTGGCTTCTTAATCTTAATATCTCTGATTTTAAAGTTGCTTTTCTACTGTAAACTAAAAGACTTTAAGCAATTGGTAAATATGGAAGTCCCTTGACTTACAAATTCAATTCATTCACAAGGGATGGTTGTAACTTAAGTTGGTCAATTGAATGCTCAGGCTGCTCTACACAGCCTTCAAAGTCTCTCCTGTGTACAGGGAGATCTCAGTATCTTTAGAGAGACACTGTCCCAGGATTTCTCAATTAACCTTACACAGGAAAGGATGATATAATGTTCCCTCCAGCACTGATTTTTGTTTGTTTGGTTTGGTTTTTGGTTTTTTGAGGCAGGGTGTCCCCTTGTACTTCAGGCTGGCCCTGAACTCACTATACAGCCCAGGTTGGCCTTGAACTCCCAGTGATACTCCTGCCTCAGCCTCCCCAGTACTGGCGTTAGAGGCATGTGCCACCATGCCCAGTCCTCCAGAACTCTTTAAGGGTTAAATCTACATCCGAGACCACCTGGAAGCACAAGTGTCTGGCATTTAGGTTGTAGCTCAAGACTTTGGTCATAAGTGATAACTAAATTCTGGTTATAGCACAAGTTGTTCCTATGTCAGAATGGTTGTAACTCAAAGGATCCAATGTATATAGGTAAAGTCTTAAGTGTGGTTATGCTTATTGATTTAATTATTCATTTGAGGATGTCTCCTTTAAGGAAAATATCAAAAACAAGTGTTCAAAATGTTTACTTTGGAATTATTTGAAATAATGAAAGACTGGGGAAAACAACCAACCACCCCAAAATGTAAATAAAAACACAACCACACAGTGGAGCATTATACATCTGTTAAAAATTTTGATTATGAAAAGCTTCTTCTTTCTTCCTTTTTTTTTGGTATGGGGAATCAAACGCACAGTCTCATGCTTGCCAAGCAGACGCTGTGCCACTAAGCTACATCCCCAGCCCAAAAAGCTTCTTCAATAGTAATAGAAAATACAGAGGCAAAATATCAACTAAAACATAGTATTATAGGGACATGACATCACTTTGTAGAAATAAATAAAACAGAAAGAAAAGACAGTGATTACTTTATTCTAGAATATGTATGAATTCATATACACATCACTGAAATCAATATATGTCCCATAGTTAACAGCAAAATTCAGTTATAATTGGCAGCATTTTTATTTTATTTTGGATGGTACATAAAATAATGTACAAGTGATATAACTATGTACTTCGTTCTACAATGAGTGTTTATTATATGTCCATTTAGAAAAGTAATTACTCTATTTCCTCCTTCTGGTACATGATATTGACTATACCCTGACCCGGAAAATTTTCATTTATCCAGGTTTATTTATTCCAAATGACCTTCAGCACCTTAAAACAGTTTCTAGGGTAAACTTGGGGTAAAACATTTCTGTGATGCCAGATTAAATTTTCACCAGAATTCATCAGAAATGCTTAGCTCTATGTGTAAATTTCACATTCCAATAACTTGAATTCCTTACTCACTCTGATTCTCTCAGAACACCCTTGCTGTACAACTTCTTCGTCAAGTTTTTCTCCCAAGTGAGTTCCTTTCTTTTGGCCTGTTCGGTTTATTTCACTCTGCTGCTATTCTTCACTAGCATAAATGAAATATGCTACCAAATGTTAAGTGTATGTATAAAAGCCAGAGAGATGGAGGATAAATGAAAGAGTGTGGTTAGGAATTCACAAAGACTTAGGTTTCAAACCAAAGTCTGTCGCTTACTGACTGTGTGAACTTGGGCATGTCATTTAACCTCCTTGCAACCAAGATTTCCATTCTGTAAAAGAGACAGTTATCCAGTATCTTAGAGATAGTGTATAGGCTTCATGAGCTAGTGTGTATATATGTGCACTGTACATATATCCAATTAAATTTATTTTGATGACTTTTTCTCCTAGTGTGTGGTTTTTTAAGAAGACATCACCTCCCACAGAACTCTCCAAAAACAAGCTCACCCCCTAATACTTTATTAACTTTGAAACCCAAAAAGCCTGATCATGCTTTTTCTACACAGAAAATTAGAGAAGTACTCTTTTTCCTCTTTTATGCAAAAAAATTCTCTAATGGCCTACAAGTCCCAGGTTATACTTTGCAATTCAATCTCCTTATTTCTATTGTCCTTGTGTAACCAAGTGGAACTCCCATTCATTCTTTGCTGACCTCAGCTCTGACGAAATATTACTTTCTCTGTACCAACTCCTATATGGTTGAGTAGCGTAGGGAGGCAAATAGAGATGTGTGAGCTTAGGAATAAGGTTTACTAGTAAGAGGCAGATGCACTGAAGCAGACAAAAACTAATAAAAATGAATCCTCCCAAGTGACGTCAATACATTGGCCCTTGGAGGTATGGGAGCCACTCATGATGGCAACTTCAGCTTCTCCTTATCTCCCAGTATCATACTCACCAGTCTGTCGTCTTCTTTGCCACAATCTGATTCAACCTGTGTTTCCTCATAATTTACTCAAATACTATTACTTGTACTGTATTTAGGTTCTACACATTTTCAGATCCCCTTATATGTATTAGGCCTGATTGTGTTTCTGTTTCCTTGGATAGTACACATGAAAACGTACTAGCTTGGGAACCAGGAAAGCACAGCTAACTCCATTTTTCTCCAGAACGAATTGGACAACTCAGATGACATCAAATATAAAAATAAAATAAATAATGATGCCCCAAAGTACCTCTTTCCAGGGAAATAAAATGTTCTCATATAAGGAGTTTCACGGTTCCTGTCCAACAGGAATTCCATTTTCAAATCAAACTTTTCCCAGCTAAGCAGGGTTTATAATTCTTTCCCCATATTAAAAAATGCTGACATCATAGAGTAAACCAAACCCCAGGAAAATCATCCTAGAGATCTTATAATAGGCAAGGCTAAACAGTCTACAAAGATAGAATCATGTAACTTTTGGAATAAAGTCCTCTAGTAAGAAGCAACATCCTGGGATAGAAAATTGGAATATAAGGAAAGATGTTTTGCCTTACCAGTTATAACATTCATGGCTGACACCCCTACAATGAAAAACAGGTTAGCAAGAGAGGGCATGAAAAGGTTTTGTAATATGAATTTTATGTAACAAGGGAGCCTACAGAAATGACTCAAAGAACCAGGGAAAACTGGGGGTGGGTGGATGGATGGTCTTACAGGAGCAAAATTGGATGACAAAGGTTCTGATATGATGGTATTGAACATGGGATAACTTAGCAAAGTCTAGTTGTTCAGTTTCTTCTTGGGAGCCTTTTGTGACCTTTTTTCCCCCCTCTTGAGGGTGCAATAGGTTACCTGTCATATACAGTAGAAAGGACTTAAGCAAAGTCAGGACCTTCCTGCTTTTCCATTTTCTCATTTTCCAAAGTACCATATTTTGAGGCATTGTGTTCTAAACCCTGATAGAAGCAAAAGAAAAATGGGTTACAAATGCATTTAACATCACTTCTGAACAGAGTGGTTTGTTCCTACACACATAGATGGTTCAGGATTATCACTAATTTATTTAATGAGAAAGAACTACTCTTTAGTAGCAAAGCCTATTGGATGGGCTTTTTAAAAAATCGCATGTTTTACTAACACTCTGCTGTAGAAAGCCAATATTCTTTATAGGTAAACAAGCAAATGAAAATGACATATGTGTCATGAAAACAGTAGCATTTTCCACCATTTAATCATCATTGTCAGTGGATTGTACACAAGGATTCTCCCATTTCATCCTGTAACAACCTCTGTACCAGACACTATTATGCCCTTTTGTTTTTAGATAGTAAAGCCTTAATCTCAAGGAGCAAAATCAGCTTGCCCAATGTCCCTAAACTGAGAAAAATACTTTTTAGATTTGATTGCCATGCTGTTTATCTCTACTTACTGAATGTTTAACCAAGAGGTTATAGTGTCCTGTACGTTGACAGAAGTGAACAATGAAGATAAGGTTTGCCCTGAGCAGTTAGGGAGGGTGAACAGAACCAAGATGCATCACAGAAAGGTGAGTATGAAGGAGTTTAAGAAATTGCAGGACACAATAGCCCAAACTGTCTCCCCAAAGCCAGCTTCCTCACACTGCCCATTTCTACCCTGTATCTTCTGACTCTCCATATTTGTCACAAGAATCCAGCCCAATTTCTACCACCCTCCCATCAAGTTATATTATATTTTTGTTATAAATATATATTTATATTTTTGTTATGTAGTGAACATTTCCCCCCTTCAGCTTTCCAAAACTCCTCCCCTTTAAAAATTCAGCTATGCCTTGTTTGCTGCTTGAAATGTATGAAATGTGATTGTGTTTACTTTTTGGGATTGAAACCAATCACATACAAAAACACCTTTTTAGGGGAGAAAGATGTCAGTTCTGCCTTGCATTCAAATAACCAATCTTTTCTGACTCACATTGCACAACCTTGAACAAATCACTTTCTGATTTCTTTTTTCTGCTTGCTCTGTACAGCAGCAGGGAGAAAGACTGCTCCAAATATGGTGCAATCACTCAAATATTAAAGCTCTTTACACTCTTGGCTTCTGTTCATTCTTTCTTCTATTCTGATCTAACAAAACTTCTTAAATTATAAATTAAGGAGTTTGAAGATGTTTTTTCCCCTGCAAGATAAGGAAAAAAAATGTATGACTTAAAAAAAATGTCAGTGGAAAAGTATGGCAGACCAAGTCAATACTATTTTTATTCAGCATGTGGCACATGATACCTGGAGAAAGATGCCACATTTAGGCAGATTTTTAAAAGAGATGTTTGTTTTGAAATGCAATGAAACGAGGAAGTGACTTTTACTTGGAAAATGAAATGACATCTCCAAATCTCTTTCAACAGCCTTAAAGAATATATAATGAGCCAATTTAAAAAATCCCAACCCTCCATTTCTCTCCTGAGATTTTTCAGTAGATCAGCTTGTAAATAATTACTTTCAGCCTTTGAAAGAAATGAAAAAATGTTAGCATTAAGTCAATCACAGTATAATTCAAAGGAAAAGATAAGGATGGAATTATTTTCTAGAATAATGTTTTCTAGCTAGTCATTTTCAGAATTTGTCTTGTTTGGTTTTTAATTTACTGAGCCTTGAGAAGATAACTTCCTTCAGGAGGCTCTTCCTGACTGTCTCAACTCCTCAGCCTGGTGGCCACTCTCTGTGCACAGCTGGATCCAAAGATTCATCACACTGAATTATACTCCAGCATTTATTTCTAACTAGATCTGAACTCCTTGGGAGCCAGGAGCCCTGCCACATTCTCTATCTTCTAGCACAACGTGAGGCAAAACAGAAACTCAGTGCAGGATTTTGTGCATGAACTGAACGTGGCTGCCCTTAAATGAAAGTTTAATTAATGATGGGGACACATGTCCAGGATGTTTCCCTTCAGTTCAGTGAGATTAAAAGTTTAGAGGCAAATTCCAGCATACAATTAAACTGATAAACATGAAAATAAAGCAACAAGTATTTTTTCCTTTGATTTAGCCAACCAACAGTGCCAAGATCTCATAAGGACAAGTTGGCCTAAACTGGGCCATAGTAGCACACACATATACCCCCAAAATCCCTAGATAATCCTTCCATGATGATCTCTAGCACTCCAGTTTAATCCTAGGCTTTATTTTAAGCTATAAGAATATTGCTGTGAAATCTGTATTTCTGACCAAAAAATCTAATCTATGATACACAAAAAACATTCACCCTCACAGCAACAGGTGACAGTGACAATGTACTTGTTTATATAGTTCAGTACTTTATGGTTTATAAGCCTTTCATGTGTATCATATCTGAGTACATTCTCATCAAAAGTCACTGCTATCTTAGCTCCATCTTATAGATGGTAGCAGAACAAATCACAGAGCTGTAAGTATTAGCTAGCTACCACACTCAACAACAAGATGTGAGTCTGTCATGAGAGATTCTACCATCTCATCCAGGTCCAGCCAAGCTCAGGCTTTTAGCTAAATATTTCATGATGTAGATAACCAAGATTTGTATTTGACTTATACTGTGTAAGACAAATAGCTGGAAATTCTATAAATATTTATCGAGCACCATCTGTGAGGTAGGGTCAAATAGTAATTGTGTAAAGTGTAAAAATGAATATGATCTCTGAATTTTTAATAAAATTTCAAGCATTATAAGAAATATTTTAATTTGAATTTATAAAACTCTACAGACCCAGCATTATTTGTGCCTTTTCTATAATATTTCAAGGTTAAAGAATTAGAACTGGAATCCAGTTTCCCCCAATTCCAAAGAATATTTCATAACATAACCCTGCCACCCTGAAGATGGAGCAGGCATTGTTTCTTATTAGCAAGACTTTTGGGGAACCTAAGTAGGATTTTGAGACAAAATATGCTTGAAAATAAGACACCATTTCCAAATAGTAGTCATTATCAGCTCATAATTGAAACCAAACTTTAAGGCACGCTACAAACTAAACAGTATGTTATTACACAAAGGCATCCTGCACACATGTGGTTGTGGTTCCAACTCTCACATTGTAAACCATCCAACTAACCTGATTTGTTTCTCTCTTGCTTTTATTTCTTTGAAATTGATGTCAGCTTCATTCATAGTAGAAAACTGGTTGTTCTACACTATAAAATCACACATTTGTCTAACTGTTCAAATGACTATAAAAGAAAAGGGTTCACCTTGTGGTATTCCCCTGTGTTTATGTAAGTTTCTTCTATCTAAAGATATATTATTTGGCTCTAAAGAAATTGTAATGGTAGAATTCTGTGTGCCAATCAGTGGATATGATAATGAGGAGAACATGGGGATTCAGGATACAGTTCCATTTTCTTTTCTGATGTGTCCTTGAAGAAGTTACTCTTTCATTCTGAATCTTTCTTATGTTGTTACAAAGCTCAAATGGGACCTCAAACACTATACATAAATGTTGTATAATCATCATTGATAAAATATTGGTAAAATATTTTGATAAAAGAAAAATAGTATTTTTTAAAAAACATACAGATCAATTTTGATATCAGATAAAAACAATGACAGTCATCTCTTCATTTCTTTTCCTATATGATCTCTTTACTCCAGGAGCAGAAGAAAAGATAAAATAAATTTTCTTTTGTGCCTATTTGTGTCTGATACAGTTCCTAGTGGTGGTTGGACTATAAGATGACAATACAGTAAATCCAGAACTTAACACACAGTTGACAATGCCTCTCAGGGTATACAAAATTTTAAGAAAAAAGAGTTGAGGATATAGTTCATTGGTAGAGCAGTTGCCTAGAGATGGGAGGGCATAGGTTCAATTTCCAGCACCACAAGTAGAAGAGGAAGAAGAAGAAGAAAAAGGAGGAGGAGGCAGGAGAGGAGAAGGAAAAGAGGGGGAGGGGAAGGAGGAGAAGGAAAAAGCAGGAGAAGAAATGTAAGACACATATCCTGTGGTCAAGTAACTTAAATGCCAGAAGTTAGCAACATATGAGGATAGATCACAAGACTACAAGTATGGTTGATATCCTTTGTGTCAGGTAATCTTAATTATCAACTTGACTGAATTAAGAGACTCCTTGACAGGTGCTTGGATCATACATATCCATGGTTTAATCCAGTGATTTTCAAGGCTGAATGTGCCATTAGGAGGTAAACCTCAATTAAAAGTATGTGACTAGAAGTGCTCTTCCCCTGAGCTCTGTTTCCTGACTGCTAAGAATTAAGCAGCTTTGCTATACCAGGCCCTTCCATCCTGATGTTTCTGCCTTGGAGCCAGCTGACCATGGACTGAAACATCTAAAACTATGAACCAAATTACACCTCTTCTCTTTAAGTTGCATATGTTGGATAGGTTATTTCTCAGCCTTGGGAAATCATCAATATGTCCTCCATTCCTGTATGAGTCTTTTTTGTTTTTTTAACAGTGTTGTGGATTAAAACGAGAGCCTTTCCATTGAGCCATATCTACAACCCTTTTTAAATTTTTAAAAATATTTAGATAAGAGTCTGATGAGGTGGCTAATTTGCCCAGGCTGGGCTCAAAATTGTGATCTTAGAGTTCTGAGAGTCTACCACAATGTCAAACTTCTGTGAACATTAAATAAAGACTAAGATTTGAAAGGTCATAGATGCCAAGTGACTGTTCTCTGCTGACCACCATACAGAGGCCATTTTATTTACAGCTCATGCAGAGTTTTCACGTGTGGAAACTCTGGTAGAGAGGGAAATACCTTGCCCAAGTAGTCCAGGGTTAAAGAGGAGAAAGTCTAGATTAGAAGTTTAATTCATGTGACTTGAAGGATACTGTGCTTTCCTCTCTAAAGCCTCCCCACATGAAAAGAAATAATTTGTTCAGTTGAACAATCCCTTGTGTTCCTTTCAGTTATGTGATCAGGGTACTCAGCCAATTCCAGATGGACCATGGAGCCTGTGATGTTTTTGCCATAAAAGAAAATTGGGAGAGAAGGTGAGCTGGTCCCAACACCCAGAAGGAAGCTCCCTGCTGCCATACCAGGCTCCTAGGGCAAGGAAGCTCAGCCGGTCCCAGAACCCAGAAGAAAGCTCCCCTGCTGCCATCCCAAGCTCCTAGGGCAGAGAAGGTGAGCCACATAGGCACCAGAAGCACACACACACCCCCGCCGTGGAAATGAGAAAACACATAAACAAGTCTCAAAAACAGAGTTCCAGATCACCTACAGCAACCCCAAAGGGAAACAAGATGGAACACTCTGATACTCAACCACCTGGACTCTCTGAACTGGCAACAAAAGAGGATCTGGCAAAAATGAAATCAG
>NW_004624863.1:3371203-3394128 GCF_000247695.1 Heterocephalus glaber | reverse complement strand
TGAATTCATAAATATTTTCCCTTATAATTTCTTCTTAAAGTTTTATACTTTCAGGCTTTCTTATTTAGGTTCATAGATCCCTTCAAGTTATTTTCATGTATGGAAAAAAAACGGTTGAGGTTAATTTTTTATATACGGATACCAAGTATTCTAGTGCCCTTTGCTGAAAACACTATCTCTTCCTCGGCTCTTGAAATGAGTTTATATCCTATAAAATGCTAATGTTAAATAATCTTTCAAAATTCAGTGGACCGATTTGCCGCTGCCGGCTGGGCCGGAGTCCCGTGTTTTGGGAGTAATGGAGGCACTGATTCCTGTCATCAACAAGCTCCAGGATGTTTTCAACATGGTGGCCGCCGACATCATCCAGCTGCCTCAGATTGTCGTGGTGGGGACGCAGGGGTAGAAGCAGAAGAATGGGGTAAATTTCTTCACACCAGAAATAAGCTCTACACAGATTTTGATGAAATTCGACAAGAAATTAAAAATGAAACAGAAAGAATTTCAGGGAATAATAAGGGAGTAAGTCCTGAACCAATTCATCATAAGATTTTTTCACCCAACGTTGTCAATTTGACACTTGTGGATTTGCCAGGAATGACCAAGGCCGAAGAACCCTCGCTGTGATCACTAAACTTGATCTCATGGATGCGGGTACTGATGCCATGGATGTGTTGATGGGAAGGGTTATTCCAGTCAAACTTGGAATAATAGGAGTGGTTAACAGGAGCCAGCTAGATATTAACAATAAGAAGAGTGTAACTGATTCAATCCGTGATGAATATGCTTTTCTTCAAAAGAAATATCCATCTCTTGCCAATAGAAATGGAACAAAGTACCTCACTAGGACTCTAAACAGGTTATTGATGCATCACATCAGAGATTGCTTACCAGCCAGAGCTAAAGACCAGAATCAATGTTCTAGCTGCTCAGTATCAGTCTCTTCTGAACAGCTACGGTGAACCTGTGGATGATAAAAGTGCTACTTTACTTCAGCTTATTACCAAATTTGCCACAGAATATTGTAACACTATTGAAGGAACTGCAAAATATATTGAAACTTCAGAGCTATGTGGTGGTGCTAGAATTTGTTATATTTTCCATGAGACTTTAGGCCGAACCTTAGAACCTGTTGACCCATTAGGTGGCCTTAACACTATTGATATTTTGACTGCCATTAGGAATACTTCTGGTCCTCATCCTGCTTTGTGCCTGAGGTTTCATTTGAGCTATTGGTCAAACGGCAAATCAAACGTCTAGAAGAGCCCAGCCTCCGCTGTGTAGAACTGGTTCATGAGGAAATGCAAAGGATCATCCAGCACTGTAGCAATTACAGTACACAGGAATTGTTACAGTTTTCTAAGCTTCATGATGCCATAGTTGAAGTAGTGACTTGTCTTCTCCGTAAAAGGCTGCCTGTCACAAATGAAATGGTACATAACTTGGTGGCCATTGAATTGGCTTATATCAACACAAAACATCCTGATTTCGCTGATGCTTGTGGGCTAATGAACAATAATATAGAGGAACAAAGGAGAAACAGGCTAGCAAGAGAATTACCTTCAGCTGTATCACGAGACAAGGTTGCATCCGGAAGTGGTGGGGTTAGAGACAGTGGTCAAGAACCAACAACCGGCAACTGGCGAGGAATGCTGAAAACTTCAAAAGCTGAAGAGTTACTAGCTGAAGAAAAATCAAAACCAATTCCAATTATGCCAGCAAGTCCACAGAAGGGCCATGCTGTCAATCTGCTGGATGTGCCAGTTCCTGTTGCAAGAAAACTATCTGCACGTGAACAGAGAGATTGCAAGGTTATTGAACGACTCATCAAGTCTTATTTCCTTATTGTCAGAAAGAATATTCAAGACAGCGTGCCAAAGGCAGTAATGCATTTTTTGGTTAATCACGTGAAAGATACTCTTCAGAGTGAGCTAGTAGGACAACTTTATAAATCGTCCTTATTGGATGATCTCCTGACCAAATCTGAGGACATGGCCCAGCGTAGGAAAGAAGCAGCTGACATGCTGAAGGCATTACAAGAAGCCAGTCAAATTATTGCTGAAATCCGAGAGACTCATCTTTGGTGAAGAGAACTATATAACACCGACTGTTGACATGAAACCTGATAGTTACTGCCTATTGAGTAGAATTTTATTTATGAACTACTGGGTACTGCAGTGATGCAAATCTCCTCATGTGAAGACTGGCTGTAAACTGAAGTGTATTCCGCAATGCAGAACAAATCACACATTTAATCCAAATAATAAATGGCTGTTTCTAAAGTCTTCCTATAAAAAAAAAATTCAGTGGACCATATATGTGTGGTTCTATTTCTAGATTCTCTGTTTTATTCAAATGATCTATATGTCTCTCCTTACACCAACACTGCCTTGATTACTGTAGCTTTGAAGAAGTCTTAAAATTAGGTACTAAATGTCTTCCAACACTGTTTTTGTTTTTGTTTTTGTTTTTAACTTTTCTAGGTCCTTTGTACTCCTACATAACTTTTAAATTTCAATATCCAATTCTTCATTTATAGCAAGTATACACAGACCTGAATTTTTATATATATCTTGTGTTTTCTAATCCTGCTAAATTCAAGTACAAGTTCTAGGGGCTCCTAGAGATTTCTTAGTATTTTCTCTGTAGATGATCATTTCATCTACATATAAAGATTTTGCTTCTGCTGTGCCAATCCTATCTTAGTTGTGTCATTTTATTGCCAGACTATTTTGGTGGGGACTAGGCTTCAAAGTTTAATGGTCAGATAAAGAGTAAGCATATCTGCCCTTGTTCCCCACCTTAAGGAGAAAGCATTGTATCTTCTCCATTTATATAAGGCGTTCTCACTGGAAGTACGGAGTACATGTCTTTCATCTGTTGAGAAGGTTCTGTTTTACTTCTAGTTTCCTGATAGCTTTTACCATGAACAGCTGTAGAATTTAGTCCAATACTTTTTCTCCAACTAGTGACAGGATCATATAACTTTTTCCTTTCCTCTGTTTAAATGATGACTTTTGGGGGTGGATCTTCCAATGCTGAACCAACACTGCCATCCCTATAACAAAACCACTTTCTACATCCTGCCAGATCTGACTTCCAATAGTTTGTTTTGTTAAACAAATTTCTATCTATGTTCATACTTTTTTCTTTTATTATCTTTATCTAGTTTTAAGATTAGCACAATATTGAGTTTCTAAAATGAGGGGAGAAGTGTTCCTTCTTTTTTCTGCTTTAATTGTTTGATATAATTTATCAGTTCAAATGTTTATGAGCCTACTGTTGTCATATAGGTAGGTTTTCAAGCTAGGAATATACTTTCTTTAATAGGTGCTATTCAAATTTTATATTTCCTCCAGAGTTAGTTTCATTAATTTGTCTTCCAAGTTACTTCTTAGAAGTTGTCAAATTTATTTCAAAAAAGATTTTTTAAATATGCTTTCTATATCCTTTTAAATTCTGTAAAATCTGTGGTAATGTCTCCTAGATCTTAATATTGTAATTTAAAAAATGTATAATTGATATTGTATAACAGGAAGAAAAGGTCTAAAAGAGCAGGGGAATTGGGAGGGATAGGGGAAGGGAAAAAAGGGAAAGGAAAAACTATGAGAAGAGGAGAAAAATGGAAACAAGGTCTTTGCAAATAGGGAAGGGTGGAGGGGGTGAAGGGAGGGTAAGGGAAGGGGAAAAAAATAAGAACTAAGAGACTCAAGAGACTCATGTAATGGTACAAGATCCCAATGACGAATGTAACTGTATTTTATACCTAAAATGTACCAATAAAGTTAATGGGGGGGGGAGAAAATTGGCATCTCTGCGTCCCTTACTTTTTCATGAAACAAATAGCATACTGTTTCAAATATGAACCAGCCAGAGGGCATTATGTGCATAAGAAAAGCAAGAGAACTAGATCTAAAAGAAAAATCAGACAACTTACAGCCAACAGGCAACCTTGTCTGAAGATCCACTCAATGAAAAAGAGTTAAAGTCCCTTGGCTTTCAGAAAAGTAGATGACTTATTCCAGTTTAGTAGGGAAGTCTAGGAAGGGCTTCTCTAACAAAAATTCTATCACTTTTAAGTATAACTGATACATTAATCTCCAGAGGAAGAAGAGTCTTAGTTTTACATCCTCCAGAGAATTTTGAGTCATTCTGTCAACCAATACCTGAATGACATGGAGAGAAACTAAATGGAAATTAACAATAAACAAATTGGCTTCTTGGAATGCTATGCATCCGTGATCTGAGCCCATTAAGGCTCCAGTGGAGTGGGATGGCAACCAGAGCTTTTCCAACTTCTACAAGAAATATCCAAGGTTTTTTATATGCTTTGGGTTTGCATGGGATTAATTTTTCATTTAGTGTGAAATGGAGAAAAATATAGCTTCTGAGTCCAATATATGAAGATTCAAAGCTTTCACTGTCATTTACCTGTGAGAAGCCAAAATTGAGACCCACTCTTCATATGGAATTATAGTCTATTCTTTCCTTTGAA
Source organism: Heterocephalus glaber (assembly GCF_000247695.1). The sequence continues at coordinate 3,389,633 of NW_004624863.1, read as the reverse complement.
CCATCCTGCCTCCAAAACAAAACACTTTTTTTAACTTACTATGATAGCTGATATACTATTATTAGATAAAATCTGATAGTTAAGAAAAGGAGAACTAGTACTTATGAAGTACTGAGCCACATTCACATTTAGTATCTTGCATAATTGACTGATAATCTTCTAAGTGACATTTAGGAGATTTAATGTTATGCAGTTAATGAATTACTACTGCAATTTGGTTCTAGGGAGCCTTGATTATAATGACTAAGTTTGTTGTATCATAGCATGTAGCCTTAGGAATAATCTTTCTCTAAGTCCAAACAAAAAGAAAAACAATCTAAAGTTTATAGAAAACTATCTAGGCTGATAAATTCATGAATAGTCTCATGTAATGGCTGAAAGTTCTTTGAACTAAGGAAAATTCTTTGCTATATTTTGAACTGCACTTGATGTGCTATGAATGCAGAATAAATGTTTAACAGTAATCATTCAGAATTTGTTAGCCTCTGAGATGTCTGAGCAGTACATGTCTGTTATTGTGATATTTTATAGCCAAAAAGTCATGAATCTTGCTATTAAAGTTATATAAAATATATATTTATCTTATTATAAATATATAAAAATATATTATATATAATATATAAATATATATATTCATTCTCCTTTGGGAAGTTGAATGACAATTTTAAGTATTTGGTTTTAATTGTATTCCCTCTCCTTAATTTCTTTTATTTTTCTCAAGCAATAATGCTTTTCTTTTGAATTTATTGGGCTTTCATAAAAGTATGAATCAGTATCAGAAACCCTTAGCAATTTTTTGCATACCTCCCTTATAAATTTTATAATTGCTCCAGACCACTCCTTCTGTAGAAGATACCTATACACCCCAATGCATGGATAGGGAAAGGTTAAGAACCAGAATGAAGTATAAAAGAATTCCTTCCAAATATACATGGAATAGCAACACATCTGAGGGTGGAAACTAAACTGCTTCCTGATACAATCAGTGGCTTCTCCTCTTTAATTCAGCCAATTAAGCTTCATATAAACTTTCTAAATTTTATGTATGTGTGGGTGTGTGTAATTTTTGACACAAAAATCCATTATCTCTCTCTCTCTCTCTCTGCGAAAAATGCTTGTATGGAAAAGTAAATTGTCCTGGCAGTCCAGTGGAATTGGAGGCACAAGAACAGTGACTTATTCTGCAAGACACAAAAGTATAAAATAGTGAAAGCACAGAGATGACCATATATTTGCAAACTTTAAAATAAAGTAGTTCTGTTCATGACAAAATTAAGCATGTTTTAGACTGCTGCAAAATACAACAAAATTCTTGGCCTATGGATCACATAATGTATAGTGTACTAGTATAGCTATGTGTGTATATACATATATTCTATCATGGATTACATACTGCCATGTTTTTAGCCTCTTTGCTATTTCAAAGTGATATATTGACTAAACAGTAGGGCTGCTAACTGGGCTTGGGTGAGGATATCAACATGTTAATGGAGGCATGTGAGCCATCCAAGATTAGGATAAACAATGTATTTTGGAAGAAAACAAAGTGCAAAACTGAAAAACTTGTACTGTACTCAAAAGAGCATATGCAAACTTCAAGTTATAGCTTCTTTTTTTCTTAAAGTCTTTCTGACAAAATACAGAAATCCTTTCATAGAAAATGAGAATTGATATTCTGAATATATCTATGCAGATTTAGAGAAATAGATAAATCAGGAGAAAGTCTAAATAAGGAGGTATATGGGGGAGATAGGGTAGGAGCTGCATGAGAGGCCATGCACTGGGAGCTACTGGAATGTCTGTTGGGGCTGGGGATGTTGAAAAGTTAAAGCAAAGTTTCCATTTTGGAAAATAATGTCAGTGAAAGCCAAGTTAGTCTAAAAATGTGTCAGTCATGTAAAAAAGTCTCAGTCTTCTTCTCACAAGTTAAGAACAGTGATTCAGAGAACTTGTCTCATTCCAGAGTCCCCGCCTTTTTCAACTCACTTCAAGATTTCTAGTTTATTGATGAGTTGTCACTACAAAGGCAAACCTTCAGTAGCCATGGAGGAAGGGGAAATGGAGGAAGAAATGAAAAGAAGAGGGAGGGATGGAGAACAGAGCTAATTAGGAGACTCAAAAGAATCAGTAGGAAATGTGCATGGAGAATGTATTACACATAATTTCTATATGGTGGGTGAACTACAACACAACCATAGTAGTGTTGAATATGTATTATGGTTCACCCTGAAAAAATATTGGTGGTATACCAAAAGTAGATTAAAGAACAATAATCTAGCAACATATTTATAATTTGCTTAAAATATGTATAGAAAAAGTAGGGGAACTATATTTAACAATATGTCAGTAATTAATTTTCTATTTATGTTTTTTTCTCCTTTCAACATAATAACCCTATATAACTTTGATAAGAAGAGTAACGTAATTAAAGTATCTGAGAGCAAGCAGAGGTGTTCTCAATAAGTTCTAAAAAGAAGCCATCATGCTTGGGCCACATTTCTTCCAGCCACCTCAAGCATCTCTAGTGAACTTGGCAAATTTCTTTAGAGTGACTGGGGGGATACTCGAAGGGATCTTTGGGAATCAAATGGTCTTACCTGCCTCCAACTGGAGCATGCTCTCTTGTTAAAGTATTCCCACAGTATTTTAACCAAGGAGGCTAAGAGGAAGGAGGAGAATGCTGGTAAAAATAGCTGATTAGCTGATTCACTTTGTACAAATTGGTACAGGGTTCTTATCTGAACCAGTTGCTTATTAATACAAGTCCCATGTAACTACCCTTTTTTTCCCTACTAAAATTCCTTCAGATGTACTAATTTCAGCAGTATCTCCACTTCTAATAATCATTTCAGACAACCCACCTATCACGTGAGATATGTATAGACTGAAGATTTAATGAATACATCCATGAATAAGTAAATGAATAGATGAATGAACTGCAGTTTGTACTCCAAAGTTTGGGTTGTAGTTCAACCACTTAGTCTAAAATATTTTAACATCTACAATTCCCAAACTAAGCTGCCTCAACAAAATAGTCATAATAATTTATATGACTCAGAAGTATCAGGATTGTTAGAAGAAATGGCATATAAAATGGTCTTTGCAATTTTTGACTATTACTTACTTGCCTGGGACTTTTGTACCATTAAAATATTTTCCTTGCATGCACCATTTTCCCCAACAGGATTCCAAATTCCTTAAATGTTTGATCACAATCTGGTTGAAAATTGTATCTTTGTGAGTGTATGATTGTGTGTATGTGTGTAAGTGTGTGTTCGCTTAGGGGGTGTTTTAATAAAATTACTTTGCTCTAGAAATGATTTTCAATAAGAGTTTCATTTATTTTATCAAACTCCTGCCTAGTACTCATGCATCCCACATTATTATATTTTCTCTAAATGTAATTTATTTAATCCTTATCACGTTCTAGGAGGCAGGTGCTCCTATTATTTCTTATTACAGTAAGAAAACCAGGGCAATAAGTTAAATAATTTGATCAAGTCTATCCAGGTAATGAAGAAAGAAGCCAGAATTCTAACACAGTTGCTCTGACTCTAAGTAAATTGGGCAAATGTAAGAGTTACCATTATTGAATCATCAGAATGGACAAAGAAAGACTACAGTGAATGAGTAAGATAGTGAATGGAACTTATTGAGCAACTTCTATGTGGCAGGGTTTATCCTAGGTGCTTTATAGACATTAGCTTGCTAAATCCACTGAGTTAAATATCAACATTTTCATTATACTCTTCGAACTCACAAAGGAATACATTACAGACCCAGACAAAATTGACTTTCATAATATATTTTTATTATACAAGTAGATTTTGCATGGTAGCTAAAAGACCCTCATCTAGTCTCAATTGATGTACCTCATTTTGGTTGAGGCAGGTACTTGGGGGGGGGGGACTATAAGTAGAGCAGGTGAGTTACATTCACAGATTTGAGATGCTGAGAGCACTCATGTGTCCTTATTTCCCACAAAAGTTAATGGAGAAAACACAAGTCCATTGTGAGGTTCATAATTAGGTAACACTTCAACAGAAAGGAGAATGCAGTCTGGAATCAGACAGTTCTGAATTCAAATATTAGGACACTCTTTCTAATTAGAGATGTTCTTAGAACAACTCAACATCTTCTAACCTCTTCTGTAAGTTGAGATTAACAGTAAGTATGTATTAGGCTTAGAAAAATAATTGTTATCCTGTAAGTTTGAGATTAAAGGGAAGTGTTAGACAGAAGAAAGAACTCACAGGAATGAGAAGAACTGTCCTTAAAAAACTCAAAGAAAGCACAGCACTATTGAATAAAGAGCAATATAGAAGAGAGATACATAGGAAGTAGAGAGAAGTTCCAATACTACCCAAAATTACCCATTCTGTTGTTTCAAAAATATTTTAATATATATGCTAATTTGTTTCATTTATACTAATAGTTTATCTTATTTTGTTGAAAAGAAAGTTTTGTGTTATTGTCGGTTTCTTCTTTGTAAGGGTCTTTTCAGGCTATATCTTGTACTCTGAGTAACTACTTTGAAGGTAATAATATACTGTATTAACGATTGTTGTCTTACTATTTTATTATAAAATTTCATTTCATTTTTTCATAAAATAAAAAGAAAAATAGAGAGAGAGATAAAACCATCTGGGACTGCAGAAACTGGTAGGTCATGGTAAAGATTTATTTTAGAACAATAGGAAGCTTTGAAGGGATTTAAAGCACCAAGTAGAATACTCAAAAGTATACAAAAATTGTAGCTTTTTACTTTTAATAAATGTGCAATTTGAGTTCCTAAAAAGGATAAAGTACTGCATTAATATTTTCTATTACTTCATTTAATTTTATAAGATTCTTCTAAAAAATTTAACTTGAAATATTTTGCATTTTATAAAAGAGAGAATTCAGTGATAGAAAGGATTTAAATTTTGTTCTAGATTTCTCTGCCTCAAATTCTTTTTATCCACACTGCCTGACCAATAGAATTTCTGGGCATCAGTTGTCCCTAAAACAGGCATAGGTGACAGCTAAATAAGAGATGAGCAGAGGGCACCCAGGGACCCAGGGTCTCTGGCAGACACATATTATTGTAACCCGCAGTGGTTCAGTGCTTTGCATCAGCCCTGTCATCTGTGAGCGCAGGCAGAATCTGGAACTTCCTTCTAGCCAACAGAATAAGACATCTCAGAAGGGACAGTGATTCCCATGATTGTGATAATATTACATGAGACTATTTTAGCAGGCTGAAACAAAAGCTCTCCCGCTGGCTCTGAAGAAGTAAGATGCCATGTCATGAGAAAGTTAGATGTCAAGCAACTGTGGCCAATCTGTATTTGCTGAGAGAGATATCTGGCTGACAAACAGGAAAAAAAATCAGGGACTCCAGTCCTACCACCTCAAGGAACTAAATGTTGCCAAATATACAATCTTAGAAGCAGTTCTTGAGATTAAAAAAAAATGATCCTACCAATACTCTGATTGCAACCTCAGGAGACCCTGAGCAGAGGCCCCAGCTAGGGTGAACCTGGAGTTCTGGACCACAGAAGGCAGCAATCATTACTTAATAAGGATTTGCTGTGTTAAATGGAAAGAAAAAGAAAGAGAGGCTACTGGAAAGGAGTAGTAGACCCAAGGCAGTCAAGCTCCTAGGAAAGGAGAGTAACATGAGAAAAGAACAATCTTATGCCAAGCCAGAAGTAGGATACAGGTTAGAATGATACTAAGCCTAAAGCAGAGTCACCTGAATTGTGAGCTGCCTCCACCTACTTTGGTTTTTCCTCTTCAAGACATTCTATGCTCAGCTTGAAGGAGAAATTTTAAATTTCACTATATTTATTACAGGAAGATAGAAGTTCAGATGTTCATTCTTGTGTTTCAATATGTGTGCACGTGTGTCTATGAAGATATATATTTATGTTATAAACAGTATTAGAACACAGAGTAGAAAATATGCTAATGAACAGTCACAAGTAGAACAGAAATTGTGAGCCATTATCAGAGCATATCCACATCTAGAATTAATGTTTTTTCTTTCTTTGAAATGACTCAACAACATAAAAAATTTTAACAACTTTCAAAAAGAACCTTATTTTTTCATACATATATATTTTTCTAACCATTGTCCAAATGTTTGTGTTTTAGTAGATAAAAGTCTTAGTGAGACTACTTTGAACTAGCAGTAACAGAACCCTAGCTCCAAACTGACGCATACCAAAGGGCCAGCTATCTCATACCACAGCAAGTCCAGAGGCAGGGCAGGTTTATTTAATGGCATCTTCTTCAATGAATAGAGAGAGAAGTGCTTTTACCAAAAAAGGAAAAAAGTCATTTCAGAGGTCAAGGTCTTAGGAGTTTCCCCTCCCCGCAAATAACAATGCTCAATGTCAGCTGCATTCTCTAGTTGCAAGATGGGTGCCCTGCTTGTGGGTATCACATACCGGTGCCCAAGGAATCAGAGCGCACCTCCTTTTGCATCTTCTTCACAGCAAGGATGTTTTCCATAAAAGTCTCTCTCAGATTTTCATTATAGCTCTTTGGCTTGAACCAGGTCACATACCTATTCCTAAACCAATCACTTGTAAGCAGAGCAAGACTCCTGCCAAGCAATCAAACCCATCCAGAAGTTAGCTGCTTGGAAGATGAAGAAGGGAGGCAGATGAACCAAATCAGTCAACACCCAAAGCACAGCTGGGAGGTGGGTGGTCTCCAGTACCGAACACCTTATACTTTTGAAATTAAAAGGCTCCTTTCTACATCATCTTAATAATCATTTTAACAACAGCACAAAACACTCTTATGTTGATATACCATAATTTACTAATCTTTTTCTCTACACTTTATATTTCATTTCAATAGTTTTATAGAATAAATTTTGAGATAGTGGTATTTTCTAACCTCAGTTTAAGCCCAGGAGATTTTGGAGGGACTGTAGTGGGTGAGATTATAGTTTAAAGCTGGCTTTAACACTACTGGAAGAAGACATTTTATATGCACTGAACATTGGGGAGATAATTCTATTATTTTAGAAAACCTTGGTATTTCAGTTAACCCTCATACAAAGGTGAGTAAATTATTTATCTGGGATTAAATATACACACAGAACATTCAAAAGTTCAGGAGAGTTTAATTTCTTGGCAATTATCTTCTGCTAGTATTTAGTATAGCTATTATAACTTAGATTCTCAAACTCCAAAACTAATTTTGGAAGAAAATTCCAAAGTGTTTTTTTCTTCTTTCTTTTATTCTCTTTTGTTCTTTCTTCACTGTTTTTCAGCATTGACACAATCTCTTCCATTTATTATGCAGCTACTATTTGTCATATTATTAATTAAACCTATGTAACAACATTATTGTATCCAATTTACAGAAAAAAGTTCATAAGATTTAAGAGAATTTAAACAGTCTAGAAAAGAGAAATCAGAGTTTGCTAACTCTAACATCTACATTTTACTGTGCTACATTCCCCAGAATAGTAGCTACTCAATAAATAGTTTGAATTAGAGAATGAATAAGTTTGAAGCTCAAATGAGTACTTTACTTCTCAGATCATTAAAATGTGATTATAAAATCTCACTATAAATTATATACCAATTAAGTACTTTTACTTGAATCTATTCTTTTTTTGGCTTAAATTGTTTCACTTGATTTGACCTGGATTGTAGTAATAGACCAAAGTCTGTCCCTCCCTGGAGCTTTAAGTAATGTTCCTGGTTCTCTCAAGCACCCCACCTAAAGGGTAGTCAATTAAGTTGGAAAAAAAGGAACAAGAAGAAAAAAAAAGAAAATATTCTTTCCAAGAAAGTTTTTATTGTTTGATTGTTTGTTTTTAAGCCGGGCTATTTTAGATGGAGTTTATTAGCAGAGAGGAAATGAAATGAGAAGCTGGTAAGCGTAGCTGGTGGCTGACCTTTCTCATTAAGCCCAAAGACTGAAAGGCATATAATTGCTGAGGAATATTGCCATCTTTTTCACTTTACCATGAAGAATTTATGACTAAATCTATAACTGTAGGAAGCGACCATCATAGAACAGAACATAGTCAGCGCCTCTTGAAATTAGAGAAGCAACAAATGAACCAGCTTCTATTTCACATGCTCACTGAAACAAACGCTTTTAGGATTTGAACTGGTGTGTGTGGGTGTGTGTGTGTGTGTGTGTGCACGCGTGCGTGTGTGTGTGTTATGCATGCTCATTTTTCTTCTCACATACTAGTTGTTGGATTATAATGACTTAGTGAGTTCTGTTCACCTGCTGGCAGATTGAATGCCCATGCTCATCTGAGGATTACTGTCAGCAGATGCTATAGGGCATGGTGCAGCTCTTGCCAGAGATGATAAAATGGCAGATCCTTCACAATCGTGGTCTCTTTCTCCCTGATGTTACCAAGTATCTCCCTTTGCATCACTTGAATGGTTAGGAATGGAGAAAAAGTTGAGAAGTGTTAAGGCAAGAAATACTTGTTAAGCTCCTAGTGTGTGTTGTATGTGGTCACTCTGTATACATCACATTACTTAATTCTCCTAGCAGTGTTTTTCAAATGGGATTTCCAATTTCACAGATGGGAAACTAGGGCATTGAAAGTTAAATAGCATATCTAGGATCATAAATCCAGTAGAGCTGCAATTTCAAGTTAGGACTCAGGTTTAAAAAAAAAACACTGGAAATTTTCACAAAATAAAATATTATTAATTGGCTATATGATATAGTCATTCAGCAAAGTCACACAAATATTATCTATTTTAATAGATTATTATTACCTATTTGAATAGATACACAGCACCCAGATTGTACAGTAGTACACACTATCTACTCACCAGTGATGAGAGATATCATTGACCTTTCCACTGCATAACATGAAGATATCGAAACAATCTTAGGGTGAGTGTCTCAGAAAGGATCGCAATTTCAGACACATTCTAAGTCAAAGGCATCACATCCAGGGTTGATGTAGCATCTTCCCTGAGGTGTAAGATGACAGATTCAGAAGAAACAGCCTTATTTTATGACATATTAGGAAAAAGACTTGAGAACCAATGAAAAGTACTGCAGGAAAGCCAATTACAGATCCTTATCTGATAGAGTTTTGTAAAAACTCTACATGTCTAGAAAGAAAAGGAAAAAAGATTAAACTAACATTCTCCTTTTCAAAACAAAGCATTCTATCAAAACAGTGTTGTCAGTTGTGGATAAAATCATATCAAAATCATCTCAAAATGGGAAACTAGTGCTTACCTTTAGGATTATTTGTTTTAGGATACAAATATTAAGTGTCAAACATGAACATTAACCTAAATCTGCTTCACTCTAAGTTTGCATTCTGATTTCCAAATATTGGCTCCAAGAAGTTTTTAAAATAAAAATTATTCAATTGCTGTCAGACGTGTTTTGGGGAGGACTTAACACTGGGAAATGGGCTGATCTTCACAACCTCTTGAATCTCTTCAATTTCTCAGCATCCTTTATTTTATGATGCAGATGGATGGCATGCATATAATAGCCAGGTGAGGCTAAAGATGAAAATTAGTGCTGAAAATACAGACTTGAAGCCTTTCACTTATTTTGATCCTCTCTGTGTAGCTCTGTGGGTGACTGACATTTGGGTCCATTAGTGTTTATATTCCATGGGCAAAATGTGAGAAATTGCTCCCTCCGACCTTATAATATAACGTGGTTCTTGGCAGCTAAGCCACATGCCAACTCCAGAGTGGTTTGCTGGTGTGAAGGTAATTAGTCTGGGGTTAATTACAGAATCCTTCCAGCTTTATTACACAGATTCCTTAGAGGCAGTCTATTTTCTTGGATGCAGTATGCAAGACTGACTGCATATAAATATGCAGCATTGTGTGGAGCCATGAATCTGTGCAAATGAATATACTTCCAAGGGACGGAATAACAAGGTCTCACTGGTTTTGCCATTCCTACCTTCTATTCTTTTCCCGATATTGTGAGTATGTAATGATATTTGTTAGATATTTCTTACATTCGCTATGGGTCAATAAGTCAAATAATTTGGGGAAATAAACCTGTATTATAGATTTTTATATCATTATGAAAATTGTGTATCTGTATTATGAGATTTTTGAAAACTGCACATTCCTTCACTGAAATATCTAGTAGTATTGAGCATTCTCTTTTAAGACTATTTTCTTGTTGCTTCTCAAGATGTATGCATTAGGAATGTTTTATTTTTACTTTCAAAAAACAGAAAGCTTCAACAGTCTCGAATAAGAAGTTTAATGGTAATACAAAATCAGTGGCCAGTCTGGGGATTTAGCTCAGTGGTTCCACCACCTGCCTTGCAAGTGCAAGGTCCGGAGTTCAGTCCCCAGTACCAAAAAGAAAAAAAAATCAGTGGCCAGTACATCAGGTGTCTAACCCTACTTCCTTAGATTCTCTTTGTCCTGCACTTCTAAGTGGCAGGATTATTGTCACGGTGACTCATATGATCACATGCTTGATAACAATTACAACCAAAGCATTATATTTTCTGGTTCATATCTAGTATGAGAATGGGTGAAATACTACCAATACATATGGTATGAGTATTCGTGAATTGGCAGGTACACATAGATTCCTTTATTTGTTTAAGAACGCACATCATCAGTAACTTTTGGCACAGCAAGAAAATGCACTATAGCATATGAATATCAATCTCAAAAGGCACAAATTTTAAAAATATTGTTGTTATAGTTACTTTCACTACCATGTTCACACAACAATTTTATAAGCTAAGTACTGCTATTTTCATTTTACAAATGGCTAAACTGGTTCAAGGATTTTAAGTGACTTGGTCCAATTTATGATAGTTAAATGATGGCAGGATTTGAATTCAGAGCACCTAAAACAATGCCTATTGGACTTAACACCACATAGTGATTTAGGCATTAATAATGAGGATATTTGTATCTCATATTTCTCATCTTGTAAAAATAGAAGCCCAGTCTATCTTATTAGTATTAATCATCAAAACACTAACAAGTAAAATGAAATATTTGTACTGGATAGTTTATTTGGATTAGAAATTTGATTATTTATTATAATGTTTGTATTAGGATTCTCCAGAAAAACCAAAACAATAGGGTTTTGTGGGGGGGAACTTAATCACCATACAAATATAGGTATATCCAGTCACATGTCACCTAATGATGTTTTAGTCAACCACATATATGACAGTGGTCCAGTAAGATTATAATGCTTAACGACATCGTAGTCATCATAGTGTAGTACATTCTCACTTTCTCACAATAATGAAATTGCCTAACTGCATTTCTCAGAACTTCCTCCACTGTTAAGCAATGTGTGTGTGTGTGTGTGTGTGTGTGTGTGTGCAAGCGCACACACACAGGCATATGAGAGTGAATTAGTAAGGGGAATTAGCCCATGAAATTATGGATGCTGTGAAGTCCCATGATAGGCTAGAAATGTAAGCTGGAGACCTTGGGATGGTGGTGGCATGGCTCAGTCTAAGTGCACAGGCGTTAGGACCAGAAATGTTGATTGTGTAACTTGCAATCTTAAAGGCCAGGGAATCACTGGCAAGAGCAGTGTTATCCACCTCCAGCAAAGTGCAATGAAACATTGTGTCTTCCCTCTGCCTTTTTGGCCTATTCTGGGCTGATTTCATATTGCCCATTTTACAGCAAGGGTTGATCTTTTTCACTCACTTCAAAGACTCACACCAATCTGCACTGGAAACACTCACAGACGCACCCAGAAATGATGATTTAATAGTTGTGTAAGTATTCCTTAGTCCACTCAAGTTGACACCCCAAATTAACCACTATAGTCTCAAAGCTGATTTTTTGTACCTAACTACACTATATTGTATCTCTGAGGTTTTGTTTTATTAATATTTTTGTACCTTACCCCACCCCACCCCACCCCAAAACAAAGCAAAATGAAAGCTCTCTCTTGGAGCCTTTGTAAATGGTGCTTCCTCGCTAACAATGTGCAAGTTGACTCATATGCACTTGTCTCTAAGAGATAGTTTAATGTAGTGGTTAGTAAAGCAAGTTCTGGTGTCACAATACATGTGTTTACACACTAACTGTGCTTTTGGTAAGCTTTGTAATCTTTGGTGAGTGTTTCTTTGTGATTTTGCTCCCTCGTTAGAGGTGGGAATGAGCATAAATATGTCAGAGTGATACAATGCTGATGAATTGCCAGGTACTTAGTAATATGTTAGCTATTATTATCCATGACAGTTTTTGCTGGGAAGCTTTTGTAGCTGCCACCCAACTCCACCAGCTTTTTTTAGGATGAAGTTCAAGTTTCTTGAAATAGTATAAAAGGAAAACTTGTAAGACTGATATCACTGACCATGTAACTTCTCTCCACTAGCTTCTACCAACCGAGTTTCTGTCACTTCCTGGAATTTTTTTCTCATTTTCTTAGTGATCTAAAATTATATCCCGAGGGAATTCTCCTAAAGAATCAGACATAATGTGGATCCTCAGGCCCCACTTGCAGATATGTATACACTCTAAGTCTTATGTGGGTCCAAAATTCACACTGCTATCTGTGTCCATGAGTGACAGTTTTTGTGTCCCGCCATCTGCATTTTGAGATTTGACCTTGGGACATTTGCACATATATTGCCTTTTTCAATCAGCAGAGCACAGCAGTACCCTGACCTCAGACTCTCCTGGTCAGGAGGAGCTCTTGCTTCCATAATTCCCTGGACTAAAACCCACAGGATGCTAGAGAACTTGGGATCATATTGCTGTGTTTCACAACCTCACTAAATCATAAGTTCCCAAAAGTGGGAGGAAACTAAGGTTTTCCCACTATACCACAAATCTCTTCAACTTTTTTTAGGTGCTTAGAAATGTCAAAGGGATCCTCAAAAGCTACAGCCTCAGCATAACTATTATTAAGAAGACCTTTGTGCCATTTCTTGAGAGATAAAACTCATCACTGTTCAGTCTTTAGAAGAAGAAAGGAAGGTCACAAATGAACAAGAAAAGATATGAAGTAGTTCCTGGTAAAATTACCTTGTTTTCCTAAACACTACAGGAAGCTGGGTGTTGAAAACAAAGCTCTGGTGCCAAATGCTTCCTGGAGAGGCCAGATGGGGATGACAGGTGAGATTCAGGACAGAGAGAAAAGTTTTGCTTTGTTTTCAAGTTGATATCCCCAAACCACAGCCCCCAGAAGAAATGGCCATGAGGAGAGATAGGACTAGATGGAAGTCAATAATATATGGAGGGATGCAAAGGGGAAAATATTTCTGGAAGTACTATTTGGGAGTGAGAGGGCTCTTTAAATTTTTATTTCATTTAAAGTACTTTGTTTACTTAGAGTAATGAATGTATTCATGTGTGTTTACATGCACACACACACACACACACACACACACACACACACTTAGAGTTTGAGAAGAAAGGAGCAACCCTCCTGTTAGTATTCTTAGGTGCCAATAAAGGCTATTCTGGAATAGTAGCTACTTTCCTGGCTACCTGGAGAGTATTTTTATTCTTGCCAAGAACAAAATGAATGATCTTAATATAGAAATGTTGCAACTCATATTCTGTACCAGAGTCAGTAGCAAGCCACCTTTTAACTCTTAAATTCTCTTTTTCCTACTTATAGTAAGTAAATTAAACAACTGTATATTTGATTCCTACCTGGCTCATAAGAGTAAATGAAGAAATGAGTTAATGACATTTCCTAGGCCAAAAAACTTATTCAGCTCAAATTTCTAGAGCATGGCAGGCAAGGGAATTAATGGAGTCTGATTTTTAAAGCTAAGAATAAGCAAATGTGTTTCCTGTGTACTAAAACCAAGAGTTAAAGCAGATGATGTATTAGAGAAGGCAGCCAAACCCCACGATTTAATCCTATGTCATAATTCTCAATTGCACACTTTGTAAAGAAAGCTCCTGGGCCAAACTTTGCTGGTGAAAATTTGCTAGGGAAAATCTATAATGAGGTCTGATTATTGGAAGCTTAAAATTTCTTCTCTGGAATACATTTTAAAAATAATGAAAGCTTGAAGCCACTTTGACAATAGGTCTGATTTAACTCAACTGATTAAAAGGGTCAACAGGAGTTCATTTTTTTCCTCCCTCAGGAAAAATTTAAGAAAAATAACTCCTCTGTGCCTATATTAGGATATCTTTGTGATTAGAAGACTCTCAATTCACCAGCAGCTGAGCAAGAGAGTTCTGCAGGGAAGGACTAAACTTTCACACTTAATTACAATTCCTCCTCACATAAAATGCATCTCTCTAGCATAGGCTGGGACCAAAGGTCTTCTTTCTCCTCAACTAATGTAAACTTATATAATCATATGACACACTGCATTTTTATAGAAATGGAAATGATGACTATAAATTCCACATAGGATGTGAAAAAATTGTCATTTGTACAGTTTTATTTGGGGTGATGAATATATTCATATGTGCATGTATGCCAGAAAATCTATGTTCATAGGCATATACACACACCACTTGAGAGAAAAAGAGCAATCTTTATTTCTATATCTTTAGGCCCCCATAGAAGTTGTTCTGGAATAGTAACTCTTTTAATAACTATGGACTGAGTAGATCTGTTTACCTAGGTTTGGGTAAAAGCCATCTCTGCTGTTTTCATTTGAGTTTTTGTTCTGGGAAGAAGGATTTGAGTGGTGATATCAAAGTAGCTGAGAAAGTTTTTCATTGCTGAGGATTTTGACCAGGGTCAGCTTCAGAGAAAACAAACAAAAGTAAAACAAATACAATCAACAACAAAGATTAAGCATTAAAGAAGAGAGCTTTGATAATAATCAGGGATTCTACCCCTTACTGCTATTTGATCTTGACTAGCTTCTGTGATTACTTGAGGTATTATTTTTCTCATCTGTAAAATGAGAGTAATGGAAGACATAGTATTCAATATGTGGGTGACCATTGTTATTTTTATTTTATTCTACATCTACTTGCTTCACCTAATTCTAACCCCATCTTGTTTATCAAATATTCCTACTTCTGTCCACTAAAATTGGCAGATATACCTTGGCTTATAAATATGTGGGGTTTTTTTTATAAAATGGAGTACTACTCAGCCATAAAGAAAGAGAAACTAGAGTCATTTATAGCTAAATGGATGCACATTGAGGTGATACTCTTAAGTGAAATAAATAGGACACACGTGTGTAAACACCAAATAGTTTCTCTAATGTGAGAAACTGAAAGTGTAAATAAGGATTAAAATGTATAATAGATAATGTGAAATAGGAAAAGGTCCAAAGGGGTAGGGATGGTTGGAGGGGAAGGGGAAAGGAAAGAATGGAAAGGAAAAATTATAAGAAAAGAAAAAAATGGAAATGAAGTCTACGTAAATAGGGAAGGGTGGAGGGGGTGAAGGGTGCACAGGGAATGGGGAAAAAATGAAAACCAAGATACATCATGTATAAGTACAAGCACCCAATGATAAATGTAAATATACTGTATACCTAAAATGTACCAATAAAAGAATTTAACCAAAAAAATGCTGTTTACTTAAAGCAGATTTATGAGTCTCATGTTTGATTAATGTTTCTCACATCAGGAACAGCCAGTTCATATGAAGCACCTATTCTTTGGCAGACCCTTGAAAGTGCCTTACATGTAGTAAGTCATTCAGTCTGTAGAGAAGGTCCAAAAACATTTCCAAAAGGAGCAACCAAGATTCAGTAAGATTATTTTGCTTGATGACATAAGTTGTTTGTAATACAACTAAGCCTGACCCAGATTTTTTTTTTATTTTCAAAGAACTCTGTCATTTTTTCCCCGGGTTCTTGGTCTTGCATCATTATGAAAAGTAACAATTGGGTACAGAGAATGGCTAAGAAATCAGGCTAGCTAGGAAAGCCCACCAAATTCATAATGTGCCTCATGTTTAGAGCATTGTTTCTTTGTATATCTCTTAAGATGCCTTCAGTTACAAGTAACAGAAAATCTGACTCATGAGTTTATATTATAAGACAATTAATCATCGCACATACTGCCAGGATAGAGGTAGAAGGATGCTAGTCTTAATACAATTAGTGGTGCAACAATATCTTCAAGGCTCAAGGTTCTTTCTCTTTGTTTTCTCTGCCTGCTAGGTGTGAGCTTCATGCTCAGGCTAAGTAGTCAGTCCGTTGGTTTCTGCATATCTAAGAGTCACATGTGGGTGTCTCTTCTTATGTTTCTTGCTTGGGAATGTAAACTGTTTCCAGACACTTTCAGAGTCTCACTGACTAGGATTGATTATATCCCCTTTTCTTAACAATCACTAGCAAGAACATTGGAGTTACAATGATAGGCTAGCTCAGTGTAGAATATATGCCAGGAAGTTGAACAGTAAGCTTCTCATTTATGTGTGTGGGGGGATACAAGGCTAAAACTTACCATATTTCTATGTACAGTGGAAAATATGCCCACTTTTTTGCAGATATAATGGCATCTTTTTTTCTTACTGTAGTTTCCAGTTTCACTTAGAAATAGGGATAGATATCTCTTCTGGATTTGAAAATGTGTCTTCCAGCTCTTTGGGCACATTATAATGTTCATTAGATAATTGAAGTCAGGTATCGATAAAGCCAGTCCAATAAGACTGTTCCCCGATTTCTGAACACTTGCTGAATTCTAATTGAACATAGGTGGTTACTGTATAATTGGATAATCTATTCAAGAAAATCACTTGAACAATATGAATGTACAGCTAGAATTCCAAAGTCTTACACATATAAAGAACATTAAATAGTGAGTTCAAGAACTGTTATAAACCTGACTGATGCTCAGAAGTATTAGTGAGCTCAGATTTGCCTAAATACATGCCTTCATATCTATTGGAAAAATATTTAGGATTGGTATTTCTAGAACTCATGACTAGGTATGTTTTTCAAAAAGATGTAAATTTTATATCTTTACTAGCAAATCACAACCTTAGTGTTTGTTTACTTTAATTTTTAAAATGTTTTAGCATTCAAATGTATACTAGTTTCTCACTTTGATTTTAATTTGCATTTTCCTAAGTATTACTTATATTTTGCACATTTCCATGTGATTTTTTGCCATTTCTTTATCTTCTAATTGATCTGTTCCAATCTTTTGACTAGTGTTAATTGGACTCCTTTATAAACTAGATGTAGAAAAATGCACACAGACGCATATGACACAAGTCTTGTGTAAAGTATGACCTGCAAATTTTTTCTCAACTATAACTTAATAATTGATTTCCTTCTCAGAGCATTTTGATGTATAAAAATTTTAATTTTGATAATCTAATCTACCATTTTTCTTTATAATGGTTAGTACTTCTTATATTTTTTCTAAATTTTTTTCCTATTCTGACATTATGAAGATGTTTTCCTATATATCTTAAAAATATTTTTAGCTTTTATGTTTAGGTACATGATTAATCTAAAAAACTTTTGCACATGTTATAAGGTAAATATCAAGTTTATTCTTTCATATCTTCTAGGGATGCCCAGGTTTTCCAGCGCCAGTACAAAAAGTTCAAAAGATTTTTCTTACTAATTGATGTGTTTTAATAACTTTGTAGGAAATTAATAAATTATATAAGTGTTAACCTATTCATATGGCCTTATTCAGTTACATTGATTGACTTATCTGTGAATACATCATTTTCTTGATTACTGTTACAAGTTTGGAAATTAGTATTATTGATATTCCAAATTTTTTCAATACCAGAAATCTTTTTTAAAAATTCTATATCCTTTGCAAATAAATATTAAAATCATCTGTTTATTTTCATAGGAATAATTGCTGGGATTTTTATTAGTGCTGCATAGGTAGAGACAGAGATAGATACAAATCAAATTTAAAAGTGTTGCCATCATAATAATAATACAATCTGAATATAATCTGTGAACTTGATATTCATCACTTATTTTAGTCATAAATTTCTTATCGGAACTTTGTAGTTTTAATGTAAACTTTGCACATGTTTTGGTACATTGATTTTAAGTTTTTATTTGTTTTATATTGTAAATGATTATTATTTTAATTTTTCCCCAGTCTTTTACTTTCTGTGCTTCAGTTTATAGACTACATACCTGCAGTGATGACATCAAGTATGTTTATCACAGCTATAACAGTGTACAATCTAATGTTAAGCCCATGATACGGATTTTTCATGTCAGATATTGTATATTTTAGTTTTAATTTCATTTACTTCATTTTCAGTAGTTACTATTTTTTCTACTGGCATTGTCTATGAAGTCTGTATTTTAAAATAATTTTCTACTAAATATAAGGTTTCTGTGTCTGTTTATATTTAATTTTGTTAAAAATACTTATGGCTGTCATATTCCTGTTTCTTTACATATCTAATAATGTACTTCATCCAAACATGTGGATATGATGTTGAGATTCTACATTTTATTACATGTTTTAGAAACAATTTAATTTTGTTCTTTTTGTGTGTGTGGGCACTTCTTTTATTTTATTTTATTTTTTTTTGCATT
>NW_004624863.1:3336610-3365608 GCF_000247695.1 Heterocephalus glaber | reverse complement strand
TGGAGGGCTGGTGGCCTGGAAGCCCCTTCCTCTGGGCCAGGAGCAGTGGGGCAGAAGGTGGCCCAAAAGCCCTTTCCTCTGGGCTGGGAGAAACGGGAGGGATGGTGACCAGGAAGCCCCTTCCTCTGGACCAGGAGCAGTGGATGAGGGCTCAGAAGCCCCTACCTCTGGGCTGGGAACAGTGGGACTCAGTACCTTGGTCTGGTGGTCTGGTGTCCTCTGCGTCTTTGTAGTGTGGAATCAGGTGGCTGCCTATCTGCAGCAGGGTGATTCGGTGTCTTCCACAGGACTCAGGACCTTGGTAGGGCATGCACAGACCTTCCTGTGTGCAATGGGCTGATTCGGCATATTCCACGTGACTGGGGACCTGTTAGGGCGTGGGCAAACCTGCCTGTCTGCAGCGGGCTGATTCGGCGTGTTCTGTGCGACTCAGGACCTCGGTAGGGCATCTAATTTTGTTCTTATAGGCAATTCATTATAAAAATAGGACTGATACATTCAAACTCTTTTAAAATGTGAAAAATTGGAATCCTATCATTTAAGGGAATATAGATGGAACTAAAGTCTTTATATTATGTGAAATAAGCTAAGAACAGAAAGACAAATAACACATGTTCTCATTCATATGTGGAAAATAAAAATCTTGATTTCATAGAACTTGAGAGAAGAGTGATCATTGGAACTTAGCAAGGGTGGGAGGGAAGAGGATAGAGATTAGATAACAGGTCCTAAACTATATCTGTATTCCTACTCTGCACTACAATAGTATGACTATATTTTTAGTTTATTATATGTTATAAAAACCATCAGAGAGGCTTGAAATTTTGTAACAGAAGTAAATGATAAATCCAGGATATTCAGCCAGATCACTCTGCTGTGGCTGCTCAGATTGTCTGTGTCTTCCAGCTTGTATGACCCTAGCAATTTCTATATAGATCATAGCTTTCCAGTTGGGCTTCACTTCCTAGCCTTGAAGAATCTCCTTGTATATGCATAGAGCTCAGTATTCAGTCAGAGATGTAAACATAGCCATAAATTTATTTTTCCTGATCTTTTATTGTGTACTTCCCTTCCCTCTGGCATTCTGTCTTGTACATTTTAGTAGCTTCAGCAGCCTAGAACTCTGAAGACTGCTTCTGTGTCAGCAAAAACATCATCCTCAAGTCTAACAGAGAGGCACACATTTCAGTTCCACTTTTTCAGGAGGCTGAGTTGAGAAGACTGCTCAAGCCCTTGAGTTTGAAGCCAGTCTGAGAAATATGGTGAGAACTTGTCCCAGGTGACAAAAGTCCTAGGTAAGCACAAAGTTGACTCATCTAATTTTATCTCGAATGTGCTAATTTTTGTAGAAGATGATATTCTTTCCAAGACCACTGAAATGTGAATTATCCAATCTAATAATATAGTTTCAAAGCTTGAATTATTTGTTAGTCTTATGGAAAGGGGATAAAACATGTGGCCCATGATGGGGCAATGACATATTATTTAGTAATGATCTTCCAAGACTCTTTTAAAATAATAGTGAAGAAATTTAAGAAGTAATATCAAGGGGTAAAAGCCAATTAAGAAAAGAGGAAGGAGATGTCATTGCTATAAGCCATTCAGCAAATTTCTGGAAGACAGAGCAGGAAGTAGACATTAGAGAAACACAGTGGAAGTGAAGTAGTTAAAACATGCTACGCTGGCATATTGAACATTTTTCATTAAAGGCACTTAAAAAGCAGCAGGCACAAGGTGATCGCTTGTTTTTTTTGTTTTCTTGTTGTTGTTGTTGTTGTTTTGGTACTGGGGATTGAACTCAGGACCTTGCACTTGTGAGGCAGGCAAAGGCACCACTGAGCTAAATCCCCAGCCCCACAAGATGATCACTTGTACCTCCTTCCTTCTGTTTCTTAAAAGACGGAAATAAAAAAATCATACTTGAGAGACATCCTCCCTGTACAAATTATCATTGTCATTCTTGGGAACAAGAAGTTAAGGCTGAAGGAAACCTGCATTAACAAGCCTGATGAGATCAGTCTTTATCCTCCTAGTTACATCTTCACCCAACTCTAAGTAATTTAGACCAAGTCCCTTGTCATATTTTCACAATGTGCTACTTTGTCTAATTCACTATATATAAGTGTTCACCTCTAATTCCATCTTTGGATCATCATTTCCTTATGAAGTCTTCTATGTTGCATAAAACTTGCATTAAATAAACTTCTGTGCTTTTTTCTGTTAAAAAATTAATGAATAAAACACAACATCCTAATATCCTCTGTTTGGGCTCTACCACACTAGATTAAGTACCAGAATGTATCTCTAATCAGAATTTTGGGAAAAGCAAGTGTCCCATCTCCAGCACATCCCTCCTTTGAGTGCACATAATTCTGAGTTGTGTATTGCCCAGTGATTGAAAAGAAACTGCTAGATACACTGTGTCCAGTTTTGTAGTTCTCTGTGGATAAGGATATAGTGCAATATCAGTTATTTTGTTATGACTAGAAACAAGTATCCCTCAAAGAACTTTTGAAAAACACTAATTCGGATCCCCTAAATTATAATTTCTTACACTTTGAAAACCTCCAGTTCTTTCTTATTTTAATTCTTTGTGATATTTAAGAAGAAGACCTTCAGAAATCCATTTATAATTCCACTTTTAAGAAATGGGAAGATCAGTGTGGAGATACCTCAAAGAACTAGGGCTGGAGGTCCCATTCGACCCAGCTATTCCCCTGCTGGATATTTTCCCAAAAGAATTAAAAGAATCATACCACAGAGATATTTGTGCACCCATGTTTATAGTGGCACAATTTGTAATAGCTAAAGCTTGGAAACATCCCAAGTGCCCATCAACTGGAAACTGGATAAAGAAGATGTGGTTTTTTTATAAAATGCAGTACTACTCAACCATAAAGAATGAGAAACTAGAGTCATTTATAGATAAATGGATCTATATTGAGGCGATACTCTAAAGTGAAATAAATAGGACACACGTGTAAATACCGAATAGTTTCTCTAGTGTGAGAAACTGAGTGTAAATAAGGATTAAAAGGATTAATAACTAAGAATTGATACTTTGAAATTGGAAAAGGTCCAAAGGGGTAGGGGTGGTGGGAGGAGATGGGGGAAGGAAAGAATGGAAAGGAAAAATTATGAGAAAAGAAAAAAAATGGAAACAAAGTCTATGTAAATAGGTAAGGGTGGAGGGGTGAAGGGTGCACATGTAATGGGGAAAAATTAGAACCAAGATATATCATGTACAGGTACAAGCACCCAATGATAAATGTAAATGTATTGTATACTTAACATGTATCAATAAAAGAATTTAAGCAAAAAAAAAGAAAGAAATGGGAAGTGAGTTTGTGAATAGGGGTAGGAAGAACAGTATTTTATTACTACAGTTTATGTGACAATTGGTGAGTTTGAACTAGTGCAATAGAAATGCAATGAATGACTGAATAGATATCAGGAATATTTAACATGTTACCCTTTTTGTTCACAGATTAGACAGAAAGAATAAGAGGGGGAAGATATCTAGTGCAATATTTTTTTCTAGCTCCAGAATGGATTTGATAGTAAGTCCACCAAAGAAATGCAAAGGCATGTAAATAAGATAATGACTTCGCTTGGACAAGCATTTTAGTTTTTATTGTCTTGATAAAATATGACAGCTAATTTTTGTTTTTGATTTAGTTGTTGAGATAGGATCTTGGTCTGTAATTTCAGGGTAACCTTGACCTCACAATGTAGCCCAGGCTGGCCTGGAATTTGTGGCGATCCTCCTTCCTCAGCCTCCCAAGTACTGGAATTGCAGGCATGTGCCACCACACCCAGAAAGCGCCAAATTTTGATAATAAAAGTAGAAACTAGGAAGACATTAATATGAATCACCTCCAAAAGATACCATTAACACTATTTAAAACTGTATTTTAGGGTGCATAGTAGAATGAAGATTCAAGTATTACTTGGAAATTTATAACTTAGACAGTGATTAAGTTGACATCAAGAATACTGAAGAAAGGGCAAATTTTGAGCTGGAAAGAGAGTAGAGATCAACACATATGATAAATTCTGAATTGCATTTGGGAGTTTTGAGAACTCACAAGTGGAAATGTCTGTTTTGCAGACCAAAAGTGTAGACATGGTGATCAGAAATGAGGTATGTTTACAAATAAAGATTAGAAACTGAAGGCTCAGTAAGGGATGAGATATTTCCAGAGAGACAGAGTAAAATGAAAAAAAAAGGAAGATTAGGAAGACCAAGTTAGAAAACAAAAGTGCCAAAGTATACAGAATACTTTAAACATGGTTGGGCACTTTCTCTTATTGGTGCAGGTATCTGTCTGTACCTGTATATACACATTACAGAACTGTTTGTTATGATGTCCAGGATAGAGTTGTTAAGATTGTACATGAAGAATATATTTTAAAGCATATTTTTGTCTTTGCAGCGTAATTTTTCCTCTACTGCAAAATCACATTCTGTAAGTGGGATTGGCCTTCCATAAGGGTGGATTATGCATCTGGAGATTTTAACAAACTCTCCCCTCCTAACAAAATGCATCTGTACTGAGTATGCAGAGATTTTTCTCCTTGTCATTATTCCTTAAAGAGTGCAGTATAACAACTATTTACACTGTACAGTATTGGGTATTATAAATCACAAGAGATGCTTTAAAGCATGAGGAAGGACCTGTGGAGGTTATATGCAAATATGATACAATTTTACTTAAGAGACTTCAGAATTAGAGGGTTTGGCCTCAGCGAGGGCTTCCTGAAACCAATCTCCTGTGGATACTAAAGGACCATTGTAGTCCAATAATATTACTAGTGGACAGGAAAGAGCCATTATCTTTCGCAGTTATCTAAAGTTAAGAGTATGGACTATGCATTAATGTTCATTTTATTGACTTTCTTTGCCATTTGTCTAACTCAGATGATACTTTGCACATCACACCACACACACACACACACACACACACACGCACAAGAGTTAGTGATTAGTCCAAATGGTGAACAGATTGCAATGCAAAGAAATAAATGCGATGGGGAAAAATTTAAACAGTATGCGTATTGTATGTGATTAGCTTTTTTCCAGTGTTGTTATTCCATGCTACTGTAGTCAGTGTAATTGCATTTTGTGAATACGTTACAACATGTGTTTTGCCCAGATGAAGAGTAATCACAACAAGTAATTTGATCTTGTCATTTGGTAGCATTGCTATAAATGGCAGGAGAGTATTTCGTTAAATCTTTATGACTGGGATATGCATTTTTGTAATCATTCCAAAAACTTATGAGAGGTGGCAGATGCCTGACAGAAGACTTTCTGTTAAGCTGTTTTTGTGATTTAAAAAAAAAAAAAAAAAGCCATACTGAACTTTTGGCCTTACCACTCATTCTTTTGGGGAACTTTAGTTTAAATGCACAGTCTTTGGGAAGCACATCACATACTCATGCACACATACAGACACACCCACATGTAGGCACTTTACGAAAAAATGAGAATCATAGTATGTAATCATTTCTGTACTTCTTTTGTTTTAGAGGGGAACAAAGAACTCACAAGACACCATGTACCTTCTGCACACTTTCAGTTTTTTGAACAACCTGTGAACTATCTTGCCTTCTTGTGTTTGTTTCACCCATTTTCTGTTTGGAAGGCCTTTTACCCACTTTCTCTCTATTGTCTTAGATTCATTGTCCCAGTTATTGTTCAAGATTCTCTTGTGATGTTCTTGCCTCTAGCTGATACGGATGCCACATGTCTGTGCATCTCATTTGTTGCTCCTTAGCACACTGTGGACAGGCATTAGGTTACCATGTGTTAGTCATCTTAGTAATCTGACCTATGACCATGTTTTTCAGAGGTCAGTGATTTTGTTTTACTCCTCTTTGTAGAGTCTCAGTAATTTGTACTATACCTAGAATATGATAGACCATGAAACTCTCCACTTATTTTAACCACTAGCCCCAGCTCAATCTGTTTTATTATTAAGCCTCTCCCCCAAAATCAGAATTCTCTCTTGTGTGGAGATTAGGAGGAAATCATGATAGGCTTGGTCCTATAGGAACCTACCTATCCTGCCATTAAAATTAAAAAAAAAAAACTTGTTCAATACATATGTAAATAGAATCATGTAGTTAAAGAAAACTGAAGAGGTGAATTCTCACAGAAGCCCTTAGGGCAGAAATATCATTATGTCACTGCCCTAAAAATAAAAAATTGTACTAGCTAGAACAGGGGATGTGACATAGATTGAGAGAAGGCAGAGGGATAAGAAAGCACAAGTCAATCTGTGAGGTGAGGACAATGAATTTTCCCAGCCTACTCTGATAACAGAGAGAGGAGAAAGATTAGAAGGCTCACCTGAAATGTGTAGGATTAGAAGGATAATGAGTCAGACACACCTGATTGAGAGGAATTAAGTCCTGATATCTGGAATTTTTATTTTACATTTGAAGTTAATGCTGGAATGAGATAAGTCTACCAGGGTTGTCAGGATGGGTTGAGTGTATACATTTTGTGTGTTGGAAGGACTTGAATTCTTAGAAGCCAAAAAGGTATGTTCAAGTCCTATAACTCAGTACTTAAGAATATAGCCCTATTTACAAATAGATTTTTTCAGGTTCAGTCAGACAAAAATAAGATCATAAGAGATTTGGGTGGCCTCTAAATAGAACAGCATGTATCCTTATGAGACGATTCTAGGAAGGCACAGAGACACACAAAGACCAGTCATGTGATGGGGACAGAGGCAGATTGGAAGAAGGGCAGCAACCACCAGAAGTCAAGAAGAGACAAAAACAAAACAAAACAAACAAACAAAACAAAATAAAACCAAAAAAATCCTTCCCTAGAGATGTCAGAGAAAGCATGGCCTTTCTGATACCTTCATTTTGTGCTTGTCACTTCCAGAACTGTGAAAGAGTATATTTTTGTAGCTTTAAGCCACCTACTTTACAGTAATTTGTTATGGTAGCTGTAGGAACTGAAGCAGTGCATTAACAACACGCTGTTCATGTGCACTGGGAAGCTGTTACAGTGGGAAGGAATGTCTAAGAGGGGTCTGCATTGCACTTCCATACCAGTTTAAGATGAAAAATCTGAAAAATTAAGGTTGCAAGGTGAGGCTTTGATGTTAAAGATGATGATCTTTCCATCTCTAACCTGTTGTGTGGCATTAGGTAAAACACTTTTCTCTTACTTCACCTAGAATGGTACTAAAAAGAACCTTTTTCATGACCAGGATAGATTAAGTACTTTAAGACTTCTGGAAAAAAATCTGTAAAAATGAAATACTTAATATAATTGGTAGCATTCAGAATCAAGAGTTTAGGATGCTGTCAGGTACAGTGAGGCCAAAGCCATCTAGCCCATGGAATTCAACACTTAT
This sequence comes from Heterocephalus glaber, assembly GCF_000247695.1. The sequence goes on along the minus strand of NW_004624863.1, from coordinate 3,358,226 downwards.
GGCAAAATAATACCAGAGAAACAATTTAAACTAGTTTTTCAGGGCCTAATTACTAACTGCATAGTAATTCAAATTTTGTCAGTTAAAAAATAAACAGTTCATAATATGTAAGAGATGCTATAGGCTGAATGAGCCCTCCCTCCCAAAATCCATACTTTGAAATTCTAACTCCTTATCACATTAGGTAAGAGCAATTAGTTAGGTCTTGCAAGCGGTGTCCTTATGATGGGACAAGTGTCCTCGTATGAACTGACGTGAGAATCCATGTGCTTGAGTGTCCCTTTCTTCTCTCTCCCCTCTAATATTTGTGAACACAATGAGCTGATGATGATTTGCAAACAAGAAAAGTGGCCCTCTTCAGACAAAGTCCAGGCAGGCACATTAAATTTGGACTTCTCCGGCTTCGGAACAATTGAAAAGTAGTTGTTATTTACACTACCCAGTTCACAGGCAATTTTTTACAGGAGCTCAAACTCATTAAGACAATATATAATACATGTGCATCCCAGGAGACATATGTTGCATTCATACATATATTTATACTTATTTTTGTCTTCAAAGATGTATACCAAAATTACACTAGTGATTATTTAATAGATTTATTAGTAAGGTTTATATTCACCTTTCTACTCTTTTCTATGTATGTTTTCCAGTAATAAATTGCATTTTATATCAGAAACATTCAATTGAAGTGAGAGGCAGAAAGATTAATAAGGAAAAGGTAACCTTAACAGAAGACAGAAAAGATAAAAAAGCCAGTGCTTTGTCTGAGCAGGAGACAAGTATGAGATACATGTTCAAGGCATAATTTACAGGCTGTGCTGAAGACTCATTGAAGGGAGATGCTAGAAAGGTAGAGTTGAAGATGGCACAAAGATTTCCCTCCAGAGGAGAAAGGCTCGAAGTCCCAAGGGGAAAGTTTGAGCAAGGGGTCAAGAGTGGTACAGATAAGGAGCTTAGTCCTAAACAGCCAAATTTGGGATGACAACTGAACTGCAATGATTTTTGAAGTCACAAGCTCTATCCCAGAGGTCCAAGTATCAAAATAAAAAGGGGTAAAAGAAGTGGTAAACTATTTTCAGAGGAGTGAAAAAAGCCAAATGATGATGAGTATAATTGTCTGCCAGTTAATAAAACCTCAGAAGCCTGAAGTAGGTAGAGTCACATAAATTGTTTTACTAAGAGATATAAAGTGATGCAGTCTTAGGAGATGGATATAATTCACAAATTATAGTTAATGTGCTCTAGAAGTATTAAGCATTCAAATATAACTAAAAACGTGGTAAACTCAACCACCTCATAATAAGGAGCTGACAAGAAATGCAGAAAGTCTGCTTGAAAAAAATATATCCCTGCTGCTCGCTACGGTGTCATCTAAGATGAGGTACATAAATAAACATGTCACTCACAGTATTTTCACTTCCTCCTACAAGGCTGTCAGCAAAACAGGGCAAGAGAACAAAATCACAAGCATGGCTAACAGAATAAAATACACAATAGTGACAAAAATTAACCCTTGTAGTCACAGCATTGTTTCCTCTAGTTTAAGGGGGAAGGGCCCATGCAAGAATTTATTGTCACATCACAGAAAGTGCAGTGAATGCTCCTCCTAATAGAATCATTGCCAGAGTCTAGTAAATGCCCTGCTAACCAGGGTACAAGGTTGCTCACAGCATTTTTAAAACACATTTTGTCAAATTGCCATGTCAGCAATAGAAACTGTCAATCATTGTTACCCTATTATATGACTCTACCTTCTCTGGTAGTGGGCAGACTGTGATGTAGGTGACAGAGAGATCGAATGAGCCAGAGAGCTTTAGTCTGTCTGTGTTTTTGAGCCTGTTTCATGTATTCAAAAGGGTTATAATAGTAATCTAAAATTTTTGAGAAAACTAACTTTAATAAAATATTCAGAATGTAATAAGTACTTATTAAAGGTAGTATATGGAATTTTTTTCATATTTCAGAAAAACAATTGAAGTGCCAGTAAAATACAGCAAAAATCCACAAGAACAAAGACAATAAGAGAGATGACAGAAAACAAAAGGTGCTGGAAGATGGGGGAACCACTGGTAACTGATTTAGTTAACATGAGAAAACTGAATTGTGAGCCACCAATGGAAAATTGAATTCTTAGCATGCACGGACTTCTGAAAGAGGGGGCTCAGTGTAAGTAGGGAAAATAAATAGGTTGAGAGGTTCCTTGAGAAGTTCCTAGATCCCTATATCCCTCATCCAGTCCATACAGCTGAGCAACACTGCATCTCTCTCTTCCTTACTAGTTCAGAAGAATAAATGAGTTCTTTAAACTAGGTAAAAGAAAGTATGTGTATAGACTAGGACACAAAGCATTATTGAGAATGTAGGTAATTTTTATATAAATAAAATTGTATACAAATAAATATATGCTTAATATATACATTATGTTATGTAATTGTGTATAAATTGCATACATATATATTTATATATATATATATATAAAAATATATAAATGTATGTATGTTCATATGTATACTTTTTCCCCAGTACTGGGGATTGGACTGAAGACCTTCACATTGAGCTACATCCCCAGCCCTATTTATTTTATATTCTGAGACAAGATTTCTCTAAGTTGCCCAGGCTGGGCCCAAATTTATCATCCTTATGCCTCAGCCTCCCAAAGTGCTGAGATTTCAGGCTTTTTGTCAACATACCCTGCTATGGAAAGAAAATTTTGCATAGGCAAATGCAGTTGAAATCCAACCCTACTCCCTATGTGATTCTTCAATCCAGACTTGGAGCCTTATTCTTCTAGACAGGATCTTGAAAGTATTTTCCTCTCACATAAAATATATCTGATTATAAGAAATTCCTAAAAAAAACTGATTTTGAGAATTCAACCCAATGAGACTCAGTCAACTACAGTGCATCTGATGATTAAAAAACAATCTATTTATACAGAGCTTCCAGTCATCTTACAGTTCTACAATACATACTAGCAGACAACAGAGGGTCACTAAAAACATTGAATAATTTTTTCATAGGAAAGACAGACCAAAATAAACAGTACCAATCAAATCAGAAGGGCAGGGATTTTACTGAAAAATAAAGTTAAAAGAAGCTATCATTAATATATCTCATGGATGTAAGATATAATATGTTACTTGTCTGACACAGTATCCATTTGCTATAAATAGTTAAATACAATTAAACATTCTGTGGCTATTGTGCTGGATAGTAGATATTGTAGAAGAGCAGAACTTCCATCAGAGCAGAAAGTTCTATGGGAAGTGCTGAAAAGCAAAGACTAAGGGGAAGGAGATGTGGGAGGTATAGGGGAAAGGAAAGAAGGGAAAGGAATAAATATAAGAAAAGAAAAAATGGAAACAAAGTCTTTGTAAATCGGGAGGGGTGAAGGGGTTGAAGGGAGAACAGGGAAATGGGGAAAAAATAAGAACCAAAATATATCATGTAAAGGTACAAATTCCCAATGATGAATGTCATCATATTGTATACCTAAAATGTACCAATAAATTTAATGAATATAAAAAATATACAGTATTTTTAAAAATTAAAAATACAGTAGAAGAGTTGAAAGATGAAGGTATGAGCAGAACAGACATATAGTATTACAAAAGAAAATGATAAAAGGATGGATAGAAGGGGATAAGGGAGTGGGATCTCTTTCAGTAGAGAAGCAGTCCAAGGAAAGAAGGGCGAGGAATGAGGAGGATGAGAAGGATTAATAAGTAGAGTAAAGATATGCCATGCACAGGAACGTAATAACCCAATTAATGTAAAAATTATATGCCAAAACATGAGCTAAGATTAATAATACTGTATCAACAAGAATGAAAAATGGGATAAGGGAACAGGAGAAGTGGGGAGGGGGAAATAGAAAAGAAAGAAACATGCTGTAACATGTACATGTAACCTCTCCCCAAGATAATTGTAAACTACATTAACTTCAAACCTGTACAAATAAAAAAATTTAAATGCAGAATGCTAAACAGTTGGGAAGATAATGCTAAAACTATTGGGAGGATAGGGTAAATGGGAGTTTTGTGTCCCCAATTTAAGGGGTACCGTGGCACAAATAGAAGAATTCCATCCTCATCCTTCCTAGTTGGAAATAAATATACAATGCATGGAGTTAACAGTCAATACACAGCAATATAATACTATGATTTGCAACTAGGAAGGTAAAAATGTAACATGTTTGCCTTGGTGAAACATGAATTATGAGGAACAGGAATTCAGAATATTGCTGCTTGTCATAGTAAGTTTTGTGGAGCAATTTGACATTTTAACTCCCTGCATATATTACTTTGAAAAAATTTCAAAGGTTAATAAAAGAGTTTAGCATGTTACACAGCATATATTAACTTTCAATAAATATTACCTGCATCTGAATCAAAAATCTAGCCAAGTTTATGTTTGCCCCAATTTAATTTTCTTTCCAGACAGTTTACTCTGAAATACTCGCAACCAGATGAGGTCATTGACATTAACTATATTTGTACTTATTTGTCATGTAGATCTGAAATTCAGAAGAATTTCATACAGAGTACAAAGATCTGTTTGCATACTTTCTTTTACTTTTGTTTTCTAATTTCTCTCCCATTCCCTCTTCTTTGGCTTGTCTTCACTGTGTGTGTGGGTGTGTTTCACTTAAAAAAAGATTTTTAAAAATCAAGATCTATTTTTAGCATCTCTTGAAAATGAGAATATAAAGAATTATGAGGTCACATTTATATATAGCTGGAATCCACTGAAATTGACTACTGGGTTCACCTTAAAATGGGCTACATACTCTGCAGCTCAAAACTCCCTTTTCTTTTCCTGAGTACTGGTGAGGCAATTGCATTACTTGTCTCATATAGGGGACCTTGGTATTTGCACTTTCCTTTGGAAAATGAGCTGTTCTCTCTCTAGTGACATTCACTATTGCTTAAGTTTACAGTGTTTATTTGCATATCAGTGCAAATATCAAGTTGGCAGTTGGATAGGAGTAGAATTTTCATTAGAAGCTGTGGTGGGAGATACAAACATAGGCACTATCATCACCTTGGAGCTCCTCAGCCTCCTAGATACTTGAGATTTCCTAGGAGCCAGTGTGTCTAGAGGCAGGGAGCATGGACAGGGTAGGGGGAAGGAGTGGATGTTATGTTTCTGGGTCAGCATTGTGGTTCTTTTCTTCATTCCTGTCAAAGACTTGAGGGAATAAAAGTGAGAAGAAACTGCAACAGTCTCTGTGGAAACATTTGCAGGTCCTCCAAAGGCAGTGTCAACGTGAAGGTGGAGATATTATCAGGCACTTTCAGCTCAGACTTACAAAGGACCTGTGAGGTGATAGCTCATAATCTATGTGGGTGACATGTTACTAAATGACTATGACACAATAGAGATGCTCTGTTTCAAAGCACAGAGTCAGCAGAGCTAAGTGTACCTTGGCAGGAAGGAAAATGAAAAACTTAGAGAGTAACACAAGAAGAGTATCTTGTTGATGAGAGTTTATCAGGAGACTAAGGGAAGAATTCACACATGGTATTAATTTTGAGAGAACTTATTTGTTCATTCATTGGATCAATCATTGATTCACTTATTAACCCATTCAACAATTCAGTGACTGATTTCACAGGGCATACAGAGCTAAAATACAAAAGATTGCCTTCAGAAAGCTTTTTCATGAAAAGTGGACAATATTACAATTGAATCCAGTACATGAAAGGATAGTGTATGTTCAAAGTGAGGAAGGGTACTTTGAGGGGAATTAATGGCAATGTGTCTATTACTGTAACAAATTTTGTAATTTAAACATTCAAAAAACGTAGCAAGGCTGCTTGACCCTCTAGGAAGGCACTAGCACAGGAATAATTGCCAAACTCCAAAGAAGCATGGATTCTCTGGGATCACTTGATGCCATGACTGTGTTTTTATGATTGTGTATTTATGATGGAGGAGTAAAGAGGAAAAGAAAGCCAAGGAACTAAAAATACAGTAATCTAAAGAGTGAGAGAAGAAAATCCTACCATACTGAGAACTACTGAATCAAAGAGATTGATTCTTTATTAATAACATTCTTTTTTAATATACCGATTTTTGGCAATGTCAATAATAAAGACAAGGTTGAATGGAATTTATTTTGCAAATTTAATAAGCTTCAGATTGTCTGGAAAAATAGCAAAAGAAAAGTTCTGTCTAGATGAACATTTCCTAGAATATATGGTATAGAAATTGTATTCCTTGAGATATATTTCAAATTTTAAAAGTTCCACTTAAAAATATTTTTAAAAAACTTTTGAACACTTTTTGCTTTGATAGAAACTCATAATGTGTTGTATATCCTGAGAAGTCCTACAGTGAAGTTAGCTTTATTTGAACTAGATTTATAAAATAACGATTTTAATATTTTTTGACTTTTACTTTTAAAATAAAACCTATTACTGTCTCATGGAACAAATATTCTTCTTAACACACTTTAATAAACACTAAAATGATAATTCCTCAATAGGAATTGAGTCAAGTCCATCTCTGTACTCACATTGCCTAGCACAGTAGCTGATGTAAAGCTGGCATTCAAGGATGAAGAAAGAAAGGCTCTTTCAAACTTGAATAACATGAAACACATGATTGTATTCGGAGATTTAAGAGTCCATTAGTTCTAAGACTCTGAGAATAACTTCAGGAGAGAAATACAACTAAACCATTATTAATTTTAAGATACAATCTAACTTCTAGAAATATTCATGAAAAGTTTCCCAAACTCAGTTAACTTCATCTCTACACTTCATCTCATAATCCTACCCAAATTCCAAACAAGATAACTCTAGAAGTCCAATCTTCTCCATCACAGGTTTCTTCCTGGTAAATCTGAGCGGAAAAGTATGAAATTGTTTTTCTTTCATGAAGTCTACATAAACCCTAGAATTCAGAATTTTGGAAAGCAATTCCAAACAATCATTTTGTGAATGATATAAAATATCAGATACTTAGGCAAGGAAAGAAGCTGGATAGTAAATATGCTTTCTTTCAGCTAAAAATGTTATCATGCATTTTTTGACTTCTAAATGATTGAGGTGAATGGAAATGGCATATGACTGATCCATGGAGGAGTTCACCTAAAGTCACATTGTAAATGCATTCCTCTTTGAGTCAGGCTTGGTGCAGCATATTCACTATAGTCACAGCTGATTGAATATATATTCACTTTAATTTTTTCTATCTTTATCACTTTAAATGACCCGAGGTTCTCAAAAGAAGCAGAACTGTAAAGGGGAATAAATTCTGGGAGCCATTATACTACTTGCTTTTATGATTCTGTAGAAGAGAGTCACCAAATCCACTCTGAGACAGCTCAACAATTAAGAAGCATCCAAGCTATAGAAATAAGAAATATTAAAGGAAAGAATTATTATATTTTTACTTAGGAGAAAACTTCAATGTCTTTGCCTCAGTATCATGGCATAAAAAGCGCATGTTTCAGTCACATATGTTTTACAGTCTGGCAGCAGGAGAAGTGGAAAGAGTAAAGGATTAGTGTCAGGCAGAGCTAGATCCAAACTCTGGTACCCCCTGTAGTTAACAGGTGAAATATTAAGCCAAGTTCCTTCTCATTCCTGACCTTAGTTTCCTCGTTTGTAAAAGAAAAGTGGCTCCTTGCTCACAGGATTGTAAGGCTAACAGGAAATGATAAATGCTAAGCACATCTCTCCAGCCCCCTTTCCTGCCACTTCCTGGGTAACACTTGACCCTTTATTAACAGCGAAAGGGCTCCCAGTACTTTCATCACTCTGTTTCATAGTCCCGTGCCTTCACTGTAGCAGTTGCCCCTATCTGGCAGTTATAATCACTCAAACCCCCTCCTTCTCTAACACATTAATTCCTAGGCTCCTTGCTAATACCAGTGTAGCCTCGCCTCACTCCCAAGTCTTCCTCTCTTACTTATTTCAGCAACCTTCAGTTAATTTACAGTGATCTGTGAAGAATTTGAGATCCTAACAATGGATATCAACAATGTGTCTTTCTTTTTCTTTCCTATATACTCAGTGTCTACCAAACTGTCTGGGTCATGGAAGAGAATTGTATCTCTGGTATCAGTAGTCCCATAGTAAAATCCTTACAAATGAGTGATAAAAAGAACTCTCTGTAATGATGTGTTTTCTGTATGCTGTGTACACCACACACCCACACTTACAAACTCATAGGCCAGCTTAATGGTTTTTCAATAAAATAAATGCAGTTAATACAGAGACACAACAATGGCGTGTGCTACTGAATGCAGTATTAATTATTACCATGGATCTCTTATTAGCTGCTTAAGAACAGGTGCTCTCATAGGCTTTTAATTTAGAATTTAAAAGAGCAAGGAAGAAAGTTATTGCATACTAATGAGTTTAACTTCCACCTTTACATGGTCAATTGGAGATGGCAAAAAAGAAGACACAGTAGCTTTGATAAAAATGAAGAAGACTGAAGGCTTCAACGTCCCGGCCACATATCTTTTTGGCCTAACAGATTCCTTTGCTTTTCACTCATCCCAACCCTTTAATGCCATAGGGTCAAGTCAGCCTCAGTGCAACCAAGCAATGATCTCACTGTCAGTCAATGGAGTGAGGTTATAGATTGGGAGGTGAATTTTCCCTCAGTAAAACAGGAAACTGTATGTTACTGGAGATATCCCTCCTTTTGCTCAGCTCTGTATTTCCACAGTACCATACATCTGTTTTCTATCTGTTTTCTTTACAAAGACCAAGGATGTTGAAGGCTGAGATTAAGCTTTTAGAATACTTTTACTCCTAGGACTATTACATGGTGATTAAAGCAAGATTATTGGTTGAATTAATGAAATAATCAAACATGGAATGTATAAGGACAGGAAGCATGAGTAGCAAAGTAAAGTATCTGCTCTGAATGATGTGTGTTCTCAACCTATAGTGGATCTATAGAAATTTTAGTCTCTGTGCTCCAGGGGTAAAAACAAACAACCCCCAAGATTTCTTCCTGCCAAATTCATCTGCCACTTTTGATTAGTTCTTCTACCCACAATCTGTGTGTTTCCCATACTTACTGGCATAGATTGGAAGAAATCAAAAGAACTTTTATGTTTCTTTCACCCCTTTGATATCTTGGCTTTAGAATCACCTCATGGCTCCCTGCCATTCCTTGGAGAGATTTTATAAAGAACTTAACTGGCTCTCAAATGAAATTCTCATCTTACCAATCAAAATTCTGTAAGATAGCAGAGGAGACAGAAAAATGTTTTTCATATATCCCTTTGCTTCTCCCCTCACAATTACCATCTGAAATGTCCAGGAGTGAGCTGTGACAGGTAGGATTCCTTAGTGCTTTGATCACAAGCAGAGCCCTCTCAGGACAGGAGAGAACAGAGAAAGGATGGAGTTGGTCACACGTGATGAGGACTACATGAGACACACTGTCTTGTCTAGCACTTGGAACACTTCTGTGAAGTAGGTGTTATTATTGTATCCTCCTTTTATAGATGAGGAAGTGGGAGAAGAGAGAACTGTAGCTATTTGTTCAAGGTCACATAGCTAATAAGTGGTGAAGCCAAGCCTCCAATCCATCCATGGTTGGCTTACTCCAGAAGGCAACCACACCATGTCACCCTCAGGCAGATGCAGACAATCTTGGAAAAGATACTAAAGGATTCTATAAATGCAGTGCTGTTCCAACTTTGTTCCAAGTTAGTGCTACATTTGCTTTAAAAAAGAACTATAAATTCCAATCCTAGAGCCTAACATCTTCAGGGGCTTTATTTTTTTTCCTTTCTCTTATCATTGTTATTTAATTTAAACATTTTTCCAAGAGCCACTCACAACTTTTTGGAACATCTGTACACTTTGGGTGGCCAGAGTTATGAAGGCTGATTAGATATCAAAGCACCATCTGTGAGTCTCACTGCTGTTATTCCATTTTTCTGCAGTCAAATAATCAAATGAAAAAAAGAAGTAATGGAAGAGACATTTTGCTCACCCGAGAAGCAAACAGATTTTGCATATCACGATTATGCATTTATTCTGCTATGTTGAAGTGGGTTAGTGAGAATGCAAAGCAGCATTGTGTGTTTTACTTAAGATGATCAAAGGAAAGGGGACACTGTGAAGAACTCTTCTACTGCATGGGAAATTTATGATACTATTGGTTTCTGATACAAAGAAACAGAGAAGAGTCATGGAGTCCCTGGACCAAGACCCTAATTGCTCTGATGAGATAGCTCTGGAAACATAGAGTGGTGACAATGATGAGGACCCACCATAGCAACATATGCAAATACATGGCCAATGACATAGGTATATAAAAATGGAAGATGATCTGCGTTACCTTTGCTGATAATGTCATAAGTGTCTTACGGTTCTCTTAGCAGGAAATTCTAAATAGTAAGGACTATAATCATACCACAGTACTTAAAAGTTAAACATAAGTGTCAACACGTAAAATATATTTTGAATAGTGCCTGGTACAGAATAAATGCTCACTGGGTATTTATTATTATTCCAGCATCCCAAATTGGTTATTGTTGACAAGATTCTAAACTATTGCAATTTCTACTTGGCATATCCATGTAAACAGGATCAGTGACTATGAAATACTGCTCTTTAACTGAAACCAGTGCTTAAGTTGCTTCCTCATACTGCCCCAAAGAAGTAAGATTAGTAACACTTATTGAGCACTTGCCATATGCTGTATACATTTCCAGGTATTACTATATCATTCAGCCTCACAATTATGAAATGTTGGTATATGTGTACTTACTTATTTCCTAGATACTCTATATTTTTGAAAATGAGAATGAGACAAATAAATTAAGTTACTTGCACAAGAACATATAGGTAGAAAGTATAAAAACAAGAATTCTAAATCAATTAGGCTGGTGGCAAATTTTTTTCTGCACTATACTGTGCTTCATGTTAAGTCAACATGGCCAGTCATTTAATTTTTTATCATTTCTGGTTAAAAATAAGTTTAGAAGCTGGGCGTGGTTGTGGATCCCTGTAATCCTAGAACTCAGAAGGCTGAGGCAGGATGATCACCATGAATTCTAGGTCAGCTTGGGCTACATAGGACTTCAAAGCCAGCTTGAGCTGCAAAGTGAGACATTGTCTGAAAAAAAATAAATTTAGCAAACTGGCACACATGTACAAGCTGCTTTGTATCATTGCATTAATTTGTGTTCCTTACATTTGTAGAACAGATGTTTTCTAAATTCATTCACACTTCCTACTTGTTTTCCATATACTACTGCCATATAAAAGCATATTACTGTTTTTCTATATATGGCAAAGTTATTGAACCAAGTAATAATTCTTTTCTTTGACTTGGGTTACTCTCAGATGAGCCTTCATGGGCAAGTGTTAGCACTGCAGAATCTTTTTAAGGATGAGCTGATCACAGTTTATAACTATTTTAGACCTTTTGTTTCCTTGGCATTTTATGGCAGTCTTCAATATTGATAAAATCTTGCCTGCCAGAGACCCTTGACTTTAAAGGTCTGGACAAGATGAACATGTGAATGTGATATAAAAGCAATTGAAACTTTGTGTAGTGCAAACTCATTGAAAGCATCGTGAGGATCAATAGGTATTACTATGCTACAGGTGCTCAGCTCATGGTCCAGGCTTAAAAAGGGACTCAATAAATTTGATGAGCCAAACAGTAAAGGACAGTCCAGTTTCATCTCATGTGATTATTAAACATGTCATCTCTATAGTGGCAAGTTCTATATGCTTGAACTGGTGATACATTTAACAATATCATGTAACTCAATGATGTTATACCTACCAATCAATGCCATATAATTCAGTTTTCTAAAGTATCAGAATTTAAATTTTATGATATGCATGAAAGAGAAGAAAATTAAAATCATGTGCACTACAGAACAAAATCATTGATTAGATTAGGGACAATGAAGGTCTAAGTCTCAATTATCTGTCATATCAGTCAAACTGATTTGGTATGGATGAATCACTGTAATATGCAATTGTAGATCATACGCATGGTCCTTCTTATGTATCTGTCAAACTCAGTATTTTCTGTTATAACTCTGAATTAAAATTTTCATATTTCACTGTGATATTAATATTTAATAACTTTTTATAACTTTCTGATATAAGGATAGTGCGAAATATCCATGAGCTTTTATTTTATTCAAAAGGAAAATCAAATAACTTCAAAAATTTTAACTTATTTTCCAATAAAATTCAGATAAACATTTGTAACCAAGGGCTATTTTAGTTATTTTGGCTAACTCATTTATTCATTCATTTATTTAGTCAGCTGAAAAGACACTGTTCAATTACTGAATTCCACTGTATACTAAAGTTCCTAATTCATGCCATAAAGTTTTTATTCTTAAAATTGTATATAAATGTACACCAAATTTATAACTAAATAAACTGATTAAAGTGAAGTTTAGTTCTCCTAACATGTAATTGAAAATTGCTAGTGTCCAATATATGATGTCAATATTAAAAAAATATTTCCATTGCAAGAGTCATTTGTAAAATGACAAGAAATTTGACACCACCAATTTGGACAAAGAGAAAAAGAAAAATAAAATCCTGCAAAGTAGCTCTTAGTGTGGATTTTATTGTGGCATAAAACCAGACTGTGAACAGTAATGAAAATGGGGACAGGAGATATATGGACAGAAAGAGGGACCTGGCCAAGGGAGAGGGAAAAGAATTTTTAAAAATTACAATCTGTTATGTACATATATTTACTCCCTAAGAAGAATGGAAATTTCATGTATAGCAAACATATACTAATAGAAAAGAAAAAAAAGGTTTATTAGAGAAAAAAAAGATTTATTAGTACTTTTTGATGGATCCAATAAAAAATAGTAAGTTTTGCAATAGTTCATAGGCCATTTTTGTGATGCTTTGTTAAATGACAAAAATAAGATACAAAAATATATGATATAAATGAACCAATAAGTTAATAACCAATAATCTTTCTATTTATGCTTGTGTGCTTACTAAGCATACTTGTATAGATTTTATATGTACTTGTTCATATATGTGTATTACATAATTTGCATACTGTTCTTAAATATGCATGATATGATAAATATGATGAATGAATAAATATGCTATATATTTGATTATATAACTATGTGGTTAACAAAGAATGTTACATATTGGGTTCACGTAGTAGATAGCAGGTATTTAAAGTAGAGTGGCAAAAGAAAATAGATTGCTGATGTGGTAAATTAGTAAGAAGGGAAATAATGTAAATATAAAATGGATGATATTGTTTATTGATCTATTTTGTAATAATATCACAAGAATTTATAACATTTTAAAATAATCAAAAGAACTCAAGAAAAATTTAAAAATAGCTTTCAAAATAAAAGGAAGAAATATTAATATTAATAGTATATTGAATAATAAGTGTTACAGAAGATAGTCCTGTACTTTGAAGTATTCATCTTGGAAAATATATTTAAATAAATTAATGTATAAGTCAATGAAAAAAATAAGTTTGCAAATTATCTCTAAAACTAAAATAATGGAAAAATAAAAAACATTATTGGAATTGAAAGAGAAATACAGCTTTATCTGACTTACACCTATGCACTTTTGAAAAAATGTTTCTTTTGAGTTGTTTATTAATTCAGAAATATTTTTCTAGCTGTACCATATGCTATCATGTCTTCTTTGTCATAACTGGAGATTGAGCCCAAAAAGAACTGAGGTTCATCCCACATCTACTTATTTTATTGTATTTTGCTATTTTATTTTATTAAGAGGCAAGTTCTGCTAAATATTTCAGGCTTGCCTTGAATTTATGAGTAGTTAAGATTGCATAGCTGTGCCACCATGCCCCACCCAACATTTTCTTGAAAGCTTTTAGAATATGTCTGATTCAAACTACAAGAAAAACATAAATACACACACACACAAACTTGTCTTTTTAGAAATTACATTGTAACAACGGAACATAATAAGCACAATGAGTAGAAAGAACTATTATCTAATATAGTAGAATATTTTATGAGCTATGAAAAACAAGAGACAGCAAGGGATGGGCAATGGCATTGTTTGAGACAGGCTTGTAAGAAAGCAGAGGAGTACCTGTCAGCCAGATCATCTGAGTAGGCCCCCTTGGTAATGGAGAAAGAGAGGAGTCTCTACAAAGGCTCCCAGTTAAATTCATGCCTAACAGGTCTCAGAGTGCAGGAAGAGCCCAGAGAATCATGGGATGATAGTAAACAGGAAGTCAGACAGATGAACAGGGGGAAATTGAGGAGGTACTTGGAGCCCAAGGCAAGGCAAGATCTGAACTAGGTTTTAAGAGGATAATTCTGGCTTCTAATTTAAGAATGGGTGACCAGGAGCAAGGGAGGAATCTTGAAGGGCACCGGGTCCTATTCCAGTGGTCCTGGTAAGAAGTGCAAATGGGTCTGATGGGGCTAAGAATAGTCAGGGTCTGGATATATTTTGAAGATAAATTCTATAGCACTTTGTGATGAAAGGGAAATGAAATATGTCTGAAATAGAGAAGTAGGCATTAGTTTGATTTTTCTTTTTGGTCTTGGGAATCTTTCATAATCAAGAGCAGGAATCACATACCCAAATATAGGTGCAGATAAGATGGTTGGAGACTGGGGGAGAGTTCTGGGCTGAAACCATAAATTTGAGAGACACTGTCACATAGATGGTCATTGAACCCATGTGGCTAAGAAGATGGCCAATGGAGAAAGGGCATCTAGAGCAGAAACAGTGCCAAGGACTCAGCTCTGGGGAACTCCAGTCTTAAGGGGCCAGGGGAAAGTGCATCATCTAGTAAGGACAACTGAAAAAGTACAAAATTAAGGCAGGAGGAAAATGGGCAGTGTATGAAATTGTTATGCATGAGGGAGCAATTTACTGTTGTAATTGTTGCTAACAGTTAATAGAAGATAGACTGAGACCTCACCATTGGGTTTGGCAACAAGCATTTCTTGGGTGGTTTTTATTTAAGCAGTTCCAGTGACATGGTGAGCACTGAACTCCTTTTGGGATTGTTTAAATATGAGGAACATGGTAGAGAAAAATATAAATAATTTATTCAAAGAATTAAATGCAAAGAGACCTAAGCACTGAATAGTAAGTGGAAGGTAAAGACAATGTTATGGCTTCTGTCTAGAGGTCCTCTCAAAGCCTCATGAAGTTTTAGATGGGGCTTTTTCAGAGGTGGCTGAATCTAGAGTGTTGATGCTGGGATTAGGGGTGTGGTTATTAAATCAGTCTACTGATTGATTTGGCCCTGCCCTAATCCCAGTAGCCTAGATAGAGTATAAAAGGGGTAGAAAGATTCTGCTATGTTGTTTTTGCTTGTTGCTTTTGCTACCAACTGGGTTCCATGAACTGTTTCTCCTCTGTGACCCCCCTCTGCCATGTGCTACTCTGCCTTGGAGCCCAATGACTATGGACTGAAACCTCTACAAACTGTGAGCTAAAAAAACCCTTTCCCCTTTAAATTTAGGTGTCAGATATTTTGTCTCAGCAATGAGATAAAAGTAACTAACATAGACAGGTTACATAGGGTTTTCTCTGTTGTTTATTTGATTTGGGTTGCTGTTTCATTACAGAAGAAATACAAACAAGATCTGTTAATCACAGTAACTTAATATTAAAAGAAAAAATTGATGACATAGGATAGTAGGAAAGTAAATGGGAGAGACATATGTTTTTATGTCTGGCAATCTAAGCGCTAACCTGAAGCCCATAATCATATCTTAGGCAGAAATTAATCAGTCTCACATGTGTGTTTTCTTCTACCCACTCAGCTGCTGGGTATAAGCATGGAGAAGATGCAGATTTGGATTAAACAAGGGCTTTGGCAAGTGAATTCTGCAAACAATGAAAGGAATCAGGATGTTAAACTTGTGTGTGTTAAGCTTGTGCACAAGTGATTAACATGCTGGCCATAGAATTTCAACTACTTAAGGAGGGATGATAGGCTTTCAAATGGGTGAGAGACGGAGATGGAACAGACAAAGGGATAGGAGGCCTTCTGAAGTCAAAAGTATAGGAGGGCCTATGAAGCCAAAAGATTGCTAACATTGAAAGTGCTAGAGGAATTCAGCTAGAAATATGATATGGAATATGATAGTCCAAGAGGAGGACACACACTTGAATTTATGCTGGGTGTGGTGGACCATTCCTGCAATCCCAGAACTCTGGAGGCTGAAGCAGGAGGATTAACATGCATTTGAGACCAGCTTGGGCCACATGGTGAATTCAAAGCCAACCTGAGCTACATAGTGAGACCCTGTCTCCAAAACAAAAAACAAAACAAAAGAACCCTTGAATTTATGGAGGTACTGCAGTTATAAAATAAAAGACTCATGCATATCTAGGTAGAAAATAGCTATGGTAGTGTGGAGGACAGAATAACTTGAGGAGAGCAATGAGATGTAGTTTTAGGTAGAATATATAGTGCTCAGTTGGTAATATTGGACACAGTATCAATGAACCAGGAGACAGGGTGGTTAGGACACAAAGATGGGGATTTTCAGGAAGGTTGGCAGTAATGTGCCAATAAATGTGAATAACTAGCTCTTTGGAGAACAAAAGAAAATAATTTCCATGAGGTAAGTTGTGCCATGGAATCTCTAAGCTGCTAACAAAATATTGTCAAACACAGAGTTGGGTAGGGATGTGCCTAGTTGGCTCTCATAAGGCATAGGGCAGAGGCTGATATGAGAATTGACTGGATGTGGCAATGAATAGTGGGAAGACACTGCTTCCTACTACTCTCAGCTCAGAGGGATAATCCCCACATGAAAATAAGAATTTCCTTGCTTGAGAGAGCCAGAATGGAAGCTGAATACTTTGGAGGTAGGGGGTTCAAAAGCAAAAAAGTTGAACAGGAAAGACCTTGGAGATTTAAGATATTTTGCCAATAATAGATCCTGAATTCTAAGGGGATCAAGAGAGGGATTTAAAAGTAAGGAAGGGGGCAGAGTAAGAGATCTGGTTGTATAGGGCCAAGTGTGTGGGAGATGAAGGTGACTTATGTACCTGAGGGTTTTCACATTTCAGCACAACAGTGACTGCATCATAAGATGAGTTCTGGTTCACTCCAATCTGTAGTGGTAGAGAGGCTGCAGTAGTGAGGCTGAGAACTATATGCCCTTGTGATCTCTCCTCCCATATCTAGGGTGAATATGCTCACTCTCATTTGGATGTGTGGGGGGTCTGTCAACTTCCCTTGATGGGACAAAAGTTATCCAGGGAAGTCAGAGTTACTCAGATCCTGTGGGTGCTCTTGGCCCTTGCACAATCCCATTATCTGATGATCCACACTTATCCCAGTTGTAAAGCTTTATTCTCCATCTTTGGTACTGCTTACCTCTCAGTATATCTCCAGCATTGCATTTAAAACTTGCTCTTATAAAAAATTTTTTTAAATTTATTTCAATGTTAGCTCAACATGACCAAAATCAATGAGGTCAAAGACTTACTTTTACTCCTCTCTGCATTTATAGCTGTATACAAATATATTAGTTAATTTTATGTCACTAAGACAAAATATCTGACACTCACAATTTAAACAATGTAAACTCACAGTTTCAAAGACTTTGGTCCATGGTCAGCTGGCTCAAAGGGAGAAACACCATGGTAGGGAAGGGCCTGATCTCAACCTTCAACCATGGTTGCTCAACCCATGGCAACCAGGAAGCATAGAAAACAGAAAGAGCAAGAAACAGTGATATGACCTTCAAAAGTACTTACCCATTGATTTACCTCCTGCAACTGGGGCCCACCTCCTCACAGCACATTTAGCAATGAACTCATCAATGGATTAGTAAGTATAATGCCTCACTATATTAATTAAATATATTAATAAGTATAGGCCTAAGCATCTTCCAAAAGCACCACCTCTGAAAACATAAGACATTTAGAGGACATTTTTGATCCAAACATAACACCAAAATTATAACACAACTCTAGAACACTGTGGTCTTAAAAAAAGTTGCTTAAAGTGATTCAGTGCCATAATACAATGTATCATTTATGGAGAATTTATTCTGAGTATTATATTTAGTGCTTTATAAACATCATCATGTAATCCTTACAACAATCCTATTTTATCCCTCATTTGACAGCAGGAAAACAGAAACTCAGTAAATTAAGTGATATGTTCAGTGTCAGAAGTTCAGTGAGAGAACCAAGGTACTCCTGATTCTAGAGATCATGTATTTAACTGTTTTGTCAATGCAGTTCCCAAGTAAGCTAATGAGTCCATATATAAATCAAAATGAAGAGTTTTAGCACCTCCCAGATTTATAATCACTTTAATGGTTCTGACCATACTATGCAATTCTCAAGCAAAATCATGTTTAGTATTTGTAATCTTAAGGCACCTGAACTGACAGGTTTAGATGGTGTCAGGAACAGTCAAACTGATGCAGTCTGCCAGCTAGCTGCCACATCTGATTGGAAAGCAATCCAGTAAATCAGCCTTAAACCAGATGTTAGCCTAACTCAAGGAGAGTGACAGACACTTAGCAGTCAGGAAGAATAAGATAGCAATATCCAAATGCTAATTCATCTGTGCAAAATGTTCATTGTGGGGGCTTTTTAAGTTCAGTTTTGAAAAGTAGATCAAATCAACTTAAAATCATTGTGTGAGAGGAAGGGGCTTCCAGGCCACCATATCACTGCTCCCAGCACAGAGGAGGTGAGACACATGGGCACCAATACCACACACCCCACCTCCCTCCCCCCCCCCCTGTCAAAATGAGAAGACACATAACAAGTCACAAAACCAGACTTCCAGATCACCTACAGCAACCCCAAAGGGAAATGAGATGGAACACACTGATACTCAACCACCTGGACTCCCTGAACTGGCAACCAAAGAGAATCTGGGAAAAATGAAATCAGAAATAATTTCTCACATAACAGCAGAGATTGTGCTCATACTGCAAGACATGATTAATAAATCTAGAGAGGAGCTAAGGAACAGGATGGAATTCCAACATAGGAAACAAATGGAATCCATAAAACAGATGCAAACAAATTTCCAGGAGATTAAAAACTCCATTGAGAGTCTATACAGCAGAATGAGCCAATGTGAGGTCAGAATTTCAGATATAGAAGATAAGATTGCAATTAGTGAACAGGAAAACAAAAGATGCTTCAAAATTGTAAGGGACCATGAGAAATCAATCCAGCAGCTGCTAGACAATGCAAAGAAGAATAACATAAGACTGACTGAGTCAACGAAGGACCAGAAGAGAATACAGATGACATTAAAAAAATTGTTCGCAGAAAAATTCCCAAGCATGGGAAAAGAACTTGACATACAGATAAGTGAGGCATATAGGACTTCAACTAGCCTTTGTAAAAAAAAAAATCTACACATAGGCATATAATAGTTAAGATTCCAGAAACCCAACAGAAGAACAAAGTTCTACAAGCAGTTAGAGAAAAGAAACAAATCACATACAAATGAAAGCCCATCAGAATCACAGCAGACTTCTCAACACAAGCCCTCAAGGCAAGAAGAGCTTGGAATGATGTATTCCAAGCCCTAAAGGAAAACCACCTCCAACACAGATTGATGTACCCTGCAAAAGTATTTTTAAAAATTGATGGAGAAATAAGATACTTTCATGACAAAGAGTACCTTAGGAACTTCATGAATACCAAACCAGCACTCCAAAATATTTTAGACAATATGCTAGGAAAAAACAGTGAGTATCACAACTCCAGGAAGCCCAGCAGAATGAGTCCATCAGGGATGATAAGAAATTAAATGCAAATGGGGAGAATCCAACAAAAAGAAAAAGTCATGGCAATAATAAGTCAATACATGTCAGTTATAACCATCAATGTTAATTGTCTCAATTCACCAACCAAAGGAAACAGACTGGCAGAAAGAAGAGAGATCCAACAGTATCCTGTGTACAAGAAAAACACTTAATTCAAAAAGAAACTCATAGACTGAAAGTTAAAGGGTGGAAAACAATACTTCAAGTGACAGAAACAAAAGAAACAGGAGTAGCGCTCCTCTTTATAGATCAAGTGGATTTCAAACCAACACTGATTAAGAGAGACAAAGAAGGACACTACATCCTTGTAAAGGGAACAATCCAAAAGGAAGAGATGACAATCATAAATATACATGCAGCAAACACCAGTGTGCCCAACTATATAAAACAAATACTAACAGACATGCAAACTCATATATGCACTAATACAATAGTAGTAGGGGACCTCAATACCCCACTGTCACAAATAGATAGATAAACTAGAGAAAAAATAAACGAAATACTAGAACTCAATCGAACTCTTGGACAAATGAACAAATGGACTTAACAGATGTTTACAGAGTGTCCCACCCTGCAAAATCAGAATACACATTCTTTTTAGCTGCACATGGGTCGTTTTCCAAAATAGACCACATACTCATTCATAGAACATGATTAAGTAAGTGCAAATGAATTGAAATTATCCCCTGTACATTGTCAGACCATAGTGTGATGAAATGGGAGATCAATAGCAAAAGAAACCACAAAAATTTCATATAGACATGGAAATTGAACAACACACTTCTGAATAACCAATGAGTCATAGAAGAAATTAAAGAAGACATCAGTCAGTTACTTCAATTAAATGACAATGGCAATACAACATAATG
Source organism: Heterocephalus glaber (assembly GCF_000247695.1). The sequence continues at coordinate 3,337,589 of NW_004624863.1, read as the reverse complement.
GATTCTATGGGACACAATGAAAGCAGTCTTATGAGGGAAATTCATAGCAGTGAATACTGATATTAGGAAAACAGAGCAAGCCCAGTTAAACAACCTGATGCTGAACTTCAAGAAAAAGAAGAGCAGGAAAAACCCAAAGCTCAAAAAAGGGAGGAAATTATGAAGATCAGAGCAGAAATCAATTCAATGGAGATGAAGAAAATGATACAAAAAATTAATGAAGCCAAGAGTTGGTTCTTAAAAAGAATAAACAAAATTGACAAAACCTTAGCCAATCTTATCAGAAAAGGAAAAAGAAAGAAAAGGCCCAAATCCATGCAATTGGGAATGAAAAGGGTGAAATTACAACAGACCCAGCAGAAATCCAGAGGATCATCAGTACTTACTTTGAAAACCTATACGCCAATAAGATGGAAAACACAAAACAAATGGACAGATTCCTAGATATGTACGAATTGCCAAAGTTGAACAAAGAAGACCTAAAAATTCTAAACAACCCAATATCAATCAATGAAATTGAAAACGTAATTAAGACTTACCAACCAAGAAAAGCCCAGGTCCTGATGGCTTCACTGCTGAATTCTACAAGACATTTAGAAAGGAAGTACTGCCACTACTGTTTAAATTCTTCAATGAAATTGAAAGGGAAGCAATACTTCAGAATTCATTCCTGGAAGCAAGCATCACTTTGATCCCCAAAGAAGATCAAGACCCAACTGAAAAAGAGAACTATAGGCCAATTTCACTAAGGAACATAGATGCAAAAATCCCTAATAAAAGACTGGCAAATAGAATGTAGAATATCATCATGAAGATCATACACCCTGACCAAGTGGGATTCATCCCAGGAATGCAGGGATGGTTCAACATATGCAAATCAATCAGTGTAATACACTATATCAATAGAGCCAAGGACAAAAACCATATGATCATCTCAATAGATGCAGAAAAAGAATTCAACAAAATCTAACACACATTT
>NW_004624863.1:3258776-3329657 GCF_000247695.1 Heterocephalus glaber | reverse complement strand
GGGGAAAGGAAAGAAGGGAATGGAATTAATATGAGAAAATGAAAAATTGGAAACAAAGTCTTTGTAAATAGGGAGGGATAGAGGGGTTGAAGGGAGGGCAGGGGAAGGGGGAAAAACAAGAACCAAGAGAGATTCTCTAAAGGTCCAAATTTCCAATGATGAATGTCACTATACTGTATACCTAAAATGTACCAACGAAATAATATTAAAAAAATATTATTGAGTACCTGGTATGTGATGTGCCAAATATTAAAAAATAATACACACAAAGACTGTGATCTCAGACATCATGAAATAAGAGATGAATAGGGAAAATAAACATGAAATAGGCATCTGTGACGTAGTAAGTTGTTTTAACTGTTGGGCATATCAGTATGTACACTGATGCCCTGCACTAGTAGCATATAGAATGTGCCAGCAAAAGATGTTGGTGAACTTTCATCTGAACCCTTAACAAATAAAACAAGTTCAAAAGTCGACACAATAGTAAGACACCTCCTGGAAAAATTAATGGCATAATAAAAGACAATTGGTATGCAGAACATGATGTTCAGGAGTTGATGATTCTTCTGTTAGAATTAGAGTTTTGTGATAGTGATAAATCACATACCTAGGGCTGGGGATTTGGCTCAGTGGTTCTGGCGCCTGCCTCGAAAGTGCAAGGTCCCGAGTTCAATCCCTCTTGCCAAAAAAAAAAAAGGATAGATAAATCACATACCTAGAAGAACATACTGGTCATTGCCAGCTGTGCTGAGTGTTTGAGCTTGAAAATAATTTTAAATCCTAAAGTCTATCGACTACATATTTATTGAGGACTCACCATTGCTTAGACATGGGAAAGAATTCACCCAGGTTGGAAATGACACATCTTTGGATATAATGAATTTAGGTAAAGCTTAAGGAGGACAAAATAGTAAGCATAAAATACTTAGAGAACAAATTGATTGCTTAAAAGTATACACTGTGCTGTCACGAAGAGTAATATCTTTGTGAATTTAGAGTCATCAAGGAAGGGTTTGATAACTGTAGAGATTTTTGAGCTAGCCCTAAAGAGATGGGTAGAATTTGAGTAACCATATTTATGGTTAATGTTTGTATAATATTTTAGCTTCTCCAGTTTTACTTTCTCATTAAAATTTTTGATAGACATAAAAAAATATCAGGACCATCACTGCACTTGCATAGGAGCTCACAGAAGCTAAGTGACAGTGGTTCTACTTTTACAATGCAGGAGAGATGAGATCTAAGTATAGATATGGCTATTTCTGTAGCCATGAATCATATTCTTCTTAACAAGAAACCCTTAGGAGAAAGGATTGAGGCAGCGTGAAGAAAACACCTCTTTCCTCCAGCAGAGAAGCCCTTGCTTGTTATGGATATGCATAAGTGTACTTTATTTGTTAAGAGAATTCCTAGAACTCAGCATGGCTCAGGATGCCCTTAGTGTGGCTAGGTTTCAGCCAACAGCTGTAGAGAAAAATGATCAAGGATAGAGAATCAGCTTTTTCTGCATACTGCATACCTCCTGCTCAGGCAAACTCCAAACAGAGTAGCAAATATGGCCAAAGCTGCAGGAGTTCAAATTTCATTATTTGTGAAAGCCTCACTCTGCAGTCTTAGAGGATTTGGGGACTTCCCAACCCTGGTGACAGATACCTTGCCACAATCAGGATTGTCTTGAACCAACTAAGGCTTCTTCTGAAAAGAAAAGAAGAAGCTAAAATGAGAAATGAGAATCCCATAACGGAGAGCCTCCTAGGCTATGCTCACGCTCAGGAGCATATGCCTTATCCCTAAATGTGAGTATGTTCAGGACCCTAAATAATTCAACAAAAGTAAGTGTAAGGTAAATGGACATCATTTATTTCTGGCAAGAGCTTTAGCTTTGAATCCCTTCCTCTTTGGTTAGACATATAAATACATTTAACTGTGACAAGCTACATGTAACTTAAATATAGTAGAGCTTTACATTTATTTTCTCTACATAGATGTGCTAAGGTATATTTTTCAAAGTGGAGAGGACTTGGACTCCTTCCACTTTTTCATCTACAGTACATGGTATTCAGTGGTACCTACTGTGTATTATGATGGCCATAGTTACAGCCATCATTTCCTCATGCTAGCCTGCATGCAGAAAAGAAGAATGAGGAAAGAAATGCATTTCACTTCTGCTTACAGGCATTTTTCAGAAATGACTCATCTGGCCTGGCACTATAGCTCAGTAGTAAAGTGCTTGCTAAGCTAGCGCAAGGCCCTGGGTTCAATTTCTAGCTCTGAAAAAATAATCTACATAAAAATGTTCATGATAGATGCAGTATATATTCCAAATGCTTCCATATTTTCCATGGAAAACCTGAAGAATAGAGAAGTTAAATAATGTTTCCAAGGTCATTTACAGCCAGTAAATGGCAATGTACAGACACATACCTGAGAAATCTTGCTACAGATCTCACTTTCTTAAGCATTAATCAAAACTGCTTCTCCTCTGATTCTTTTAACATGAGAATGGTTGTACTAAATTTGGAAAGGTGAATAGGAAGTTGATAGGGTGAAGAAGTTGGACAGAAGCACTCCTCTGGACAGAAGGGGTGGCACTGCAAATAAATAAATAAATTAATACCCCCCAAAAATTCAGTGTGTTTATCTATAAGTGAGGAAATTCTATCATATGTTACTGATCTGCGCTGGAGAAATGGTAAGATAAAGTGGGTAAGAGCATGCGTCCCAGGGCCTGGCACTTAGAGAGTACTCAACAAAACTGTTCAGAAAAGCCAAAAGCGTGCCCATTAAAAATTACATAAGAGCCTTGTGGGATATGCTAACCTTCTGTTAGGGGATAGCAGAATTAAGGTTGTGTTAATGATATAAGTGTTAATTTTACCAGAGCATTTCATGCGATCTCTTGTAAAAATTTAATTGCAGACCTAATTCCAGTTGTCTTCTACATGGATTGAAAGGTGGCCTGAGGAGAGCAATATAGGAAAACTCACATCAGCAATATGCTAATTGAAGAAAGGTGGCTGAATGGAGGACTACAATGATTTTTAATGGTGTTCATTATCCTTAGGAATTATCTGCATGGATGCCTTAGTACAAAGTTTTGATAATTTAAAATCATCAAGCCTATATTTAGGATACTAGCATAGAAACCTTCACTTTTCACATTCCCCATCTAGCATTAACCCATTTGAGGCAATATAATCATATTTACCCTAGGCTTTAAATCCTCTTCATTCCTTCCATGCAGCTATCTAAGCCACACATTTGAACAGAGAATCCTAAAAGTGGAAACTATCTTAGAAATCAATGTATTCTGTTCAGTTGTTCTATAAATGACCTCACATGAGTTCTAGAAAAAAGTAAGCAACTCCCCAAATATCACATGTTGTCTCACTTAGTCCATTTGTCCTACAAGAGCCAATATTTATTTTATAAACAGGAGAAACATATTGCCCACAGTTCTGGGCTGGAAAGCCCAAGACTAGGGATCCGCAGACTTAGTGTTTGGCAAGTATTTTGCTTCAGACATGTTATTTTCTAGCTGTGTCTTTTTGGGGTACAGGAGCGAGAGAGTTTCCTCAGCTTCATTTTTAAGGGAACTCATCTCATTCACAGAGTTGGAGCCTGCATGACTTAATCACTTCCCAAGTGCTCTATTTCTATTTTTTCCATTAAGTTTATTGGTACATTTTAGGTATACAATATAGTTACATTCACCATTGGGAGCTTGTACCTATTTCTTATGATGTCACATTGGATATCATGTCCCAACACATGAATTTTGGAAGGACACAGGTGCAGATTATTTAGATTAGTCATCTCTTTGGCCATTTAAAGACTTGGAGACAACATTGTTTCATAGAACTCCCATGTACATAAATCCACTTATTAATTATTAACCCTTAGAAATATCTATTCTTCATTAAAGGTTAATGAGCTTTTGGGTAGCTCTACAAAAAGGAGAGACAGGGGGAGGGGGAATTCCATTTTAACACTACCTTCTGGAGGGCAGTGCACAGAAAAGTGAGAGTCCATAATAGCATAAATGTTTGACCTTTACAAAGATATCAATATCTACCAGCACTTTCCTAAACACTTTACATATATTAATTAATTCTCACACAAGCTTTGGTGGAGAGGTATTTATTTTATTCCCAGGTTAAGGATGGTGCTAATGAGTCAAAGAAAGCTAATTTTCTAGTCCAAGGTCACAACCTGGTGAGTGGAAGAGCCAGAACTTGAAGTATGCACTTGGGCTTCAGAGTTTATGTTCTAAATCTGCTATCTTTTGGAGCAAATTCAGGAAAAAAGGCAGTGTTTGTTCTGAGTGGTTGTACTGTCATTATTTAATTGATTAATATTAGTGAATACATTCTAGGAGCAAAGCATATTTGCATACAGCAGAATAGAGAAAAATTAACAATTCTGCTTTGGACCTAATAAGAGGAATAAATAAAAAGTGAAGAAATTCAAAAGGTTGAAAATTCTCAATTCTATGACTTCCTCACCTCATGCATTTGCATCATTGTAAAAAAGAAAATCTATCTTGAAAAGCTATATTGCTTTCAACTAAAACAAAAATTGATTGGGACCATTCTTCTTTTTTTATTTTGGTAAGATAAGTTTGAGTCAAAATCAATACCCAGAAGAGCTCCAAAAAGAAACAGATGTTCTCTGGGTACAAAATTTGTGAGGGAGTAATTCATTCCGGTGACAGTGAAACAGTCTCTGAATGCAGCTTTAAGCAGTTCAGCTTGTAGTAAAACCTCTTCAAAAAAAGAACAAGATTTCAAAAGAACTTGAGAGAGGAGAAATGAAAAGCTAACATGAGTCACAATCTTATCAGGGCCAAAGCTGCAATCCCTTTTACACTCTAGGACTGAGTCAATTGATTTTTAATCTGCTAAATGCAAACAAATGCCCCCACCCATCCTAACAATACTCAAAGTTGGCAGCTAGGATTGCCCAAATTGTGCTACAATACTGTAGTGCACAGGCATCTCACTTTTGCTTCTGGTGATTTACCCTGGTTTTTTATTCCCCGATTCTGATAATTGGCCTATATTCAATTAACTATCTGATATCCAGGTCATTTATGAGTAGTTTTTGACCTTGCTTCTATGAATGCATACTCAAGGACACCCCAGACTTGGTTATTCCTGCTAGAATCCACCATCCATTCATTAAACCTTAATTGGATGCCTACTATAGCAGACATTTTCCTGTGTGGATAAAGTATGAAAATGAATAAATAAAATAGGCCCTGTCTTCTAAGAGCTCAAATACAAAGAGTAATTTAAGGATTTTGTGAATTAACAGTGTAGTGAGTATTGTAGGGTTGTAGAAAAGGAATGCTTATTGCTGATTTGGGGTTGGGGAAAATGTTCCTTTAGTTTATGGCTCTTTAGCTAGCTTTAGTAGGAATTTTCAAAGCAAAGGAAGCAGTGAGGGACATTCAGTGATTTGGGATAAGACATAGAAAAGCATGAAATTGGTACAAAATGTGATACTCTCAAGGTACATTAAATAGGGTGGTAAAGAGATTTCAGTTGGAGAGGCTAATTGGAATTATTAGAGGAGAGTTTAGATTTAGACCAGATGACCAGATCCTTGAGGACAACATGTTCATATCAGAGTTTTGCAGACCGTATTGTGAAAGCTATATGAAACAACTGCAAAAGAATGTCTAAGATGAAGATTTCATGATCGCAGTGCTTCTTGGAACTTTGCTTTTCCAGACCCTATTGCATGACTACTGGTAGTATGCACAATAGATTCAAAGGGAAGACCTGCTCTTACATGTTGGCTCCACCTGTCATCACTATGCAAACTCCAACATACACCTGAGCTTTTTAAGACCTGGTATTCCTATCTGTAAAATGTAAGGATCCTATATCTTCCAGACATGAAAAGTAATGAATTGATTTTTGTTGTTTTTCTAATACCTTGTATTTATTTATGCAGTTAAATAACATGGCAGCACCTAGCCCATTCCAGGTACTGCCCTAGAGGATAAAATAGTGAAAAATAAAAAATGTCCATCTTCATGGACTAATATTTCTAAAGTGTCATATACAGAAGGTATTCAATGAGTATGTAATGAGTGAAGCAATATACTTTTTCTGGTTTCCCCCTCCATCCAGATTCACAGTCATCATTTTGCTCTCATAGAGCAGGAGGGGCCTGCATGTTTCAATATCACTAGATACGTTTGAATCATTGCCTTTGCATGGTAAGATCATTTGGGTGTTTTGCACATATTTTTAGTGAGTTGATTTTAACTATAGTTCAATTCATTTTTTCTATAGGGCTTTGAGTCTATGAAATGCCTGCGTTCCTTTATTGGCTCACATGTCTATAGCGCTTAATTTTGAAATACCCAAGAGAGGCTCACTTTATAAAGAAATGAGGTTTATTTAGCTCACAATTCTGTAGATCCCAGGGTATGGTGTCAGCAATAGATTGGCTCTGGTAAGCACCTATTAGCAGATAGTATCACAACCTCAGGAGTATGTGTGGGAGTGAGAGATCACATTGGAAAAGAGGAAACCAGAGAGCAACTGGCCTCCCACAGTTCTTTGCAAAGACATGCCTCGACCTAAGAATCTCCCACTAGGCATCACACCTTAAGTTTTACATATTACTTTCCAGTATCATTTCTCTGGGGTGCACCCTGTCAAGGCATGAAGCTCGGTGAAACCTATATGGAAACCATATGAAAGTTAATTATGTCTGCTTCCATTATAAGTTCCATGAAGATATTTATAATATCTGTCTTCTTTCCTATTATTCTTCCTGAACAGTGCCTGACCTATGGCAGCGTTTTAGTGGATAGGTATTGTCTCTGTCTCTTGCCACAATTCTGTTACGTAACCCCTTTATAAAAGGGATTTAGTCAGTGGATGAATGATGTTAGGTGGCCTTATAAGTCTCTTCCCACTATGAATTTTCTGATCCTGTTATGCACAAGTGAAGAAGCTTCTTTACATTTTACATCGATGCCAATGCCATTGCTCTGAATCAATGGAAGCAAACCTCTGGCATGTGTGCTGCAGCATGCATGCAGAGCCATCTCTTCTGCACAAAGGCCAAGTTGTCCCAGCTGTTGTTTAACAAGTTATCAGCATGCATATAACAGCAAAGATTTAGTTGTGCAAAAGCACACCAAAGGTAAACATTTACCTTTCAATAAAAAGCTGTTTGTATCATTGAAATCTTTGTTATTGTGTTTTTCTTTTAAGACAAAAGGTGTTAATATATGAATCAGTTTTTTCTAAACTAAAATCTTAGTGTTTAGGTTTAATTGGACTGTTGGCATTTGTCAATAAATAAGTAGGTTTTGGGTTGTAGTTTGGACACTCAGTGTCTAGAAGTTTCACCATATCTGCTCTAGATAGTCAAATGTTAGGATATAGAGGTACAGTCTTTGAACAGTAGCTTGGATACATCAAATAGATTCTTGAGAAGGAAAGAAGCAATCAGTGTACGGCAAATAGCAATATTAGTAATTCTAGGCCACTTTATACATTCCTGCGTGAAATCGAATTTGTATGGTTTATGTGGAAAGTCAATCTGATATGCTTAACTACTTGTAAGCTGTTAATATTTGCATATCACCATGGAATATAGACTGTAGCAAGGTCATTTAACAGTTACAGGGCAGAAACTTTCCATTTTGTTAATCACTTACAACTCAAATTTCACACTACATCAGTCTTTTCACTGTAGTCCACAGCCCTTCAAAATCCCATTCTAAAAATCCACAGAAAAACATCTGTTCACAATGTGCTATAACTGTAGCTACTAACACTCCCTTAAAGTCAGAATTCTTAAGGGTTAGAGTGATACTTGACTTACACCATTTTGCAGTCCTCATTTATAACTGCTAAGAATTTCCTGTACTTTTTCTCATCAGCAAACTCCCGTTCACCACTTCCAAATTTCATTTCAACCTGCCATCTTATGGCTTCTCCACAGTCATTATTTATCAATTGTTTTCCTTTCCAGTTCTCAACTGTTCCTCTCAGCCCAAGAATTTACCAAAGCTCCTGGTACCATAGTTAGAGAGAAAAAAGTCTCTGGTTAGGATTCTCAGTGCTATCTGGGCTCCTTGCAAGTTAAACCTCCAAGACAATGCTCTGCAAATTTCAAACCTTCCCCGGCCATGGGGTTTCTCACAAGTTCACCACTCAGGGTTGGCAAAGGAAGGAGGACTATGTTATAAATTGCAAGGCTTAATATAACATCTTTTAGAGAAGGTATGACAGCATACCAGAGGAAGGATTAAACCAAGGAAATCAGTAAATCTGAGCATAAAGTCAGTGAGCATCCTATTTCCCTAGAATTCAAACAAAATAAAATAGCTTTGCACCCTATTCTCACTCTGACGTTTTTCTTTGCCACCTTCATTTTCTTTGCTTTATTCATTGTCATAAGGAAGGGTCAGGGAGAAAAGATTCACCTGTATCCTATCAGAGTAAATTTGCTGCCAGCCATATCATGGGTCTGATCCACAATGATATCCTGATATAATCTGATTTTTAAAATAAATACTATCGGCTACCATCGAAACATGGATCGTGAGAAAGCCATGTAACCTATGGAAATGAACCATATTTTGTCATCTTTTCCCTGAGTTTTCAATGCTTTTCATTTATTCCTAGTATGTGGGTTAATTTCCTCAGATCCTGTGATCGCCTTTGCTTGTTGAGTGTGGCTGTATTGGCTGAATTCCAAACCTCTGATAGAGTGTAACAGGGTCCTTCTAACGCAAGGCAGATATGGAAGAATTATAACCATCAAAATTAGCACATTGGCAATTAAATGAAATTTTAAAAAGCAAATAGGCAATATTTTTACAGCAGTTAAGTAGGGTTGAAATAGTGGTCTCATTTCCCAACATTGATTCATGGACGACACTTGTGGTAAAGGTTTGTTATTTCCTACTCAAATCTACTTTGATAATCCTTACCAACAGAGGATTTCATTGATTTTTCTTGTAATCTCCTATCATATCCTATATCCTCTTTTCATTCACTTCATTAAATGCTCATTTTTTAGCACATTAAAAGTATTCACTCTAATATTTATGAGTCTCTCATTGTCAAGAATAGACTGTTCAGTGTTTTTCTGTGTGAATGTCTTTCATTTGTCATTTTAAAATCCACCCTTCACCCATTTCCAAGATGCTTTGTGCTCCATGGTTCTTCTGGTCTCGGGGTTCCATTAATGAGAAGCAATAGGCATACATGAAATGGAGGGAGGAGAGAAAGTTTGAGGCAGTGATTCCACTGGTTGCTGTGGATAGGTTGCTGAGGGTTGGTGGATTCCTTAATCACAGCTCTTGTAGGCACCACTGTCTCTGCAACCCTTTCATCTCAAGGTTCTGGTAACTGCCCATTCCTCTTGTTTTTAAGTAAAGACTGGTAATGAAGCACCATTGTTTTTAACTCCAAGCACCAGGCTATCCTTGTGACTGCCTCATACCTTTGTACCATATTCCCTGTATTAAATTCTCCAAAACTAATCCTCAGATATGTTAGATTTCTTGCTTGACTTTCTCTTGAGCTCAGAACCCAGTGACCTTTAATTATCATCCCTTTTTCTGGATACCAATGTGGCCCTGCACCACCATTTTATTCTAAATACTTCACTTTATCAAAAGTCATTGATCCTCCGACTCTTTCCACTCAGCATTCCCCACACTCCCATCACTCTTCACTTGCACTTGATTTCTGTCTTGTATCCATAGCACATGTCATTATCTAATATTCTATAAAATACAATTATATATGTTCATTATTTCTTTCTTACTTTCCTACATATAAACTGAGTTTCCAAGCATGACTCTTTCTTTTGTGCACTGATCTTCTCAAGCACCTTGAGTGGTGTCCCTGGAAAATTTACGGAGCTCAAAAAATGTTTCTTAAATAAATAAATAAAACTTCAGCTTGAAAATTTACTTATTTCAAGAAGTTTTGCTATTTCCTCCTTTTGCAGTATCTCTCTGCCCTCATCCATCCTGATTCAGCTTTTCTTCCCCATGTGCTTCCTAGACCATCCTGTGCTCCTGCCATCCTAGCACAGCCAGACTCTTGTGCAGTTGTCTATTTATTTCTCACATTAAACTGTAAGCTCTGTGAAAGCATAAATCATTTATATCTTTTGCAAAACAACTAGTTTAAGTTTCGCCACCTGCTGCGCAAGCGCAAGGACCCGAGTTCGATCCCCGGTAACAAAAAAAACCTCAAAAAAACACCTAGTTTAAGAAGTTCTTGATACATTTTTGATGAATAGTAAATCAATGAATGAAAGAACAAAGAAAGTTTATATCCATTAATTTAAAGAGCATCTTCATTAATCTACTTATACAACTATTCTGATTTTCAACGACTGAGAGACTGACAGTGGGTGTTAAAAGAAGGACTCTCAAAGAAGGCAGTATTTGAGTAGAAAACCAAAGGGACATTACAGTTTCTAATGGGAGGTAAGCTTGGAGCTAGAAAGACAGAATTCCTGGAAGTGCCAAGAGTGAATGCAATGGCACTTGGATGAAAGAAGCAGCAGCCCAAATAGAGGACTGGAGAAAGATGCAGTTGACCTGAGGTTTAGAGGCATGCTAATGAGAATCAGAAGATGAAGAACAGAAGTGAAATGATAGCAGGTCACAGAAGGCTTTATAGCATCTGCTAAGGCCCTTAGAATTTATCCTTAAAAGGTGAGAGAAAATTAGATGGCTGAAAATAATTTAAAGAATAATTTTCATTGTTCAAAATAAAACCCTCTGGTCTAAACACGTGAAACCCATGAATAATTAAAATTCACTAAAAGTTTATTTCCTAACCTAATAGGAATTTGCCTTTACTCACACTAAAAATGTAAAAGATGGAACTATCCCTATAGGAGACCCCAATAATGGTCTCTCACATGGACAGTGCTCTGACTTTGGTCTGTTTGCAACAATTTTATGTTTTCCTTTCCATTTGTGTGCTTCTCTCATGTACTTTTATTTTCCTTTCCTTTTGTCCTGTCTTTCACACATGCATGTCTCTAAAACTGCTGCTTCTCCTTAGAATTCAGTTGTTTTTTTGTTTTTTTTGGTACCGGGGATCAAACTCGGGTCCTTGCGCTTGCACAGCAGGCTGCGAAACCACTGAGCTAAATCCCAGCCCAGAATTCAGTACTTTTGAGCTATTTCCTTGAAGGATGAGTCATAGTCACTCTAATTCCAGCGCAAAGCCTTACCTCCTCTGAAGAGCACAGGAGCTCCTCTGTGTTCTGTGAGATGCTCCTAAAATGGCCAATGGCAGTTGTACACTAGTTATCTGGACACACATTGCAAGGTGTAAGTGAATCCTTATGTCATATACCCAGCTCTGTCGTATCCGCACTGCATAGCAGATGGTAGAGAGTAAATAAATGTTTGCCAAATAGAGGAGTGAAACAAGAAAAACGAAAGGAGTGATAAGGGTGAAGATGTCAATCAGAAATGATTATCTAAGCTTGAGGTAAGCAGTCGTAATCAACAACAATACTCAAGTATTATAGCTATTGTGTACGATGTCTTGAGCAACTGAACAGAGAGCTGTTTCTCTTCTATGTTCAGATTGCAAAATGAACACAATAAATAGTCTGAGGCATTTGCGAGTGAGTGAGCTCCATTTAATTTTTAATTTATTTTGAAAATTGCCCTTGGGTCTCTAGAGATTAATGTGGTTTTAAATAAAGTCAATACAGAAATTAAAAATATATCGAGTGGGAGAAGCAATGGTGTTCAAAGAAGTATAGAAGTTAGATAGAACCTAGGAAACTTAAGGTGAGGAAAAAAATGTGCATGCAAACTTCATCCAATATAAAGACCTTAGGAGAAAAATAAACCAAAGATGAAGTTCTCATACAAAGTTTTAACCAGTTCCCTATTGCATTTGCAATTGTAGAGAGGGATTTACAGATGTAGAGAAGGATTTACTGAATGTTGGTGAAACTGGACACATAGTGTGTACTTTCTAATTCATTATCTCACATAGACAGTGCATCTGGGGCACATTCCCTGGCTATCTACCCAATTTCACTGGGAAGAGAACTTTGGTCACTAGACATGGCTTATCAAAGACCAGGTAGTAGTCCCTGGCAAAGCTGGCTCTTCTAGCCTTCTGGCATTAAGATACAGACTTTTTTTGTAAAGGAAATCTGCCTCTCACTTAGCTCAAACTAATTCATGCCATGCTGTCATAGTCCTCATTTCCAAAATGGGTGTGTAGTGCATAATAAGTGTAAGTATTATGAATCTAACTTTAAGGATGAAAAAGAGAGGAACAGGGAGACCAGTACCAGGTGTCCATTTAGAGAAAGACTTAGGATGCAATGCATGGGTCCAGCCTCACAGTCCATGCTCCTATCATTTGCATTGTTTCTTAATATTTCTTGCTATCTGGTTCAAAGTATTTTCATGAAGATGAAGAATGAACACTGATTTTGAGAAGTAGGTAAAGTTCAATAAGTGATACACAATATTGTGTTTTCTTTGCTGTATTGACCTTGAACATATATAAATATATAAATATTTATAAATAAGTATATATGATTTATAGTAAATTATTTTATATTTAGAATATATATCCTATATGTTCTAAATATATATATTCTAATTATATATTCTATTTAACAACTGGTAATGGATCAAAAAGCCTTGGCTGAAACTTTTTATTGTAATATTATTGCAGTCACTTCTAGACTATCTTCAATACAATGGTAATCTCTTTAAATAAAGAATACATAAAGATTTGTGATGTGCACCTTAGCATGGTAAAAGCTCAGTGAAGTCACATAGGAGAAGCAGATACTTAAATTGTTCAATGCAGAATTTTATACATGGGAGAACCTATGTGAGGTATTCTGTCTGACTACTGTGATAACCTGAATATCATCAGTTTTCCTGAAACTGAGTCTCAACCACAAACTGAAAGTTACTTGTATACCAGGATGCCACAGGGTCCTTTTAACTATTAGCTCTGCTGCTTGGAGATCCAGGACCAGTCCAGAATTGTCAGTGTTTTGGTGCGCTAGAACAGTTAGTTGCTCAGGAAATTAAGGTATAATTTAGATTGTTTCTGGAAAAGTGAAGGGCATTAGATTGCATGTAACATCTGACTTGCACTCTGCTGCCCTGGATGATGTTCTATGAAGGAAGAGCCTTTGGCCTGCCACCCTGTCTTGTCCTTACTGCTTCTGTGACCTATGACAATGTATTCAACCTCTTTGCACCTGAATCCTCATCTGTAACTATGGCATATTGCAGGCTTGTTTTGATGATTAAATGAGACCATGAAAAATGCCCAGTGTACATGTTAGACACATTGTAGTAATGCAAATGATTTTGGATTCCTTCCCCTTTCCACCAGAGTATAGTTCTGAATAAAGTTTACAAACAAATAAGTACATGAGGAGTATCTGTACTGCATAAGATAAAAAGAGAGATATGACTTTAAAACTCTTGACTTGACACCAGGCTCTGTCATAATGTATGACTAACCTAAACAGGACAATCTCGGTCTTCAAAAAGATTAAAATGAAGTCATCTCAAGGAACATAGTCAATTTTGAACACATATTTACACTTCTTATTTCTGTTTACTTCTTGACTTCCATCAGTGACATAATCCCATCCTAGCTTCAATTTTCTGGGAAATTGTTACTTCTGAACTAATTGGTACTATTATCCATGTGTACGCTGGCAATACAGAAATCTGAAAATGGAAATACTATGAAACACTTCTCATATATTTGAATAATAACTGGCTCTTCTAAAGTACTTATAATGTGCAACAACTAAATTGGGATCTCACTGTAAAACTGATCATCAAATCTTCGCAATAGCCCTTTGAAATGAAATAGATTTAAAATGGAAGCCAAGAACGTTCAAGTGACTTGACTAAAATTATACATTTCAATTTAATTCCTAGAGGAGATATTTTCGCATTTGTAACTGAAAGGCCATGGTGAAGTCACAGGGTTTGTCTATATAGGGTTTGAATGTATGTGCCCCTAAAGATGGAAGGTTTGACTTACTCATCTTTCTCTGCCCAGTGTCTGGCATTCCTCTTCACAGAGTGGTCATCCCTCAGTGCGTGTTAGGGTAACTTACAGGACAATTGGAAAACAACATCTCAAGGCAACTGTAACGCTGTGACTGACTTTTATTTCATAAAGCTAAAAAGAAACGCAAACATTTCACAAAAGCCACATTAAAAATGTTTTTGAGCAATCTATACAGAGCCTTAACTTTATCTAATCTCTAATTCTCGCCCTAAATGTTCAGTTTCTTTCACCTTGTGGGTGGAAGACAGTAGTCATAGATTAGAATCAGAAAAAGCAAAAAAGTTCTTTCTGTCTTCCTTCTTGCCTATGTATTTAAGATTGTTTATCAGCCATTGAAAAAGAATGTATTTTCCAGAACATGACCACGGAGAAAAGCACTTTCTCCATGATTTTTTTTTCTTTCTGAAAATGGCTTGTTATCTGGTAATCTTTTAGTAACTTGAAGGCAGTGAAGTAACATAATGTGCTGGGAGGCTGGAGGTGGAAGAGTTGTGACAGCCTTGGGCTCCATAGCGATTTTACTCAGTGAAAAGAGAAGAAATGGGACAGGGCTTGAAACAAGGGGAGGAATGATGTGGATTGAATTTCAAGAAGATTACTACATATGGGAATGGGTTTTGGAGCAATAAGGAAAGAGACAAGGATATCATTAGTTAGAGAGACTCTGGACTAGAAATAGTGGTGGCTTTCCAGATTCTAGCCTGAGGAATAGCAGAGTCGGGAAACAGGAGACCATTCTATTTTTCTTTAGGTATTTGAGTTTGGAAAGCCACAGGAGCCATTTTACTTCCTATGGCCCAGTTATATGACTCATTAAAGGTAATGAATTCAGAATGTGTTAAACACTCTGAGTGTTGTGCAGGATATGGAGGGAAAGACCGAAAGAAAAAAATCAGTATTTGAAAATTATTTTCCCACCACAACTGTGTGCCCAATGAAGGCAGACTACTTGGTTATTGCGTTTCTATTATTTCTCCAGTACTTCCTATGTAGTAGACATTCAACAGATAATTTTACATGAATGAATAAATGATTAATAGTGCCATATGGAAACAAACCATTTATCAACACAAAAGACATATGGTCTAAATAAACTTCAGTTCTCTTTGCTTTGGGTTGATTTTTTTTGTTGTTCAATATTTTTATACAGCTTATTCAGTCAGATCAAAGTTCAGATTAAACTGATTGCGAATAAGAAATTTGAGAAATTCATATGCCTAGAATGTCTGATTAAATTATAAGGTGATTATTAGAGGGGAATATTTGGCGGTACCCATTTTGAACTGTGCAAAAATGTCTTTTCTATTCATCCCAACACTATCATGATTGAAGTTTAAAATTTCAGATAAAAAGTATCATAATGAGTTATTTATTTTGATAGGGTGATTCAATGGTTATATAAAACGGAAGCTCTTTATTACCACTGAAGTTTTCTAAGTTTGTTTGTGGCAGTTATGATTCAAGATAAAGGCTTAGAATATCAGTATATTCATACATAATTTAAGGGACATTTTTGATGAAGTCCAGTGTTTTTATGTTCCATAAAATGTTGCTTAAAAATGAAATTTAAAGACAATGTAGAAATATAATTAAATATAAAGATTTATTAAGGAATCTCATTATTTATGGATACTACATAAAATTTTACATTTTAAGTGTAGTTGCCATTCTCTTTATTCTTTCACTTATGATGCACTGATTTCTCTCATGTGAGAATGTTAATGTGTTTGTAACTTAAACTCTCAGGAGAATACTTCCTTTTTGCTGTCTTTTTTATTGTTCTCTCCTTTAAAATGATTTCTTGACTCATATTTTCCTTTGGGAAATGACCCATGAGAATTGAACTTAATGGATACATTTCATACGTATTGTCTGACTTCACACATTCTAATTAGTTCAAGTGCATCTGTCCTTTCTACATAACCCACTGTGAAAAGAATTACCTCTTATGAAACATAAGCTTTGGATTCAAGGTAAAGTCTCAAGCCTGTCATTTACTATCTCGGAAGCCTTGGAAAAAGACATTTTGCATTTGAGTCTTGCAATTTATAAGACTGAGAAGCCAAAGCCCACAATACAAATTTTATTAAGAGACTGCATGAAATGATGTTGACACAGAGTAAGTATTTATCCATTTCCCCATTCATCTCTCCAACCCAGTATGTCTATGTTCTGATCACTTTTGCAACTAAAGGGCAAAATATGTAGTGTGGAAGACCACCAATTTGGTTTGCTTTTCTGGAGTTAAAAATCATTCAAGTGTTGTGCATGGTGGACCACACCCATAATCCCAATGCTCTGAGGCTGAAGCAGGAGGACTGCCAAAAGTTCAAAGCCAGACTGGGGTACATAGTGAGTTCAAGCCCAGCCTGAACTAAAAGCGAGACCCTGCCTCAAAAAACTAAAAAAAAAAAAAATCATGTAAGTGAGGAGGAGAAAAATGTTATCCTTGTGACAGTTGTGAAAGGATCAGACCAAGTCAACTTTAAATCAAAATAAAGTCTAAGCATTTCCGAAGTCTTCTTAGTCATCTGATACATGTATGAAGTGCTCATCATAGGTCAGAAAAATGCTAAGTACTAAACCTATGAAAATTTATATTGATAGTCAATGCCAACTAGCAGTTTCATCCTCAAAGATTCTCTGTTAAAATGAAGAGTTTATCCTGGGGACTCATTCCCTACCTACAAACAGCTCAAAACGTCCTAGCTAGAGAGCTCAGTAAAATCACCTATTTCTCAGATATGTATCAGTGCTCCTACATCTTGGAGAGTCAGTGTGCATAAGTGCATTTCTCCAAAAGGAGGGGCTCTAGAGTCTAGCAATCATTTAAAACAATGACACAAACCTACAGAGCATCTCATAAACCTGCTCCCAAATAAACAACGAGCTGCCTCATCTAAATGGCCATGCTTCCTCTCCACATTTCTCTCACAAGGAAGTCCAAGTGTCTACCGCATTAGCATTTCTCCTTTAGCTCCACTTTGTTAACATTTCAGGACATGGATTTGGTTACTAGAGATCATTCTTCTATTTTCTCTGTGGCCCATCAATGTCCTTAACTCTCACCACTTTCATTAAATGACTTATGGATGGGTCTTTAAGAACAACACCAACTATCCAGTATATGCAAAATTGTTTTGCTCATGATTTGTGAATGGATGCCCCAGGGCTTCATGGTCTCCAATACTGGCTAAATTTCCAGACATTTGACAAGTGATTCTTTTTTCAAGTTTTTGATTTGACATTTTATCATTTATATCTTTTATAAAAAATAAAGTTTCTGGATTTGACTGTTTAATCTTCTTGATATTCATGGTGTGTTTCAATACAGAATAGAGTAACAATGACCTTCTACCGCCATTTGTAATAGAAACTCAAGTACACTGAATTCAGATTCTGCCTTGGCCATACATTGCCTGTATTTACACTGAGATAAGCACATGAACAGCTCAGTTGCTCAGTTTTCTCACCTGTATTCTAAAGGTAACCTTATTTGTCTTGCAAGCTTACAGTAAAATGCACAGATGTGGAAGATATACCTACAAACACACACACACAAAGACTTGTAAGAAAGAATTGTAACAGTTTTCTTTGAGGGAGAATGGAGAAAATGTGTCACAGAGATGCAACTTCTAATTCAACAAAATGCACCAATTATGGGAATTAATAGTTATATATTTTTGTAATTCCATCTATGTGGGATTTACTCCTAGAGGAATCTTATTTTATAAACACATAATAATTTTCTCTAACATAATATTACAATATGAAAATATTTTATAAAAACAATAATAATTTTTCTATCATAATATTTAAAAATGAAAATATTTTAAACATACAAAACTTTAATATTGATTACTATGTAGAATGTTTCAGAAATCTAGGAGAGGGATTTTAGGGTTTTCTACATGATTATGTTCTTTTGCCATGCCACAGCTGGATCTACAATTGGGATTTTTCTAAAGCTCTTACTGGATTTCCTAGTAAGGAAATACAAACAACTCTGTGGTAAAGAAGTGCTTTTTGCTGATATCAAGTTTTTTGAGTATACTGTTCGACTTTTGTAAGGCTTGAAAAAATAAGCCCTCAATCCTTATATGAAGTCATATAGTACTATTAGTTGCTTCTCTCTTGACTTGTAGAACTATAGGGCTTACAAGGTTTTAGGGAAAGTGCACTGAAATATTTATTATGAATTTAATTTTCATTCTAATAGTGTAAAATGTGGACTGTTTCTCAGTTTATCTGGTTATGAGCATTTACTGTCAAGTTTAGAAATTTGAACAAGCATAGATTATGTTTCTATAATTTAAGTTCTAGTTCACAATATCAATTCATTAGTGTTCAGCCACCATGGAATATTTATTGAGATGTCAGCTATGATACACATTATCAATCAAATGCAAAAGAAAATGAGGGATTACAATGTGAAAAAGAAACATCAGAGACCTCAGGAGATTGACAGAATTCTTTCTTGCTTTTACATCAGACTCCAGCAAGCACGTCTATATGAGAATCACAACTTTTATTCCTCTTTTCTAAATACAAATATTGTATAAAAAATGAAATAAGCCCATAACACTCTCCAATCTTTAAAAAATCTTTCTTTTCAGTCCAGATTTACAACTTCAGAACCATTTTATTCCCAGTTCATATATGTCAGCATTACATTTACCAGCAATAGTTTTGAATTCATAAAGAGAGATAATATCAAGTATTTATCTAGCATTTTAATATTTATTAGGGATTTTTTTTCAAATATTCAATTCTTTTGGTTCAAAAGAGCCCTGTGAGGCAGATATTAAAATTCCAACATAAGTAATTGAAACTAGGGCTCAGACAGCTCAAGGTCAACAAGCAGTGAAAAATGTAGAGCCATTAAATAGCTTTATTTTTCTTCAACATTCACGAATATCTAGGTGATTCCCTACTAAAGAACAATTGCTAATTCTTCTTACGACTGGATTTCCACCTGGAGACTGGGATGTGAACAATGAAGGAAGAACTCCAACTGTCCTTTATTTGTATTCAGGGAATATTTATTCTTTAAGTTTCAGAGGCTGTGCAGCCCTTGGAGTATAATCTGTTGTCTGCATTCTATAGTTAAGAAAAGGAAGGTGACGCAAATTCGTTTGCCAACAGTCCTGCTGCTAATGAAGAGGAGAAGCTGGATACCCATGCAGGAATCTGAATACCCATGCAGGAAACTGGCCACCTGTACTCCTCCCACTGTGCTGTATGGTTTCCCTGCTACCAACTGCATAGCCCCAAAGTTATTTGTCTCAGGGAATGATAAAGACAAAACTCTTGAGAAAAAG
Organism: Heterocephalus glaber; assembly: GCF_000247695.1. The sequence goes on along the minus strand of NW_004624863.1, from coordinate 3,310,240 downwards.
TAACTGAGAGTCAAATGTAAGGTCTTCAGATTTTCATACTTCAGGTATAGCACTGCCATTTGCTCCTTTGAGTTAAAAACTTCCTAAACCTAAGATGGACAAAACGCTAAGAATTCTCCAGCCAGTAAGGAAACACCAAAGAGCAGGGGTGGTAACCTATGCCACGCACCCTGCAGGGGAGAGCTTGTATCATTAAAAGCTCTAAAAGGTTCGCCATCACTGCCCTAGAAGGCAATCTGAGTCATACAGTAGAATTACCTGGCTGCTCTTCTAAACAAATACTTAAACTTTATGCCCCATTCATCACTCCAGCTGTGAGGCCTGGGAATCTTTAATAGAAAGAAACCTGCCTACAAGACTTTTCTACATAAAGTTATGAACATTTTAGAGCAGTAACATAGGACACAGTCATGACAAATCAAAAAGTAGCAACAATAATGATAATAAAATACATAATTGTGAACATACATTGTATTACTTTAACATAAAATATGAAAAATAAGTTCTAAAATTTATGAAGGACACTGTATATTTACTTTTCTGCTAGATAAATGCTGTTAAAATAAAATACCAATTGGAATAATTAACAGTAGTGATCAGTGATAATAGTATGACTAATTAAAAATAATATTCATGAGAAAAATATAGCAATATTTTAATGTTTCTTTGCTCTAATATCAATTTATTATAATTTTTCAAATCTAAATTGGAAATTTAAGTTTTCTTGTCTGTTTGTATATTTTTAAATTATATAAATGTAAAAAAGCATAAGATTTCTTCAAGAAAGAGCACTCAAGTCTTGTAGATATTATTAATAGAACCCCATAGAACTAAATAAGAAGATATAGCCTATATTTCAGAAAACAACACCTTTCTGTGCCATATTACAATTGGACAGTTTTATTCTTTTCTTTTTCCAGCAACATTTTAAAAGTACCTATAGCACTTTAAAAAACCTATAGCATTTAAAACATCTATATTTTATTTAATGTAGTGACAAAAGTAAATGCAATTAGATAAAATTCACTTTGTCATGAAGTTCTCCTTTTATCAAGCCCATATTAGCTAGTGACATTCTGTTGTGGCTTTCTATTAAGCTAAATATCCTCTCAAAAAAGGCATTTCAGAATGAGATTGTTAGGATTTTACTTGCTAACAATAGTGGGCTTTTAGGCTTGTAGGAATTAGTTTCTTGCTTTCCAGAAGCATAGTTCCATGTAGTATCTACAGGTATACATTGATAGATATTTATCAATCAGGTATTTTACATCTATCCATTCATCATATAGGCTCTACACATCTAAAAATATTTATTTTAAAACACTTTAAGTGCCTTGGATATCAAATTAAACCTCTCTTTCTCAGGGGAGATGGTTTTAGGTGCAGAGGTAATTTGAACATGTCCAAATGAAGTTGAATTCCAAATAAAGTATAGTTTTAGTAAAGAAATTGAAAAGCTCTTAAACTTATCTACCGTATTTAATGCCTTTTTTAAAAGTTTTGAAGCAGTCTTATTTTCAACATATGAGTTTCTTTTTCAGGTTTTGAGTTTTTGTTGCAGCCTAAATACATTATCAAACAGCTCAGGTGAGTCAGTTCACTTTTTTCCATGTTCTTTACTACCCCTTCAGAGATTATCAAACAGCTCTGAAGAAGCAATGTATAAATTTCTATTACTGTAATCCTATCTCCAATTTGATCTTCAATGTATTTACATATTTGCAAAAGGAATTCTTGTCCCAAACTTTGAAGATAATGGCAGACCAACATGTTGACATCTTTTCTATAGGAGCAACACTTATAGCCATCCTGTAGGCACCTGTCTAAGGAGATTATTTCTTCTATTTCTGTAAAGTCAAAAATTTCATTAAGTGGGTTGGTATATCTTCAGTGATGGAGGAGTCAAACATTTCCACTATGAAAGCCTCAAGTTCACAGGCAAACAAATCACACCCCTTCTTATCAACAAGCATAAGATGTGCAAGACATTTCACAGACCTTGTCACTCACCTTGATAAGAAGTCTATAAACTAAAGAAATCCTCTAAAATTTACATTTTCACTGTCTGCTGAACATGCAGATTGAGGAGCAAGGTCAAGTTTTTATTTGGACATGTTATCAAGAATCTTTTGTTTTATAGTCTTTGAAATTTCATTAAAATTTTCATACAAATCAAGAAGATAATTTGAAACTGCACTTTTCAAATCAAAGTACTTCAGAGCCAGAGAGATCTTTTTTGTTACTGGTGTGATTGAATGTATTATCCTTATTACTATAAAAAAAAGCATGACCATTTATAAGATCTGACAGAGTCAGCTGTATACTGTGAGGAACTAGCTCATCTGTTGTTAAAAACGTTTCCCTTAGTTTGCCACCAGGCAATGGAGTTGCAATGTCTAAGTGAAGAAATGTAAGTTTGCTTGCTTTAATGAAATGATCAAGGGAACAAAAAGAAAATGTGTGTTCATTCATCTGGTATTCCCAAGCTAATGGAAGAGCTGTTGTCTTCAACTGAACATCGTTGTGTCTTTAAAAGATAACAGAAATCTTTGGATTATTTGAGAACTACTCTCCTATCTCATCTAGACTTGGGAAATTCAGTCTCATAATTTCACATTATTTTCTCTAACACACCAGATCTATTTTTTTCTGTGCACTGTGCAATATTCTCTGTCTGGCTCATTTACCTCTCTAATCCAGTTGTGTGTGCCCTTCTTTCAATCATGAAAAGAACACAATTGTTTAATTTTCTTTTTTAATGATGTCTAGGTGATCCTGGCATTGAAACTGTAATTACTTTCCTTTCTTATTATCTGAACTCTTAGAAAACATGTTCACAATGTTAAACACTAAATTAACATTATCTTCATACCAAGCACAAAGTTAAACCATAGGTGTAGTTAGAGATACACTGTTACTACTTATGATTACAACGCAGTTCCTTTCCACACAAAAGTTACAAAATCAAAGCAGCACAACACCATCAACTAAAAATCATGGCCCCAAAATCAGTGGTCAGTGAAAAGTTATCAACAGCAATTACAAATGCATTTGCATTTAACAATGTGTTGTTTTCAGCCACCTCTCTTTTCCTTTGCCACCATAGTTTGGTTTTTTTTCACACTTTTTCCCTGATTGTCTCCACCCATATTTAAATACTGTGGCTTCCGACTACTTGAGAATGGGTTTCTCTAGATGTTGAACATTTAGTGCCAAATCTGGAATGGTCTGGAATACTCTCTGGCAACCAGGGTGAAGGATCACCCTACTGTGTGAACAGCTTGGTAGTAGAGCTGACCCAGAATGTTTACCACTGAACTTCATAATTTTGACTTTTCTGTGATTTCCTGTCTCATGTTGTCAGTCAGGCAAAATGGGGTTGTCAGGAAGGTGCTGATCTCAGTTATGGGGCCACCAGAAACAAAACTTGTCTAAGCAATTCTGAAGGCACTCATGATATTTCATTACTTTTGAAATTATTAGGCCTCAGAAGGTGACTGCAATGCAAAATAGAGACCAGATTTCTCAGCAAAGCACTGATGTTGTTCTAGAGCAGTGATGGTGAACCTTCTGGAAACCAAGTACCAAACTGCAACTGAAAACACACTAAACCTGAATACTGAGGTTTCAGTTCAGAAAAAAACAATTCATACATTAACATCTTTTATGTTAAAGACGCAATAACGCATATGCCGCAGGGTCCTCAACACTGCTCCAGAGTCAGCTTCTAATCCCAGGTTCTTCTTCAGCACTGACACCTTTGCAAGTCACTATCTCAGGAACTGAGGGCTTTTACACATCCCCTAGAATGCCATTCCTTCTCACCCTCCTATCGTGTGCTTGTCATCTCTCCCTCCAAAATCCCTTTCCTCTGATTGCTTGGCTAACTTCTAGTCATCCTCAGTTTGTAAATCACATGTTACGTCTTCAAGCAAGACTCCCCTCTTGCTCAACTTCAGATGGAGATCTCTCTTACTCCAGTACTAGCCATCATTGTTCTCATCATAGTGGCAGAATATCAGATGTCAATTTTATAGCTCTGTTGCTAGGTTTTGAACACTGTTTTTCAGCTTTGTATCACTATTACCTTAGTTTACTTGGGGTATGATGTAAAGTTCCTAATAAGTGCTTGACAGATGTTATATCCATAGGGTTCACTAGGGGAAATATATATAATAGAAATTGTATAATAGTACATAATATATATGTATATAATGTGTATGTATATGTGTATCTATGTATATAATATAATTATAAATATATAATGGGGTAGAAGAATGGAAAATGGCCATCTGCCTATGTGCGAGCTGGAGAGTCAAGGGGTCCCATTGAAGGCAGAAGGTCTGGGACTCACTGAAGAGCCTGGTGTGAGTCCCTGTCCAAAAGCTGAGGGGTGTACATTGGAAGGCTGAAGGAACTGGAGATGAGTGTCCAAAGCCCTCAGCAGAGACAGGGCTCCCCTGAAGAGGCAAGAGGCAGATTTGTCCTTCTCTTCCTTTTTATTCCAACCAAGCTGCAAGCTTAGTGGTTGGTGCCACCCACACCTGGGGTGGGTCTTCCCTCCTTGTTTTGCTACTCACTTAATCATCCAGAGACACAGTGTGCTCCGCTAATCTGCTAGGTCTTTGTTAATCCCTTCAACTTGACATATCACAACTATCATAGATGTCGTGAACAAATAAATAATGGATTGCATAGAAGTATGAAAGAGGGGTGTGTGTGGTTGCAAACACTGTAATAAGCTGAGATATCATTTTCATTTCCTGAACATACAGGAGCTGTGTAAGAGCCTACACCTAACTCATTCCATAAAACTTTTCAATTATAATGATTAACATTTCTTCAAACCTGAAAGTCTCCATAAGTAGCCTTTTTATTATGTATAGCATAATAAAATACAATTTTATAATTTCAAAAATGATTAGGCATCATCAATCAAATATTGTTTAATACCTACTGCTTATGAGGATTATCTAACAAACATTAGATTGCTTGTTAGAAGCCGCCACAATTAAAGACATAGCCATCCCCATTTAAAATCTAGTCCTGTCACTCTGTTCTGGATAAGAATAAAGAGGAGACCCTTTCTTTTTTTACACCACCCTAATTCAGAAAGGCTATCACATTCTCCAGAGATTGGGTATAATAATGAGGCTGGGGGAAACCTAGTAAATGCCATGAATTACATGATACTATCTAATATGCTGAGCATGTGGCTGGAGTCACCAAACTACTTCCCTTTCCATTCATGGACTGGTGCCTCTATATCCTCACAGCAGCAAACATGCTCCAGATCTTCCATGCTTCAAAATGTACGCTAGGAAGGCAGACCACACATTCATTCCCCCCCATAGCTATTTAATGGCATTTTATTGCCTGAGAAAGAAAATAACCCTTCTTTTCAAGAGAATAGACTTTTTTTTTATTATGACAAGGTATTTGATTTTTACTGTATAACAAATCACTACAAACTTAGTGGTTTAAAACATCTGTGTTTATTATCCCAAAATTCTATAGAACTTAAGTCTGAGTAGCCTTATGAGTTGTCTTCTCACAACATTAAAAGGTTGAAATGGGGCCAGGGATTTACCTCAGTGGTGTCAACACCTGCCATGCAAGTGCAAGGTCCTGAGTTTGATCCCCAGTACCAAACAAACAAACAAACAAAAAAGATTGTAATGAAGATTTTTTGGACTGTGTTCTCATCTGAAACTCCATGTCCTTTGCAGGCTTGTTTGGGTTATTGGTAGAATTCAGCTTCTTGTAGTAGCAGGACTCAGGTCTCTGTTTTCCTACTGGATATTTGCCAGTCACTTTCTGTTTATTCATATCATATTGATTAAAGTTCACCCCATTCCATCCCACTTGCCCCATTCCATTTTCAAAGCAGCAAAGGCACAACTCAGTATTCCGAAGCGAACTTCTCACACATTGAATCTCTGACTTCCTCTTCTGACAGTAGCCACGGGGGAAAAAAAATTTGCTTTTACAGGGATCAGACTTACCAAATAATCTCCCTCTTGATTTACTCAATATCCTAATTACTAAACTCAATTTCAAATGCAAAATTCTTTTTACCATAAGAAAGTAATATGATCACAGTGCAATAGCTTATAATATACTCAGTCCTAGGGTTAGGATAGGGAATTTTAGGCAGAAATTTTATGATTCTGCTTACCATAATTATCTTGTTATTGAAGTTCTATGGATGGGAGTGTAAGATCCTGAAAGTAGACCAAAAGTGGTGGTACATTTCAGAAAATTGATACAAGCAAAAGCTGACTGTCTGAATAGATTCTGATTATAATGGTAAACATAAGAGGAGAGAGAGATTGATTGTAGTGACCACGTAGGTACAGAATGTAATGCAGAGACAGAGGAAGTTGAAAATAGAAAAGGAGTACCTGAAATAGGTTAGACCCCTTTTGGTCCATTGGTGAAACGACTACCTTATGGTAATTCAGAATTATCTCTTTATACTGTTTATTATCTTTGTGTCTCTCTCTTTTCTTTACTTTAAGTGCTCTGGGGGTTTGAATTACATTTAATTTATCCCTAAATCTCCCTTACTGAGCACAGTGCTTGGCTCTAATGATCATACAGATGAATGACAGCAGGAATGCATGGTTTCATGAAACATTGGACCAAAGAATACACAAAGCATTTGTGATCAGGGGGCAGCATTAGGGTGTGGCCCAAGGCAGGTGTTGCTCTGACTCAAACCTTCTGAAGTGCAGTTGTCCTTAAACACTGCTGACTGAGGCCACCTAACAACTCTGCTCCCTCGGCTCAGCCCATTTGACATTAACAAGTACTTTTTCATCTGTTGCTTTCCCTAGGGTGGGGAGAGGGATATTGTCTCTACCCAGGATCCTTTAACATTGAAGTTAGGAGTAAATGCAACACCTGTGGGGTGAATCCGTTCTTTCTTTGTGGATTCAAGCCACCCTCTTAGCCCATGCTGTCGTTTTCTCATTCTTTGTGGAAATCACCTGCAGAATCCTTTGTATTAGTTTTCTGTCGCAACAGTAACAGCCACACACTTAATGATTTAAAACAACACAGGCTTGCTATCTCTCGGAGTATTCGTGTGTCAGGACTCTGAGTGGTCGCAGTTGGTTCTTCTGCTGCAGTTCTCAACAGGCCAAAATCAAGTTATAGACTGGCCTTGGCCCTCATCTGATGGCACTGGGGGAGAATTGGCTTCAAGGATCATGCAGGTGTTGGCAAAACGTAGTTCCTTGCTGGTGTAGAATTCGGTGCCCATTTCCTTGCTGCCAATATGAAGGCTGCTCTTAGCTTCTATAAACCACTCCCTGATTATTGGATGTGAGCCTCTGAATCTCAGAACCACCAGCTGATTCTTCTTACATTTGCTATCTTTAACGTCTATTTTGCCACATCTCTCTTGTTAATGGCCTGAGAATTTCTCTGGCTATAAGACTCACGTAACTCTGTTGGGCCCACTTGGATAATACAGGATATTGCCTCTATTTCAAAGTCCACTGTAGCCTAATTACATCTTCAAAGTCCTTTTGCTATGTAATGAAAGATATGCCTAGGTTCCATGGATCGTGGTATGATTCTTTTTTTTGAGGAAACATTCTGCCTACCATATCCTCTATCTGTGTGTGTGCGCACATGCATGTGTGTAATAGGGATCAAATCTAGGGCTCCACTGATGCTAAGCAAGTGCTTTAACATGGTGCCACATCCTCAGCGCGATACCCTCCGTCTTTTGAAGCAAGTACAGAGGGGAGGAGGTAGAGCAAGTGGGGCAATGCTGATCTGAACCTTGACACTGAATATAATTCCTATCCCCTTTATTTTGGAATGAACAGTTGCTTCAGTCTTAGTAACCTGCCTTCATAGCGGCCTATGATAAAGTTTTCTCACTCGGTGTCAAGGGCTTCAGTTTATTTATGTTTATTGATTTTTTCAACATATACTTAAATACCAACCATCCACAAAGCCCCTTAAGAATCTCTTCGGAGAGAGTCCTTGCCATCTAGGAATTTATAATTCAGCAAATAAACATAGAAATAGCTAGCTGTTTATAAGTGTGGTAAGTGATGTGCAATTAAAACATGGTGAACCACAGGGACACACAGTAATGGCAGATAAGCCAGAAAAGGGTTGTGTTGTGTGCCAATCATCATGTGTGGCAAGAATTTTTCTTTGGCAGAGATTTGGCTGTGCTATAGTGCAGCTGGTTAAGAGAGGAACCTAACAGATTGCGAAGGCTCTATTAACCAAATATTTCATGCAGAGTCAAAGGCACAGAAAAGTGATAAGCACACAGAAGGAACATTTTTGCTTAGAGAAAAAGCCAAACACATTTGAGCATATGACATCTCTCTCCTTTGACACAGTGTGCACTATATATTCTTGCTGCAGAAAACTTTGGAGGTGTGACTTTCGTGCACAGGCATTTGTCTATATTGTAGGTAGACTCAGCTTTTCTGGGTTATATAATATCTAAATATTCCTTTTCAAATCAGTTTATTCACTATCAATTCTTCAAATTATTTTGTTTTCCTTTTATGCAAAATCCTCTTGTATTTTAGTGTGATTAATGACACTTAATGTTATTCATGACAGAGAAATATTTGGTACCATGTAAAGATTTTTTGGACTGTCTTTAAACTCTTGTGACAAATAATGATCTGAAAATCTCTCATAGATGATGCCTTAAGAAAGTTACCTACTTTCTGGGATTCTGAACATCTTTATCTAAATTAAGAAAATTCTAACAAACTCTCAGGGCATTTATTATATTGAAATCTCTAAGTTTTATAATTGTTGAAAAAAATTGAAATAATTCTTGACAAGGTAAAGCATTTAATGACATTTTATTGGCTCAGAAAAGGTTAGTGGTAGCACCAAAATGCAAAATAAAATGTGTCAGTTGAAATAGATGTTTTTAAATTTATATGCTTATAAATACGTAAAACTTATATTGTGACAGACTAGTCTGTTATAACCCACACTCACTCCCAACCCTTCTGGCAAACTTTTCAATTATGTCAGCACTCACACATTCTGGGCATAAAATTTCAGAAGAACAGACTTTTTTTTAAATTTGAAAAACAATTCCCAAGGGCTGTATGATGTTGCAGATAGACTTGAATGAAATGTTTACTGAATCTCTACTTTACACACCAAAGTCTCTTGGGCATTGTGGATGCAAAACAGATCCTAGATTCAAAGCCCCCAAGAATGAATGAATGAATGAATGAGTGACCTGAATGAGACAATATCAAAGGAAGTCACAGGCCAGAGTTTCTCTGTAAATGTTCATTATGATTTTTCTCCCCAAGATATTAGTAATTTAAGGTAGTTCTCTAAGATCCTAGGGTTTTAGGGAGATTTACATATTTGTATCATAAAGAGGATCCACGGATTACTCTACTTTCTTCACACTCTCACATGGTGTTTGAATATCCTTTTGCATGGAAGTAAATGTGTTAAGAGTACACTTAGTGAGCCAGGAGTCATGTGTGAATTCCTCAAGACAAGACCGCGAGAGTACTGTGAGTCTATAAACATGATTTGTTCTGCACATCAAAACTGGGAGCTACAACCTAGTGAATTTGATCTGAAACAGCCCAAGATGGCAAAAAAAAAAAAAAAAAAAATGTTCCTCTCCATAGTGCGTTCTTATGAGTCCTCTTCATAATCAGTCATTTCTATTGCAAATATATATCACAATTATATCAGAAACTCAGCAGCCCCAGTCCTTGGGCTCTATGCATGGCACTATGATACCCTGATGAACAAGACAGGCATTTCTGTGGCTTGAAAGAACCTTATTATGCTTGGCATTTTTCCCTTGGGCTGTTGACATTCTAGAGTATCACATAAAAGGTAGATACTAAGAAGTAGTACATGTGATATAAACTTCACAAACACAGATGCCGAGATGGTAAAATGTAACTCTATTTTCTTATCATGTATTACTGTGTTTTAATTCTAAGCTTTCCATGCCACACTCAGAACTAAAGCTGGTCATTTTCAGATAAATTCAGCATAATGCAGTGATTTCTTATTCTATCAAGTGTATGATTCAATCATGTCAATTTGTTTCCCTCTCTGGAGATGCTCCTGCTCCTCCCTGGGATTGATTGCTTATTCCACCATCAGCTCAGGGCCTCCAGGAGAGGCCCTCTATTCTGGATGTGTACTTGCTCTGGTTTCCCATTGGTCTTGCATTCCTAAGGCATTGTCAGTGAAAGGAGCCTGCAGACACCCATGAGGCTTTCTAGCACTGGCCTGACATTGTCATGTCTTGATCTCCTCTTCTAAACCCCTGTGGGAACTGGCCACACCTTGTCTTTTCAGTGTGTGTCTCCTTGTCCTTGTCTTGCCATGAATTTCCGTCATTTCCCAGATCCGTGCTATCACTCACTTGCTGCAGAAAAGTCACCTGAGATCAGTGCTTGACATCATGCTCACACCCCTCACTCTCTTACCTCTCAGAGATCCAGACAGCACTGTCAAGGCCCTAGCCATCTTCTGTCTCATCTGGCAGGGGCCATGTGCCCACACTTCTCCGCCTGTCCTTCTCCCCCTACTTTCCAGCCCACAGTGAGCACAGTTCGGTGGCACACCCACTGAGCCACTCACTCTTTTCTCTTTTAGGAGTCTTTTCGACTCTTTCCCCTTTCCCAGATTGGAATAGTTTTTTGATTTGAAACTGTGAGAAAGAGATAGCTTTGCTGGTGCATCTCCCTTTCAAATCTTTTTTTCTCCTTATATAAGGTTAAAGTCTTTTGATTTTAGAAGTCTTCTGATAGTTTTTCTCTTTTGTTATTGTTTGAGGGTAATGGAAGTCTCATAACCATATCAGAATTATACATTGTCTCAAGGAGGAAGAAAAGGAGACATCCCTAGCAGTCTCAAATTACTATTCTGCCATCATTAAATCATAAAGAGACTAAATGACATTTTTCTGAGTTCTCAAAGAAGCATGACCATACTTCTGTTAATTCACTTACCACAATATGGTAAAAACTTACTCATGAATTTTCCCCCAGGAACCAGTAAATTCAAGAGAAAGGTAGCATGTCTTATTCATTTTTGAATCCCAGTGCCTAGAACAGTGCTTGCATGTATGAGCACTATAATTCCTAGCACTTGTTGAAGGCTTATTGTGTCTCTGCATCGTGTGGAGGATTTTACAAGCATGATGTCTTTAGATCTTCACAACCTCATAAGGCAGGTGGTATGGCTGTGCTTTACATCTGAGAAACTCAAGATCAGAGAATAAGCAACTTTCCTCAAGGCAAAAAAAAAATTACAAGGAGGCAAGGAAGAGATCAAATCCAATTTAACCTCAACATCATGCTGCCTGTATGTGAATGTTCATGTGTGCAAAACTGATGTTCTAAATCCTTAAGTTCTGAAAGTCCCACCCATTGGACTAAATGTTGGACATATCTGGAAACTCCCTGGTAACAGGTACACTGATTGCATAGTGAAACTAGTATCTTCATACCTTGCAAAATGGTTAGATTATAGGAATTAATTTTCTTATATTATTAGAAATGGCATTTTTGATTATGAAGCCCTTCATGAGTTTGATTTTTCTATGCATTTTAAATTAATTTCATTTCTAATTCAAATACCACTCATGAAATGTCTGTTAAGTTCTAGGTTTTATAGATGTGGAAAGAGGATCACAGAGTCTAGTCATGAACATAAATATATAATCAAAATACAGTAATAGTTTAAAGGCAGCTGAGAGCCTATATGCAAGATAGAAAGCTCTAATGGTATTTTACTTTATCTGTGGCAATAAAGGAGAATTGTGGTGTTAAAAAGTGCTTTGTGTTAGAAATGTTTCAGAACATTTATGAGGCTTGGGAGCCTAGCCTCTTCGTGACAGATAATTACATTTGGAAGGTTTTAGGACATTCAGGGATTTCCACTTACTAGGGCTTCAGCTTTGTGTGGCGGAGGGTGTGGGGGGAGTAGATGTGCTGATTATTTTGAGAGCCCCTGATTGCAGACTGTTGATGTTGGATCTACTCAAGCATAATTAATAGTAAACAAGCTGTTTCTATAATATTTATTACTCCCCACCAGACATCATTTAAAAATACATAAAAATTTAAAATACACATATAGAAAAACAGAATCAAGAAAAAGAGAAAGTAAGGATTTAAATAAAAACATGAAGCCATGTGTATTGTTGGTATATAAATATTCTACTCTTTAAGTCCTGTATGGTTTCTAGAATTGGGACACAAATACAATTTTAAGCTGTCTAGCAGCTGGTGCAAACAGGGAATCACAAAGTTCCAGGTCCCCATAAAATAAAAATGAAACTGATCACCAGAAGCAGTGTCAATATTCCTTCTTGACAGAGTGGCTGGAGACCGACCAGGTCAATGTATTATATGATGACTGTCTGCAGTATTCTTGTGGTAGATATTCTGATTAGGTTTGTTTGCAGTTTTTCTTCTCATAATATTTGATTACATAAATGTAAATTATTGTTCTGCTGATACAAATCTCATGGGAGATAAAATGGGACCATCCTTGATTTATATATTCTATGCTCCCTTGAAATAACTTTAAGAGTGGATGTTATGCCCAGTAGAACTGGAGGACCACAGCAGTCTTCATTTTCCATAACCATCAATTTCTTAAATTTTTGGTAACAGTGATAGGCAATATGTTTGAGATTATATTCCCTGAGATTATATATTATGACTGGCACACATCTCTTTATGTTTTGGGGTGAGTTGAAATGGAGATAGGATTCATATTCTTGTCATGAAAAAAGGAGAACACTAAGAAATTCATAGTCTCAATATACAGACTTTCTACTTCTAATTTCAGAAGATTATGAAGCAGTATCTACTAGTGGAGTAAAGACAATCAACATTTTTCTCAATATTTAGAGTTGAGCAGTCAACTCCAGCATTTAATCAAATAGACAATTGAGAACCAAGACAATTCCAAATCTTCACATAGTAAAACATTCTAGTATTGGTTTATTTATTCAGTTAGCCAACAAATGATGTGTAGCATCTACTATCTTTAAACCAAATGTAACTAAGCTCCTCTTTTCTTCCAACCCATTGTATGTACTTATAAAATGACTAACATCAGGTGTGTGTGTGTGTGTTTGTGTCCACATGTGTGTGTAAATAGGTATTGAATCCAAGCTCTTGGACTTGGTAGGCGCACAATCTACTACTGACTTACTTCCACAGTCTCCAGCCAATAATGATTAACTTATTTTTTTTCCATTAAGTTTATTGGTACATTTTAGGTATACAATACAATTACATTCATCAGTGGCATCTTGTACCTTTACATGATGCATCTTGGTTCTCATTTTTTTCCCATTTCCCTGCCCTCCCTTCAACCCCCTCCATCCTTCCCTATTTACAAAGACTTTGTTTCCATTTTTTCTTTTCTATTTTTCTTTTCCCTTCTTTCCCCTACCTCTTCTACTTCCATTACCCCTTTAGACCTTTTCTTCCTATTTCACAATATCAATTATACATTTTGATCTTTATTTACACTTTTAGTTTTTCACATCAGAGAAACTATTTGGTATTTACAAGTATGTCCTATTTATTTCACTTAAGAGCATGGCCTCAATGTGCATCCACTTAGCTATAAATATCTCTAGTTTCTCATTCTTTGTGGCTGAGTAGTACTCCATTTTATAAGAAAAAATACATCTTCTTTATCCAGTCTCCAGTTGTTGGGGACTTGGGCTGTTTCCAAGTTTTAGCTATTACAACTGTGCTGCTATAAATATGGGTAAGCATATATCACTGTGATATGATTCTTTTAATTCTTTTGGGAAGATACCCAGCAGAGGAATAGCTGGGTCAAATGGGAATTCTAATCGTACTTTTTCAAGGTATCTCCATATTGATTTACACAGTGGTTGCAGCAGTCTGCATTCCCACAACAATGAAGCAGGGTTCCTTTCTCCCCTCAATCCCGCCAGCATTTGTTATTGTTTGATTTACCTTTCTTTCTGGGGTGAGGTGGAATCTCAGTGTTGTTTTCATCTGCATCTCTCAAGTGACCAGTGATGTTGAATATTTTTTCATATGTTTATTTGCTGCTTTTACCTCTTTGAGAAATGTCTGTTCATTTTTTTTTTTTTTGGTACTGGGGATCGAACTGGGGTCCTTGCACTTGCAGGGCACGTGGCAGAACCACTGAGCTAAATCCCCGGCCTTGTCTGTTCATTTTAGATGCTCATTTTTGAACTGAGTCTTTAAATTTAGGGGGTCTGATTTTTTTGAGTTCTTTATATATTCTAGATAGTAGATCTTTGTCTGAGGAACATCTGGTAAAAATTTTTTGCCACATTGTAGGTTGTCTCTCAGCTCTCTTGGTGGTTTCTCTTGCAGTGCAGAAGCTTTTTAATAAGATGAGATCCCAGTTGCTGATTCTTTGTGCTAGTTCCAGTGCTACTGAGGATTTGTTCATCAAGTCTTTTCCTATGCTAATGTCTTTGAGAGTTCTACCTATCTTCCATCAAGTTTAGTGTTTATGTTTTAATATTTAGATCTTTAATCCGCTTCAATTTTAGTTTAGTGCATGGTGAAAGATAGGGGTTTAGTTTTAATCTTAGGCAAGTTGAAATCCAGTTTTTCCAACACCATTTATTAAAGAGGCTATCTTTCCTCCAGTGAGAGTGTTTGGCTCCTTTGTCAAAGATGAGGTAGCTGAGTATGTCTGGAGTTGTTTCTGCAGGAGAGTGATTAACTTATAATATTTTTGCATGAATCAGCAAGGTAGTCACAGTTACTCAGCTACTAGGAAGACAGACAGAGGGATCTTTTGAGCCTAGGGATTCAAGGCTGGCCAGCCTGGGCAAAGAGTGAAACCTCAACTAACAGCAAACACAAGGGAGGAAGAGAGAGAAAAGGAGAGAGAGGGAGAGAGAGGGAGGGAGGGAGAGAGACAGAGAGAGAGAGAGAGAGAGAGAGAGACAGAGAGAGAGAGAGAGACTATCCTAGTGTGTCCTCCAAAATAAATAAATTGCAAAAGACACAACAAGGCAAATGAAGCAGTGACATTTCTGAATAGGTTTATGAAATATAAGACCTCTAAATGTTTGTCAGATGATATCTATCAAAATGGGACCCTTGGCTTGAGATTAAGTGAGACTGAGGAAAAACTCTGCTGATCTCTAGTGGGAAAAAAAATAGAAATGTCTGTGGATAGCCCAGGTGACCCCTGCTTGAATTGTCTGGGAATATGTTAGCTGGGAGGGGAAATTCCACCTTGCACACTGGGAAGGACCAGGCCAATAACAATTTCCTGTGAAGTCACCAGGTGCCAGAAGCTGGTGTTCCTAGGGTTTGTATAAAATATACATACATATGTATACATATATATAATATTTGCATACATGTCAGATAACAGGTAGGTAATAGGTAGACTTTCAATAATGGGGAAGGGAATGGTGAGAAAAAAAGAGAAAGGTAAGGAGGATGAAACCAAACTATATTGTATATGTATACCAATATATAATAAACTCATTATTCTGTATTACCAGTAGGCACTAATAGAAATAAACTCCCTTGCTGAGCTGGCACTCAGTGGCACCTTGTTTGTTGCCCAAGCTCAGGCTGGCCTCTGTTGCTTGCTAGGGCACTCATATGATGCAATCAAGAGGCACCTGACTTCTGCTTCCTCCTGCTCCTATGACCTAGGTACATTTTAGGGCATGCCCAGTGGCAAAAGCATAGACCCTTGCTTGACATTGAACCTTCTACAGTAAATGCCAGGCACCTAATGCACTTCAGGGCATATACATAAGCCTCCTGTCCCATTGAAATGCAATAGAAATGTCAATTATTCAGGTTTCTGGAATCAGGAGATGCATATCACCTTATTGGAGGTAGCCAAGTAAGGTTCAAGAATTAAAGACCAAGATAAATGTGGTTTTGCTTGCTCAAAATTATTATCTAATCCTTCAAAAATTTTCTGTTGCTTCTGAGAATTGAAATAGCATTAAGGGACAGACTTTTGGTAAATATCTGTGACTAGGGAACAGCATACAAAACTGTTGCCTCTTAGCCCATTGCCAGGCCCTGGGTCAGAAGCTTCTGTCCAAATGCCAAGGAAGACTTAATTATAGGCATAAGCAAACTTTCAGTAATCCTAACTGATTTTTCCATGTGTATCATAAAGTGTATGATGACATCAATTAGTATAATAACTAAGACCTTAATCCACATATTCCTAATGCATATCATCCTGAGGATTCTCCGGGCTGCAAGGAATCATCACATACTATGAATAAAATATCTAGTGACAAGAAGTCAGTCATTTGTATGAGACAGAGAACCACCACTGCAAACAAAAGAGAAGAGGAAATGGTTTGAGTTGAGAGAGGTATGAAAAAAACAATTAAGCATCAGAACTTACCACTGAAGGTGATTCTTAAATATTTCTTAGAGCAAGAATATTGACTCTGGTTTCTAAACTTGAATTATGTTTTTTCCTGGTTGTTTGTTTACAGTAAAATGAACTATTTTCAAGACCTAGGAAAAAGGGTTCTCCAATGACAATTGCCTTAGCAATGTTAGCTGAGAGTGGAGATAGGAGGGAGAAAAATATAGGCAGCTGGTGGATCAGAAATCAAGGATGAGCATTCTAAGGTAGTATAAGGGAGGCCACTGGAAACATTTTATAAAAAGCATTATTTTAATTATCTTAAATTCTTTGTTAATCATGACAAAGGAGAAAGGCAAAGGGGACAATGCCACTGTCATGCACAAACCAGAATAATATAGCTTTTCCAATCCAGCTTCCAGAAGTTGGTGAAAAGAGTCCAGGGGAGTATTTTCTCAAATAAAGTGTGATTTCATGTGGTATCCTCCATGTAGATAATATTTTCTTTCAAAAACAAGTGTTCATAAATATTATTGTTCGGAGAAAAATCTAGGCCACACAAAGAGATGTAAGCCCATTTTATGCAACATTTTTTTTTTTTAAGAAAGGACAATAGTAGATCTGGATGCAAGAGACCTGGGTTCAAATTCCCAGTTTCCAATAAGCTGTTTGCTTTGCCTTGACTTTATAGAATGATATTATGACAAAGAGCCATACAAAGCTTGAAACTTAATTTACTGCAGGGATATTATAAAATACAATTTGTAACATTAGCATCTCATTTACAGCTATCTATGACAGAAAATTCTCTCATATCTTGTAATAAACAGAATAGGAACACGGCAGTGTTTCCCAGGAGCTATCTGAACACACAGGCTCCAGGCAAACATGACCCTGGACAAGTTCTATAACCACTTTAACCCCAATTCTCTCTTCCTAAAATAAACAGACTAAAGATTATGACATAGAATTGCTGCGGAGAATAAATAAAAAGGTGTTTTACATGATATTTAATATAGTGCCTGATCTACTGTAGCTACATCAAAAATAATAGTGATTATAATCCTCATTATTATTGTTCAGCTATAATTTGTTACAGAGAAAGGTTACAAAATAAAGTCAGCAGCAGGAAAACATATGTGAAGGATGGGGAAATGAGCACAAGCTTTCATTAATTCTCTCCCAATGGGATCACGTAGCATGCAATTCCTCTAGCAATGAGTTACAACAAGTGTGAAATGTTGTCTGTCAGAAAAGCTCATTAGACTTTTTTTGTTTGATTTTTTTTTTGCAGTGCTGAGGATCGAACTTAAGGCCTTACACATGCAATACAAACTCTGCACCACTGAACTGCACACCCAGCCTAGGAAAGCTCATTAGATTTAGTGCCCTGGGTTTTCACTGGGGGCTGCTCATGTAGGCACATACACAAATTCCAGATCCCCAGAAGGAAAGAAGTTGCCTCTGTAGTTGTTTCTACAAATAGGTTGGGCCCAGTCAGCCACTCTAGTTAGATACTCTCCTCAAGTCCAAGTTTCCAGATGCCAGCCTGGCATTAGCTTCCTAAGCAGGCCATTCTAAGCATCCTGACTTGGCTATGCTCAGTCTTCCCTGCAAAACTCCTCTAGAAATTGTTTACTGTTTCATGAATGTGTGTTACCTAATGATTTTTAGCATGGTCCATTTTAATTTTTACTTTGCTTCTAGTTCCTCTTTTTTTTTCTTTTCTTAACTTTTGTATCTCTAAGCCTTCTGATATATCACTTCACAGCAAATGCTTATTGGATACAGAAGGATTTTGAGAAATCAGTTACTTCTTAACCTGGTACTTTATAAGCGTCACTACTTCTTAATCATGCTGCTATCTTAAGCCCAACTTTTTTCCAGACATTTCAACCTCATCCTAAAGGACTTAGCTAGATGCTACCTCATGCAAGCAGCCAGCTTGACCCTCCCAAGGACACACTGAGGTTTCCTCTAATAGTTTTCATAAGATTGCATAAAAATAGCCATTTTTTGTGTGTATCACTCCTGTTGAATGAATGGATAAATGTATGAATAAAATTCCGTGATACTTCATCTATTTCATCTTTTAGAAAAGTATTGTCACAGTTATTGATTTGTGAATACATTTATTTCTCTTCTATAAGACTAAAGGTTTAGTGAAGGAAGAATTTTTATTTTCTCAACTCTCTCATAGAAATTTCCTGGATGTCTCTAAAGGATGGTATTAGTGGTATGCTAAGACTAATGGAATTGCTCTTCATGAAGTCTACATCCAGCAACTGCTTGTGCCAAGCATTGTGCTATAGAAAGGAGAGGAATATAATAGAGAAATCAGCAAGGACACTGTTCTATATGAAATTGAATTCTAGTGAAGAGGAGAGCCATTAGTCAAGAAATATAACAAGTTGGAAATAAAAATTATGGTAAGAACTATAAAATAAACCCATTAGTTTAGAGAACAGAAACAAGAAAGCAGTCTTCTACGCTAATTATTTGAAAGCTACTACTGAAGTCCAGGTGAAAGTGAGAAATGACTGACACTAGTTATATTAGCAATGGTAGAGATGTGTTGAAGTGAAAGGATTAAAGCAGTGATTACGTGGAAACTTATTTGGATTTTCTCATGGATACCTGTGAGGTTATAAGGTAGTAGGAAGAATCTGGATCGATTCCAAGTTTGCTGCATTGTGTAGTTAGAAGGCAAGTGGAGCCCTTCAGTGAGCCTAGGGATGATCATGAAATCAAATTTGAAAATTTCGAGTTTGAGATTTCTCCATAGTATCTCATACAAAAGATGGTTAGATTAACAAAATTAAATATCAGAAGAAAAAAGACTGGGCTCAAAATACACATTTGAGAATTGTTAGCATATAAATGTTAACTGAAGTCTTTGTATGAATAAAATTTTGAAGAGGAAAGGCAAAGGGAGAAGGGAAAAGGGAATTTTAAAATGAGAATAAGAAAGTAACATGCTTAAAATAAAACTTTGGGGAGCATCTTTGATTCTTCCATGAGAAAGTCCTGTCTTCTCAAACTCCAAAACATGCTGATTCCATCAATTCTCACCAGCTTCTCAACTACATCCATAGTCTAACTGATCTCTCTCTTCATGATTGTATCATCATCATTTCATTCTTTACAAAGAATCAAGAATCATTTTTTAAAACATAGAGATTATCAAGCATTTGTCTTTTTAATATTTCCAGTTGCTTCCAATGGGACACAGACTTGAATATGACTATTGACCTCCATCTCCAAGGGTTTCTGGATCTGGCTCTCTGACATTCCCCATCTCTCTAAACCTATTCACAATGATCCAGCCATGCTGCCGTCTTTGGTTTTATTCAAATACTGTGCAACAACTTGTATTTATTATTTCTGTTTCTCACAATCCCATTTTCCATTTTGTCTTGGGGAAATTTTCTTTCCCAGATCTTTTTATTGAAGGGCTTTTTTGGGGATGTGTACTCAAATATCATTGTAGAGAGGATTTTTGACCCTTTATCTAAAAAGCAACATATGCTTTTCAATCATTTTGTCCTCTCTACTTTCTGTATATCATTTTATGTTATTATCAATAATCACATTATATTCAATGTTTATTTTTATAATCTCTCACTCAATAGACAGTAAGCATAAACAAAGTGTGACTGTACCTTTTATTCTTAACTCTTTCCCCAGGATCAAAATCAGTAACTGGAATAAAGTACCCTTCAGTAGTGAATGAAGGACAGAATGAGATCAAATTAGACAATGTATGGGAGAACAGGGCCACAGCAAGGAGGGCTAGGAGAGTCTATCTGATGCTGAGTGTTATCATTCTCCTGAGATAAAATTTTCTTGTCTTCAAAATAGAGGCTGGTTTATTTAATCTCTGAGTTTTGTGAATACTATTTTCTTAGTACTCAATATCCAAATTGCCTTATTCATTTGAAGACAAAACTAAAGAGCTAAATGTACATTATTGTATGAAACAGTATATGCCTTGTATCATTGCCTATTCTTTTGTTATGAATGATTTAAGTCTTGAGTAAGGCCAGACCCCACTTTCTGCGACCACCAGTTGATCAATTTCTTTGGCTTTCAAAGTATACCTACATCCTAGAATCCCAGGATGGTTGTAAAGCATATTATGAATATGGCTCTATATTCTTTATACAATTGAGTTTTGTGCTGTCATAATTGTTTGTTATTAATTAGTGGCTCTTTTCAACTCAAAGGATTTTTTTTAACAACTTCTGTAAGGGAAGTTTGGTAGTGATTAATTTCTGTGGTTTTTGTTTGTCAATTATATATAAAATCTAAAAGTTAAACAACACGGAATAAAATGATGGTTACAAGTGCCTGGGAATAAAACAAATGGGGAGTAGCTGGCTAAAGAGTGCAAAACCTCAGGCCAAAAATAGTATTTTTAAATGTCTTGAATAACATAGTAAACACAGGTAACAATGTATTTTCCATTTTAAAAATGCTAAGAGAATAAATTCTGAATGTTCTCACTACAAAAAATGTAGTTAAGGGGTCAGGGATTTAGCTCAGTGGTGATCACGCTGCCTGCCTTGGAAGCGCAAGGTCCCAAGTTTGATCCCCAGTACCAAAAAAAAAATGTAGTTAAAAAAATTTTGTTGATCTATCATTTGAGATGATAGATATGTTACCTCACTTGATTGAATAATCCTATATTTACTTGGGAATCATAACATCACTTTTATACCATATATATATATATATATATAATTTTCAAATTATAATACAACTTTTAAAAGTATATCCATTTTCAGGGTCATAACAAATATTTCTTTCTCTTTCTCTGTCATCATTATCATCATCATCATCATTGTCACTGCAGTGAGGACTTACCATATGCCAAACATCCTTAGTGTTTTATAAATGTAATTTGATTTACCTTTTCAATCTATCAAATCTATGGAGAAGGTATTTCCACGAAACACATATTTTTGAACAGGTACCTGAAACTTGGAACATTTTAGTGATTTGCCTAAGGTCGTGCAGTAAGGAAGTGGTAGGGTAAGTTCTCTAATCCAAATCTGCTGACTTGGAAGCCTTTTAAAAAGTTCTCACATTGCCCTTCCATTCAGGACACTGGAAATTTGAGAGGAGAAATGAAATTCAAGTAAATCACAACTTAAAATACACTTCTATGTAGTCCTTCGTTACCAAAAAGAGAAACACTAAGGTCAATGCTAAAATAATTATTTCACTATTTTTACTCATGCTGTTTGGCACTGTACCATTTGTTAGAGAGGAGCTCATGAAGATAAGTAGCATATGCCATTAGTAATTCCATTACCTCTGATTAATAACATTTATAACCCACCATTTTATAAAGCTCCATCAGGGCTAAGCAGCAAACTAATCTATTTGAATAATCAGAACAGAAAATTACTTTTAATCACCAAAGTGGTCCTTTTAATTTTCTGAAAAAATTTTTTATAAAAGATAATTTCCATAAATAGACTGAGATATTTTTTCTGATGCTTGTATCATCACTTTTCCACATTATGAGTATTAGAATTAATGTTTGCTAAGAGCAAATAGGAGTGAAATTAAATATTTTCCAATAGAAATGATAACTGAGTACTTGTATAACAAAATTGTTTAAACTAAGTAGACTAGTGTTATATATCAGGGATTCCAGTTCTGCCATTCCACTCTGCATTTGTTCACAAGACAATAATTAAGCACACACATGTAGCCAAATAGAAGAACTGAAGAGACCTAACAGTTTTGTGCATCACCCATCTCCATGTAACTCGTCACCAGTCTCACCATTCCCAGAATAAAACATAGTTGCTTATCATCTGAGGCCAAGCCTGGGTCCCTCCAGGCTGAGTGCTGAGGTGGGGATAAAGACGTTTAAAGAAAGGCTTCTCTACTCTGTAAACCCTATTCTCCATTAAAAAGGAAATAAATGGACCAAAATACCCAGGGTTCAAAGTGGTCATGTCCTATGATCATATCCAATGGGATAGCTGCTCCTGTGTTTGTGATCCAAGGTAATTTCTTTAACCCTCTGAGTTTGAGACCGCAAAGGGACAGATAGTTCATCAAGGAATTTGACCAGCAAACACGTTACACTTTTTAAAGAAAAATGTAAGCCAAGTTTTAAAATACAGAGATTTTCACATAAAAATCCTTATCTCTATTTCTCTTGGGAAAAAAAAAAGAAAGAGCATGTCTGACTCAAGAAATGGCAGCCTCCTGCATTAAGCAATCACCTGGGGCTTAGAACCAGCTGCCCACGTCAGGTGAGACAGAGTCTCCAGTGCACCACACAGGCTCACTGCTCCTTAATTTTTATACTCAATTCACATTATTCATTTTGTATTTCCTGTTACATTTGTATGCATTTCCGTATGAGACCCTAGAGATATTGTAGTGTGGCAAATCTTACTGTTTCATAATGTTATGCTGTCATTTTCTCTCCCCTCACTCTAAAAGAATTATGCATAATCTAGCAATTCCACTCTTCTCTTTGAGGTCAACTTTATAGTTTCCACATGTAAATGTAACATATGGTATTTGTTTTAACATAATCAACTGAAACTTTGCAATTATAAAATAATATAAATGAGTTTAAGTGAGGTAAATGTCATTCCAGAAAACAATATAACGGATGAATTAAATGGAAGCAAACTGGATGAAATTCACTACTAGTTGTATTATTAACACATTTATTTATTTAGCCAATATTTATCAGTTACAACCTAATTGTAGGCATTGACCTCCATGCTGCTGAATTCAAGGGTGAATAAGATATATGTGATCCTTCCTTCACACAGATACATAGGACAGAGACCAGTTAGAGTAATCCAGTCTAAAGGTCAGCCGAGAGACAGATAAGACCCTTTGTAGACTCCTACCTGTTTGTACCCTTTACTTGATATTTTTTAAAGGTTTATCTTTACTGGCATTTATAGAATCAAGCTAAGGTAAATTCTTGCATCTGTTTTTAAATTTAAGGGCCTAAGGTAGAAATGAAAGAGAATGCAGGTATTTCTGAGAGACAAGCTTGAAAATAAAGTGAAATGAAAAAGAACAAGTTGAGATTTCCAGGAAAAATACTGGACATAAAGAGATCGAATGAAAAATGATTATTCAGAGTTATTAAGATCAATAGAGTGTGAATTACCTAAGTTTTAAAGGAAATTAAAAGAGTGGAATTATTTGATGCCTTTAACAAATTGTATCAAGCAAAGTATCTGGGACAGGTAACATCAAGGCCAAGCTGGGTGAAGGATGAAGATAAGTGATCAACAAAAAGATAGTCCTGTGATGAGAGTAAAACTAACTCAGAAGTGGTAGAATTTATAATGTACTAGCAGGGATGGTGAAACTTTTAGAAATCAAGTACCCAACCTGCAACCCAAAACCCATTTATTGCAAAGTGCCAACACTGCAATTAAACCTGAATATTGAGGTTTCAGTTTAGAAAAAGCAACTCGTACATTAACATCTTTTGTCTTAAAAGGAAAACACAATAGAAGCCATGCCATATGTTTCCAATGACTGTACTAGAGTAAGAAGAGAGCACTGGTTCCCGATGATGTTCCTCAACATGGAAGTAACTCAATATAACATAAGTGTCTCATAAGTTGCTACCTAAGAGTCTGGAAAGGAAGGAAGAAAGAAAGAAGGAACCCAAAGGAAGAAAAGGGAAGGAAGAAGAGATAATCCTAGACAGAATGTATCCCTAATGGATGTATTTTCAAAGAAACTATTTTGTAATATAGTGGAAAAAAAGAGATTTGGTCTGTATCAGAACAGATTCTAACCTTAGCATCTTTGTTTACTGACTCTATAGTGTGAACAAGCCATTTTAATTACTTGACTTTATCTCTTCAATAGAAGAAAAATTTTATTTCCTTTTCGTGTTTACTATACAGATTAGAGATAATGTATATAAAAATATGTTGATTACAGTGGATAAATGTATTCTTGCATAGATTGATCATAACTATCAGTATTATTATTGTGAAGAGGTAGCTATATCCAGATATTACAATAAGGACTTTACTTAATTTATTCTCACAAAGGTCTTATGAAATAGATTTTTTAAAAATTATTTTTATTGGTACATTTAAGGTATACAATATAATGACATTCATGATTGGAAATTTGCACCTTTACATAATCCAT
The DNA here is from genome assembly GCF_000247695.1 of Heterocephalus glaber. The sequence continues at coordinate 3,285,691 of NW_004624863.1, read as the reverse complement.
CTTGGTTTTTATTTTTTTCCCCATTCCCCTCCCCTCCCTTCAAACCCTCTACTCCTCCCAATCTACAAAGACTTTGTTTCCATTTATTCTTTTTCTCATATTAATTCCATTCCCTTCTTTCTTTTCCCCTACTCATCCCACTTCCCCTTCCCTTTTGCACCTTTTCTTCCTATTTCTCATTACCTATTATACCTTTTAGTCCTTATTTACACTCTCAGTTTCTCATACTAGAGAAACTATTTGATATTTACACATCTGAGTCCTATTTATTTCACTTAAGACTATCGCCTCAATGTGTTTCCATTTAGCTATAAATGTCCCTAGTTTCCCATTCTTTATGGCTAATACTCCATTTTATTAAAAAGCCACATTTTCTTTATCCAGTCTCCATTTGATGGGCAATTGGGTTATTTCCAAGTTTTAGCTATCATGAATTATGCTGATATGAACATGGGTGCACATATATCACTGTGGTATGATTCTTTTAATTCTTTGGGGAAGATATCCAGCAGGGGAATAGCTGGGTCGAATGGAACTACGAGTCCTAGTTCTTTGAGGTGTCTCCATACTGATTTCCACAGTGGTCGCACCAGTCTGCATTCCCAACAGCAGTGGAGTAGGGTTCCTCTTTCACTACAGCCCCACCAGCATTTCTTATTGGTTGACTTCATGATAGCAGCCATTCTTTCTGGGGTGAGGTAGAATCTCAGTGTTGTTTCATCTGCATCTCTCGAATGACCAGTGATGTTGAACATTTTTTCATATATTTATTGGCTATTTCTACTTGTTTGTCTGAGAAATGTCTGTTCATTTCAGATGCACATTTTTGGATTGGGTCTTTAAATTTGGAAGGACTAATTTTTACAAGTTCTTTATATATTCTATATAATAGACCTTTGTCTGAGGGATAGCTTGTGAAAAATTTTTCCCACATTGTGGATTGTCTCTTCACACTGTTGATGGGTTCTCTTGGTGTGCAGAAGCTTTTTAGTAAGAAGAGATCCCACTTGTTGATTGTTTGTTCTAGTTCACAGGCAATTGAGGTTTTGTTCATAAAATCTTTTCCTACACCAATGTGTTCAAGAGTTCTATCTACCCTCTGTTCCAGCCGGTTCAGTGTTTCTGTTTTAATATTTAGGTTTTAATCCATTTTGATTTTAATTTAGTGCATGATGAGAGATATAGGTCTAGTTTTAATCTTTAACAAGTTGAAACCCAGTTTTTCCAGCACCATTTATTAAAGAGGCTGTCTTTCCTCCAGTGAGAGTGTTTGGCTCCTTTGTCAAAGATGAGGTGGCTGAGTGTGTCTGGAGTTGATTCTGCATCTTCTAATCTGTTTCAGTGATCCTATGGTCTGTTTCTTTGCCAGTACCATGCTGTTTTTATCACAGTAGCTTTGTAGTATAGTTTCAAATTGGGGATTGTGATACCCCCTACCTTGTCTTTATTACCTAATATGGCTTTTGGTATTCTAGGTCTATTCTTGATCCAAATGAATTTTTGGATTGTTTTCTCCAGGTCTCTGAAGTATGCTGCTGGGATTTAAATTGGGATTGCATTAAATCTATATAGCAGTTTTGGAAGTATGGCCATTTTCACTATGTTGATTCTTCCTACCCAAGAGCAAGGGATGTCTTTCCATTTTCTGATATTGTCTTCAATCTCTTTTTTCAGAGTGCTATAGTTTTCAGAGAAGAAGTCTCTGATTTCTTTTGTTAGATTGCTTCCTAGGAATTTCAATTTTTTTGATGCTATTGTAAAACGAATTGATTGCCCCTTTTCTCTCTCAGTGAGTCTGTTTTCCATGTACAGAAAAGCTATTGATTTTTGTGTGTTAACCTTGTATACAGCTACTTTACTGAATTTGGTTATTAAGTCTAGAAGACTTTTGGTGGAGTTCTTGGGATATTCTATATAGAGTATCATGTCATCTGCAAATAATGATAATTTGATTCTTCATTTCCTGTCTTTATTCCTTTTATTTCTTTCTATTGTTTAATTGCCGTGGCTAATGTTTCCAAAACTATATTGAATAGGAGTGGTGATAGTGGACATCCTTGTCTTGTTCCTGATTTCAGTGTGAAGGATTTCAGTTTTTGACCATTTAGTATGATATTGACTGTTGGTTTTTCATAGATGGCTTTTATCAGATTGAGATAGAAACTGTCTATTCCAATGTTTTGGAGAGTTTATCATAAATGCATGTTAGATTTTGTCAAATGCTTTTTCTGTGTCTATGGAGATAATCATATGGTTTTTGTCCTTGGCTCTATTAATATAGTGTATTACATTGATTGATTTGGATATGTTGAACCATCCCTGCATTCCTGGGATGAATCCCACTTGGTCAGGATGTATGATCTTCTTGATGATCTTATGCATTCTATTTGCCATTATCTTATTAAGGATTTTTGCATCTATGTTCATTAGTGAGATTGGTCTATAGTTCTCTTTCTCAGTTGGGTCTTTCTCTGCTTTGGGGATCAAGGTGATGCTTGCTTCCAGGAATGAATTTGGGAGTATTGCTTCCCTTTCAATTTCACTGAAGAGTGTAAACAGTAGTGGCAGTTAGTTCCTCTCTAAATGTCTTGTAGAATTCAGCAGTGAAGCCTTCAGGACCTGGGCTTTTCTTCGTTGGTAAATTTTTAATTACTTTTACAATTTTATTGATTGTTATTGGGTCATTTAGAATTTTTAGGTCATCTTCGTTCAACTTTCGTAATTCACCCATATTTAGGAGTCTGTACATTTCTTCTGTATTTTTCATCTTATTGGCATATAGGTTCTCAAAGTAGGTATTGATGATCCTCTGGATTTCTGCTGGGTCCATTGTAATTTCAACCTTTTCATTTCTAATAGCATGGATTTGGCCATTTTCTTTCCTTTTTTGATAAGGTTGGCTAAGGGTTTGTTGATTTTGTTTATTGTTTTGAAGAATCAACTCTTGACTTCATTGATTTTTTGTATCAGTCTCTTCATCTCCATAGCATTGATTTCTGCCCTAGTCTTTATAATTTCCTCCCTCGTATGAGCTGTGGGTTTGTCTGGATCTTCTGTGTCTAGAAGCTCGAGGTTCGGCATCAGGTTGTGTAATTGAGCTCGCTCTGTTTTCCTACTATGAGTATTCACTGCTATGAATACTTTCCCTCATAAAACTGCTTTCATTATGTCACATAGATTCTGATATATTTTATTGGCAATGGCATTTAATTGTAGGAAACGTCTGATTTCTTCTCTAATTTCCTCTGAGACCCATTGGTTATTCAGAAGTGTGTTGTTCAGTTTCCATGTGTTTATGAAATTCTTTTGGTTTCTTTTGCAATTCATCTCCAATTTCATTGCACTATGTTCAGATAATATACAGGGAATAACTTCAATTCCTTTGCACTTACTTAAACATGTTCTATGAGGGAGTATGTGGTCTATTTTAGAGAACAACCTATGTGCCACTGAAAAGAATGTGTACTCTGATTTTGTGGGATGGAACACTCTGCAAACATCTGTTAAGTTCATTTGTTCAAGAGTTTGATTGAGTTTGAGTATTTTGTTGTTTATATTTTTTGTCTAGTTGATCTATCTATTGGTGACAGTGGGGTATTGAGATCCCCCACTATTATTGTACTAGTGCTTATATGATTTTTCATGTCTGTTAGTATTTGTTTTATATAGTTGGGTGCACCAGTGTTTGGAGCATATATATTAATGATTGTCATCTCTTCCTCTTGGATTGTTCCCTTTACACAGATGTAGTGTCCTTCTTTGTCTCTTTTAGTCAGTGTTGGTTTGAAATTCACTTGACCTACAAAGAGGATAGCTACCCGTGCTTTTTTTTTTTTTTTTTGAGTTCCTGTAGCATGGAGTATTGTTTTCCACCCTTTAACTTTCAGTCTATGAGTTTCTTACTGAATTTAGTGTGTTTCTTGTGCACAACATATTGTTGGATCTTGCTTCTTGACCCATTCTGTCAGTCTATTTCTTTTGACTGGTGAATTGAAACAATTAACATTGGTTGTTATAACTGATATGTACTGACTTATCCTTTTCATGACTTTTTCTTTTTTTTGGATTCTCCCCCTTTGCATTTAATTTCTTGTCATGACTGATGGATTCATTCTGCTGGCCTTCATGGGGTTGTGATCCTTGTTGTCTTTTCTTAGGATATTGTTTAAAAATTTTTGGAGTGCTGGTTTGGTATTCATGAAGTTCCTAAGTTGCTCTTTTTCATGAAAGTATCTTATTTCTCCATCAGTTTTGAAAGATAGTTTGGCAAGGTTCATCAATCTGGGTTGGAGGTTGTTTTCCTTCAGGACTTGAAGTATGTCACTTCATGCTCTTATTGCCTTGTGGGTTTGTGTTGAGAAGCCTGCTGTGATTCTGATGGGCTTTGCTTTGTATGTGATTTGTTTCTTTTCTCTAACTGCTTTTAGAATTTTGTTCTTCTATTGGGTTTCTGGAATCTTAAATGTTATATGCCTATGTGTAGATTTTTTTTTTAATCACAGATAGTTGGAGTCCTATATGCCTCACTTATCTGTATGTCAAGTTCTTTTCCTGTATTTGGGAAGTTTTCTGCTATTACTTCTATGAACAGGTTTTTTATGTCACCTTCACTCTCTCCTGTTTCTTCATTGACTCTGATCAGTCTTGTGTTATTCTCTGCATCATCTAGCAGCTGCTGGATTGATTTCTCCTGGTCCCTTACTATTTTTAAGAAATTTTTCTTTCCCTTGTCACTAATTGTAATCTTATCTTCTATATCTGAAATCCTGTCCTCACATTGGCTCATTCAGTTGTGTAAACTCTCAATGGTGTTTTTAATCTCCTTGCATCTGTTTTATGGATTCCATTTGTTTCCTATGTTGGGATCCCATCATGTTCCTCAGCTCCTCTATTTTTTTATCTGTGTCTGCTCTAGATTTATTAATCATGTCTTTTACTATGGGCACATTCTCTGCTGTTATCTGAGAAATTATTTCTGATTTCATTTTTGCCAGGTCCTCTTTCATTGACAGTTCAGGGAGTCCAGGTGGTTGAGTGTCAGATTGTTCCATCTCATTGCCCTTTGGGGTTTCCTTAGGTGATCTGGAAGTCTGGTTTTGAGAATTATTCACGTGTCTTCTCATTTCAAAAGATGCAGCCTGCTGTGCATTTCTTGAGGTGACTTTTGCTCACCCAGTGATCTTGAATTCTCAGCAAGCCACTGAGCAGCCTTTACTCTGCTCTTCACCAGTGCACTAATTCCTGGGTTCAGAGTGGTGGCCTTCTGGATCCCTGAGCTGACCTGTTTTCTGGGAGGGCTTCTGGCTGGGGCCTGTGCACATATTTGGGATGGTATCCAGCCTTGCCTCTTGCTGGGCCCTGTATGTAGCTATTGTCTGAAGGGCATTTGGCTGGGGATTATACACCCCAGTTTCTAGACTTTGGCTAGGGTCTCCTCACACTTATCAATGGGATTGAGGTAAGCCTTTGGTTATATAAAATAATAAATAACCACTTCAGATTTTTGTAAAGTTAAAGTGTCATGGAGTGAATATATTTCAAACTCATGTCCTGTCCTTTCTCCTTCCCTTCACTTTTAATTTTCTACGCCTTTCATTGTTTGGGTGATCCTTAAATAAACTCATCAAACAGGGTATGAACACCTACTAGAGCAAAGTACTGACCTGGCACAGTGACCACAAGAAGTAAGAAGTATTTAGAGTGATGCAAGAAGAATTTTTCTCAGTGTTTTGTATCTTTTCAGTCCAGTAATAATGGTATACTATGATGACTTGAGATATATTATTAGCCCAACAATTTTATGCCTAATAAATGGCTGTCACTAGAGAGACATTTCCATGTTTGTAACCCTAAGAAAACTGTAGGGAAAAGTACACGATAATATCTATTGTGTGTGTGCCCATAAGCAGTGAAAAGTGCACCCTAGGAAACTGCAATGCTATTTGAAAGAAAGGCAACAATTTCATTTAAAGCCGTCAGTGGCAATTTATGAAATTTTTCCTTTCCCCACTCAGAGTGAGTTTTCTCTTTTATTATTTCCACAGCTGTACATATTTTATCCCAGCAGATGCTACTGGAACTTCCAAATTGGTCACAATTAGAGCCAACATAAATTGCGGGGAGGATGAAGGCTTAGAAACAACAACCACTCTTCCACAGAGCCTCGCAATCACAAAGCCATCTTGTCCCATTCCTTGCACACTCTGATAACAACTTTTCTCATGTGTGTGGCTGGCTCAGCTGTGTGCACTCAACCTCACCAGGCAGGAGGGACTTTGGACAGTCTGTGAAGCATGTGAGCTGAAGGACTTTAAGAGCACATTGCCTGTGTCTGTCCCTTAGAGAGGGTTCTGTGACAGCATGAGGGTCTGGTAAGGGACTAGGGCTGAGAACTCAGTGTGCAGTACAAGGCCAGTGCTGTCCTCATGCTTTCATTTCCTTACAGGCCACAGGGAGAGGTGAAGATGTTTCCCACTTCTCCTCACGCCTTCAGTTCATACAGTGAACTGAAGAGAAATACAATAAAAATGATCTGTGCCTTCAGACTCTTATAACCTGAAAAGATGAACAAAGAACATAGTGATTTGATTTGTGCTTCAGTGTTCAGGCAGTGTGGGACACCATTTGACAACTCGGTAGCCTTAGGCATGCTGCTTTTTTTCTCTAAGCTTGTTTTCTACTCTATAAAGTGAGCAAAAATAACACTAGCTACTTAATAGAAAACAAAATAATGCCAGAAAAGTCTATCATGTAGAAAGACACTATTAGACATTATACATACCTCATTATTAAGATTGTAAAATTGTATGAGAATATGAGCTATACCTGCAATGCTTGCATTTAATACAATAGCATAAGGATACATAGACTCCATCTGTGGTCCTCTGAGAATTTTAAACAGCTTTGGATGTAGAAACAACATTGGTTCTCAAAAAATGGTTAGGACATGACCAGAGGTTATGTTTATGTTGGTCAGGAGATGGGAAGAGGCAGTCTCAAAAGACAACATTGTGTGTGAAAGCTGGAAGTGATAAATGTCATAGCATAGGCAGAGAACTGTAAATTGTTTGGGATGGATTGAGCACAAAACCTGAAATGGTAAGGAGTGACTGGGAATAAGGCTGTTCCAGTGGTAAGAACCAGAGCAAGGAGGTCCCTCTGCATGTACTTCTGTTTTACCCTGCGTTCTTTGGAAAGTCTGAAAGAATGAAACCAACCTTAAGTATTATAGGGTGCATTTACATAGAGTATACTTTTCAGGCAACTTACCTATTTTTAAATTTCATCAGTTTGTTGACATAGCAATAATGTTATTTTAATCCTTTTTTTAATTGGGGAAATCATTTATGGAAAATTATCCATATATTACAGTTTGTGTACATTCACATTTTAAAGATCAAGGTTTACTTCCCTGTAATTGCCCCCTTTTCCATAGCACCAGCCATAGGGATCAGAAGCTTCCCTAGTTCTTTTTTCTCTTTACCTTTGCTGTACAGTCACTAAGTTACACATCTCTAGCCCTATGGCTTTGGATCCAGCTTCTCATGGTCTATTCTTACATAAGATTGTATTCTCATGTACCATAATATCATTGTCCTGCCCAGCTTTTCCTTATAACAGAAGTCTAATTAATAAATGCAGAGGAAAAGAAAGAAGGAAACAGAACCAGTATTAGGCAAACATCACAGTGATAAATGTTGAAAACAAAATCTGCCACTGGATGCTCAAATTCATGGGGGAAGGTTTGAATAGAAATAGGATTTGCATTATCTCAAATATCTCCCTATGGAAGTTACCAGCTACAAAGACTGTTACTTTATTTTGCAGAAATCTAGAAGATATCAATTTAATAAGGTGATCAAGTTGACTTTCCAGTGATAAAATGTAACAGTATCATTAACTCCTTGATATGAGAAAGACACACTTGTTGACAACAGAATTACAGCCTCACTTCAGAAAGCAACAAAAAAACCCAAATTAAGGGTTATTCCACAAAGTAACTTGTCAGTACCATATTTTTCAGAAGTGCCATGATTAGGAAGGACAGTGATAAACTTAGGGACAGATTCAGAATAGTGGGGGAAAAAAGAACAATGAAACACAAGGTGTAATCCTGGATAGAATCCTGTAACAAGAAAACAGGGAAAAAACTCAGAAGTTTTGAAGAAGATTAATTTCCCATTGTTCACGACTGTCCTATGTTTGTATAAGATCTGACCATTAGGTGAATCAGGAGAGGAAAACAAGGAAACTACTGAATTTTTACTTTTGCATAAGTAAAAACTACTTCAACTTATGTTTTAAATAAATAAACATAGCACAATCTTATGATTTTATATATTATCTTGGTTACCTATGCCTCTGGCCTTGCCAGTTACTATCCACTCACATTGAAGGCTGTGAGGAACTGTAACTGAGTCAACCATAACCCAGTTGTACCCTACTGTGCAGTTTAGTAGACCATCTAGAAAGCTCTGTTCCGTCATGCCTTTGCTTATTCTGCACAATAATTATTTACCTGTAGACATATCTCTGCTAACAATCCATAAGCTCCTTGGAGACATTGGACATATCTCAATTGTCTCTGATCCCCAGTGATTGCAGAATGCGTTATACCTAGAAAGGGTATCCCTAAAAGTCTACTCAGTCAGTGAATATATTAACATTGAAAGCATAACCACATCTTATTTATGACATTCATGACCTACACACTCCAGAATATCAAAATAAACACAAGACCTTTAGAAATGCCAAGGACATCGTTCTTGGTAACAGGACAGTAAGCCAACATTATACACATCTTAAAACTCATTAATATTTATCTTTTCTCAAGGGGGTCATGGTAGTAAGTGGTAGAGAATTGAATAATTAATGTTTCTTCTGTTATGATCAATTCCCATCAAAAACTAGTTATAACAGGCTCGTTGGAATTCATCTCTCCTATCCTAGTACCTTGTCCATTTCTTCCTGAGAAAAAGGTTGTACATGAACAACCTTCACTCTCAAACAAAATATTTCTCCTGTCTCTCTCTTCTCTGGCTATTTGGACTTAACAAAACAGATTGACACCTCAAAGTTTACCTTTCTTGATTGGGTCTAGATAAGTACATCTGTCAAACCTGGCTTTGGATCCCAACCGTGCCCTTGATGTAGCATTTGCCAAATGATTTAACCTCCTCAAATCTCATTTATAAGATGACTTAATCATGAAGTTTTTATACTATTAAATAAATGTTCTATGAAGATTCAGTGTTCCATACTACATATGAAATGGTTAGCACAGAGCTTGCCTGTACTATCTTGTCAGTCAATGACAGTTTCCACCCATCCCAGCCAAAGTCTCATCATCTTTACAGCCATTTAAATGCTTTTGATTTTTGTGTTTTATATTTTTTCAAATAGTGGACACTAAACCCAGGGCCTAGCCCCTTTTCAGACATAGGAGCTTCTTGTGTCCATTCTATTCCTAGTAAAGGTTGCATCCATCAGTTCTTTTTGTCTGACTAAAGGACAGGTGGAAGGTGTATGTGCAGGGGCACAGGCAAGTGACAGAATTCACCTATTATTTGGAGAGAAAATGCATGATATGAAAATGTTTTCAGCTAGATACACAATTATTAATGAGTCAACTAACAATGCAAAAGGAGAACACTAAGGTGTTATGGAGATTGCAGCTGCAAGAAGGGAAAGAAGGGTTTAGAATTATTAAAACATAATTCAGCCTTGGTGGCACATACCTCTAATCCCAATCTAGAGAGTTTGAGGCACGAAGATCGTGAGTTTGAGGCAAGCCTGGACAGTATAGCAAGGACCTGTCTCAACAAAAACAACAACAACCACAGTAACTTGGTACCTTGAAAGTGGGTTCTTTAGACCAGAAATTCAGCCCTCTGAGAATGGGGAGTTGCTCTGCTGGTGGTGATGACTCCAGGCTCAAAGGAAAGCCCCCCATAAGTCTGGAAGGGGGCTTGTGGAAACAGGATATGTGTAATAGGAGCACTCTGTCTGATTCAGATGCAATGAGTTTAGTCCAACCTTCCTGAAAGCTGCTCTTTTACTCACAACCTGTGATCTAGAGATACTTCTGATATCCCTTTGCTGAGGAATTTGCAATAAATGGGAACAAATGCATGATTTCTGAAACCCATTCTCCAGGGTACTTCCATTTACAGAAGCCTCGAAAGTAAGAATCTCTCACTCTTGAAATACCTGCCTCTGGGCACCACCAATCTGGTGACTGTATTCAGTAATAGGGGATTGAAGTAAAGAAATATTGAGGCCAAAACTTTTCTATAGCCAGTCGTGAAAATCAGGCCTCCTGTTTTGCAGGTAGAGCTACCCTTAATTGTACGTCTGGGAAGGGGACTTGACATGCATTGTTTGCTATTAGAATAAGGCCAGTGTAGTATGTCTTGCAAGGGAGAGAGACAATCTAATCACTATTTATGCTGTATGACAGACAATGCATATCTCCATGTATTATTGTAGTTGATTCTCAAATATTGTATTACATGGTTTTTTGAATTATGTCCATGATAAAGATGAGGTGACAGAGATTCTGAGCATTCACACGACCCAAACATGATTATATGAGTATGATCCAAGTATGGATGTGGAATGGTATAGTAAAAACAGCATGGATTTAGTTCAGACCATCCATGATGGATCATGATTCTGTAACTTTCCACTTGAAAAACTTACATCATAATAGAACCTGAGTTGGAAAGTTCAGGTGATGTCAATTTATAAAGTTTAATTGACATTTAAAATCTCTAGTGCAGTTTCTGCAGAAAGGATATGGCTATTTTTTTCATTTGTTGTTGTAGTTAGTCTTATAATGTTATTATGGTGACAAGAAAGATGCTTCCTTAGCTAAAATTTTACTTAGGACTTTGTTAGACTTTACACTGTCTGTAAATATGGTACTTCTCCCTCCTCTCGGCATATGTCTCTTTCAAGCACCAGGAAAGAGAAGTTAAATTAGATTTTTATATAAATATAAGCAAAGTCTACATGCTCATACCAATTATAACATTTGAACTGGCAACTTTATCAAGCAGTCTTACTTTGCTTTTATGTATGAAGAAAGACTGTTAGCTAACTGGTTGCACTGCATAAAAAATAAAACAGCTTTCTCTTTCTGCACAGTAGGCAAAGAAATCCCCTGTAGCAAGGACACCCAGGCATGTAGGCAGACCAAACACCTTAGGATGACAGTTGAAAGAGATGCTGATATGTAAACCAAGAAGGTGTGTGTGTTACTTTATTTACTTTGTAACCGCCAACTCCCAAACAAAACTCATCTGAAAGGTCCGGAAACATTATGTAATTCCTCAGAGCTACAGCAAGAATCTAAGCTTCAGTGGTAAGAAAAGGGAGGATGAATGTAGCTCAAGCAAACTCTGTTTTCTTTTAGGGATTTTAACTAATTAAGTTTTGCCAAAGCCTTTGTCCCAAACAAAATTAGAAGTCAAGTTAGTGGTATTCCCGGCAGCTCCCATTAGTAATTACTTCTTATTCAGTAATGAATTTTTTTTTTTACTGTCTAAACATTCACATTCCACTGCCTCATTAGAGGCTTTAAAATGCTTTCTGTGTTATTTCACTTTTTTTTAAAGTTGGAATAGTAGCAAACTTTTCAAATGTTTGCATAACAGAGACTACCATTTATGAAATAGTCACTCAGCATGTCTAGTAAAAATGATACCCACCACTACTGAACACTAGGAAGCATCCAATAATTGGGGATGTTCCCCATATTGTGTCATCCTTCTGGGTAATAGAATATTTATATTATAAATAGGAGAACTAAGCCTTTGGGTTAATGAACTTGCAAAGTAGCAAAATTACAGTTCAAATCATGCCCTGTAATTCCAAGTACTGGATTTGCATATGCTATCATATTATCTGCAAGCATGCTATCACCTCAATAACATAAGATCAATCTAGTCAGACAGTTTTGTCTCTGTCATGGAAAAGTGTCTTTAAATTCCATTTATTCCCCTTCCGAACTGAGCATTGGATCTATTTGAATTCATTCCACATATTCCACATACTGCCACCTGTAGGATCTTGGACACCCTTCTCTCCTTAATTATGGTATGAATGCTGCAGTTGTTATGCTGGAGGATTGCACTGGTTGTTCACTGGGGAAAGGTCTAGAGGATCTTCATCCAGTGTTGGTTTGTTCATTCATTCATTTCTTTAGCACACTTTCTTTCAGTGAGTCTCTATAAGCCAGATGCCATGCTAAGTAAATATTCAATGATTAATATATGTTCTTTCCCTTTACATTTCTGCCACCATGTTCTCATGGATTGATCAGAATGCTATCATAATGGTTGTAGTACACAGCTTGGTTGAAGTCTCCAAGTTTATGATCAAAGAAAGATATCTTGATGAGCAAACTTGTATGAAAGGGAGAACAGTTCTTTGAAAGTTTTGTTCACCAAAATGTCTTTAACTTTAGATGCCATGTGTGGATGTTTAATAATATAAAAATGCATCTGAGAGAAAATTTAGGAATTATTTAAGCAACCTGTAAACTAAAACAAATTTTGTAGCAACAATTTATGGTTAAGATCAGTCACAAATTTAATCATTGTGAACATTTTTACTGGTTTAATTTTGAAGGAAAAAAATGTTCTGAGTAATGAATATTCAGCTGTCACCTCTGGCATTCTATCATCCATGTCTAATGTTGTATTGGTCATTACTTCATAAATACAACACATTCTCTTCGGCTGCTTGAACACAATAGGAACCTACAGGTAACAAATTAACAGTCATAGCACACAACATAGAAAAACAAATTTTCTCATACTAGAATTCTCAAAGTTCAAAGCTCTAAATCAAGTGGATTTAGAGAAATGAAATCCCCATTTATTACATCATAAGGCTAGGAAGGATATTTGAAACCATCTGTTCCCAAGGTTCCATTTTGCAAATGAAGAGTGTGAGGGCCAGAGAGTCAAAGTGACTTATCCAGTTCCAGGGCTAGGTCAGTATCAGCAAGAGAGGTAAATTCAGTGCTCCAGCAGAGCTATAATTGGCAATTTTGATCACAAAAGTGAACAGAATGAAACACATATTCATGCCAGTGGAGGGAAGACATAGCAAGGGAAGCAAGAAGAAAAGAGAGGGTATGACCCAGGAACTTTATCCATCTTACACATTGCCCAGTATCTCTGTGCAGAAGGAGGAGTGGATGACTCATCATTTGATGCTCAGGTTCTTTTCATTACTCCACACTGTATCTCCATACATATGGGAAAACTCCAGGCCCTAACTGCTTTATTTTACATCTAAGTGCAGCGTCTCATTTAACACTGTATGCCCTCTTTTTACTGTTCATCATCCTTAGAAATAATGAATGTCAAAATGTGCTACTTCTTGCTTTTCTTAAGAATTATGAGATTGAGATTTGCTATGGTAAAATGCTTGTGCGGCCCCTCCCGATTCATATTCAAATTCATCACCAATGTGATGGTTTTAGGACTGGGGGCACTTTTAAGAAGATAATTAGGTGATGATGACAGAAACCTCGTGAATGGATTTAGTGCCCTTATAAAATAGGTTCAGTGGAGTTCATCAGCTCCCGCTATCAGGCAAGGACGCAGCAAAAAGCACCCTAATGAGAAATGGGCCCTCACCAGAGACTGAAACTTCTGGTGCTTTGATTTTGGAATTTCCAGCCCCAGAACTATAAGAAATAAATGTTTTTATGATAAATGTTTGTTATCTATTAGCCACCTCATTTACATATAGACTAGGATCAAACTCAGTGGCTCTTACTGTTGAGCCTCTTTGAGTTTTGTACAATAGAATACATGAGCACTGCAATGCACACTCACAGGCTAGTCTACAGGCCAGGTTGGAACACTGGCCTAAAATCTTTTCCTATCCTCTAGAGACGGCTTGGGCTACAGGGAAACTTTAGGATAAAAATAACTGATGTTACCCAGCTGGCACCTGAGGGCTATTAGTACATTAAACATCGAGATATAATTCATTCGGATACCACCAATCCCAAGGCCCACAAAAGCGCCAATTCTCCTCACAACTTGTTCATTCCTAGGAGCTTACATCTTTATGCTTCTCCTTACTTTAGATAGTTTGTACACTTAAATCACTTGTATTTTCTTTGGGATGAGTTCATCCAGATCTTAGACCATTCACTGATGCCCACAGGGATCCATACATGATAAAGACCTTGTAAGGCAAATAACAGTCTCCAAAGTTTGGAGAAGTCATGGACAGACATACATACCTCCACCTACAATCTACTTTCTGCAGCTGCCGCCTCTGCTCTCTTCCCTCTTTATTACTACCTTTCACCTGCTTTTCTCCCATGCTTCAATTCATTTTATCCCTCTAGCATGCAGAGAAATGTTGATCTTCTCTGTTCTTACTCCCAAACTCATAAGCCCATGTCTATCAAAGGCTCCAAGGAACTAAGGAAAAATAAGTCATCCAACAAATATAATTGCCTCTTCTTGGAGTGGGTGTATTTTTGATGTGATATCTGGATCATCAGTGTGATTGATAGATAGAGGCTAATGGTCCATCCACACTTGTATCTCTGAATAGGTAACTTGTATTTGGTGAAGAGTAGCCAACCCAGAGAGCAAACTTCTCTTAGTTAGCCTCTGGAAATAAAGAAAATTTAATATCACTCTTATGCCCTGAAAGTCAAGGGTGAGACCAAAGGAGAAAATGATCATACTTGCTTTGCTATCTTTGACTAAAAAGACAGGAGGTGCCAGACTCTGGAAAATTCCAACCTGTAAATACTGCTCCAAAATATGTTTTACTAAGCCTTATGCAAAGGCTGTGGGTTCTCCAAGGTCTGCAAAGTCAATTGACAAAACTCTTGTCTCGTCACAGGTTTCCTTTGCCCTGAATTGTCTAAGAACATCTACCCCTATATTCATGTGTTAATTGCACTGTGCTCCCTGTATTGGCTCCATTTTAAAAGTGTTTATGAACTCACACTCTCTTTGTTATAGCACCCAGGAGACTCCTGAACAGTGGTTTCCTCTTTCTTTCCTTGCCACATTGCCTTGCCTTGGTCATACTGATCTTACTTGGTCTTTCTGATCTTTTCTTTCTGTCAGTACTAGAGGAAAGCAAGTGAACTCATAGAAGAGAGACAGTTGGCTCCCTATGTGTTCTGTCTGCTGGATCTCCTCTCTAGTACTGCATGACCCTTGTATGGCCCTAAAGCATTTATATTTGATATCACTGGCAGGGACATAACTTTCAGAGTGTCCTTAAAGGAGAGACAGGAGAGGAGGATGCATGACCAGCAGAGCCTATCTGTTAAATATGTTTTCAGGTGCTCAGTGTCACAAGTGGCAGGTGATTAGCTTCAAGGATGTTTAGTCAAAATGATGGAGTAGGAGAGCAACTCCAGTAAACTCTTAAGCAACAAGCATCCTTAATGCAAGTAGCTGTATTCTGTGTCTTAATTTCAAATGTATGCAGGAATTTTGACTTCAGAGGCCCCTGTTTGGCCTGATAGGATCTTCGCTACTTACATATCAATTTTGTTAATATATATTTCATCTGTTATAATATAGAAGATTGGTTTGTGTTTCCGAAGCTCTGAGGTGTCTCCTGGAGTTATAAATAGGAAGAACAATATAATATGTGAGAATAAAACTAAAAATTGCACAAAGCAAAACTTTTAACTCACGTTACTATTTCCACAATATGAAGTGTGAAGCAGCATGGTGTATTCTTGAAGAATAGCTGAATCAGAGTTTCAGAAGAAATATCAATTGCTTAGAACTGATTACTTGATGATCCTTGTGATCCATGTTAAGAAGCTGGGGCAGAATCATAGATCAATGGGCATCTATAGGGAGTTTTAATCAAGGCATTTTCATAATCAGATCTGCATTTTACAAAGACTAGTGAGGAGAATGGATTGCAATGCAACAGACAAAAAGGAATTTGGAGACCAGAATAAGAGGCCTTTGGTGCGATTCAGGCAAGAAACAACAAAGGAATAGGCTAAAGATGAGGCGGTGGGGCTGGTGGAGATTGACTTTAGGGTGCTAAGTGCATGGAATTCAATGACTTGTGGTTTAGAAGAGAAGAAAAGACAGGCAAAGATTGACTTTGAAACTTCAAGCATGGGGAATGTATGAGCTTGTAACAGATAGCAAAGGCCTGGAGCATAGACATCAGGAAATCAGCTTATACAAGTATCTTTTACTCATGCCTCACACTTCAGCTCCAATTCTAGGGAAGTCCTATGAGTCAGAGTGATGGATCTGGAATTGTGAGCTCTTTACCCTTGATTAAAAATGCCATTCATTCTCCAGAAAAGTAAATTGCCAGCCAGATTCCTAATTTAAGAGTCTTCTTTATCTACTTAGTTGTAGAAGGTTAATTCTAGGCATGATGGTGAGAAGTTATGGGAGCACTAAGCCTGCTCTAATTATTTGCATGCATTATTGCGAATGCCCATACCAATTGGTGAGTGGGCCTTTCTTTCTCATATTTCACTCACATGTAGCACTGTTTTTGGTAAGTATTTCCATTCTTTTTTTTTTTTTTTGGTACCAGCTCAAACTCTGGACCTTGTGCTTGTGAGACAGGCGGCGGAACCACTGAGCTAAATCCCCAACCCAAATATTTCCATTCTTGATCTTCCTTTGCCCTCTAATTTTCGGGCTAATTCACATAAAAGATACCAGACATGTCTTATCATATTAATGTTGGCAGTGCAGAGATAATGTGAGCTCAGGGTTTATTCATGGGACTATATGACTTCAGAAAATACTTACTGTATGTCTTCAAATGAATGGCACCAATATCAATGAATTTAATTCTTGCCTTTTGTTCACATTTCGCAGTGAATTTCACTGAATATCATGATCTTTCTTCTTTAAGCTTTGGAACCAAAAATATCTATGTGCATTGTTGTTTGTTTTTGTCTTATACTATGTTTTATGCAGCCCATCCCAGCCTTGAACTTGCTGTATAGCCCAGGATGCCATCACCCTCCAAATCCTCCTTCCACAGCCTTCCAAGTGCTGGGATTACAGGCCTACACCACCACTCCCAGACAACATACTTCTTTAGACTCTGCCCTCTGGACTCAAATTCCCTGGTTCAAATCCCATTTCTACCATATGGTTTTTGTTTGACCTTAGAAGAATTATGTAACAGTATAAAACCTCTATTTAATCATCTGTTAAAAAAAGATGGAAATATAATTTCTTTTTCATAAGGTAGTTAGGAATATTAAATGGATATTAAATATTAAATGAGATTCATAAAATGCTTAGAACAGTGTCAATCACATTATATAAATATGAAGATAGTACAAATATAGATATAACTATATCATATTACTGTATTATTATAGCTATTATATAGGATTAGGACCTGTGGTAATTAAACTCATTAATAAATTAGAGCCAATATATCAGCCTGCCAGATTTTTTTGATTGTAAGAAATTCAAAGTAGTGAGTGAATTTATTACCTAGCCTGTTCATCCCACTAAACTGTATCCTGCATGAAGTAGGAATTTTTTATTTTGTTATTCCTATGTCCCTTGTCTAGAAAATTACTGACCTAGAATACATATTCAATAAGTATTTCTCAAATTAATGAGTGACAGGCATAAAACCCTTACCGTATGTGTTAGTTACTTTTCTCTCATTGCTGAGACAAAATACCCGACACCCAAAGTTAGAGGGAAAGGGGTTTATTTGGCTTACAGTTTGTAGAGGTTTCAGGACATAATCTGCTGGCTCTGAAGCTGGGGTGGCAAACAAACATCACAGAACAGAAACAACATGGCACACACAAGGAAGCAAGGGTAACAAGAGAGTTATTTTATTCAGACTACTTAGGGCGGGTAACACTCACACCCTTAGTCCTAGTGCCCTTGAGCCTAGCATTGCATCATGAATCAATTCCAGCTTCACACACTCTAGATCAAGCCTATGACCACATGAGGCTTTAGGAGGACATCTAGACCCAAACCATAACACCTTATCTGCAGTATTTTGGCTGCATTGGTTTAGTTCAAATGTAGAGCCACTGACTGTCCTTTGGACTAGTTCCAAATGACTCTCTCTCTTTAAGCCGCTCTGGCTTGCTATCATAGCAACATCATTAATGTGTATTTTTTATCCCTTTACTATTGTTTATTTGTTTAATTTTTTTTAAATGAAATTCAGTCTTAAATGCCAACATTTTCTCAAGGATACTTCCAGTCATTTCCCTTCCAACACCCTACATTTAGATCACCAGAAGTATTTACTCTTCTGTAGAAATTCTGCCCTATTTTCTATGCTTGAGTGATGTTCATGCTCTTTTGTCTAGGTCATCCCAGTTTAATCACATTCTGAGATAAAGAAAATGTCCTCTCTCTCTGACACTCAGTGTAGTGCCCACATATTCATGATTGAACATGAGTCATGAAACTAGATCAAGGGAAGAAAGGAGATTTGGTTTTTCTATTATTATAATTATTTTAAAACTAATATTTACAGGTGGTTAAGTATACAATATTGGAAAGATTTGATATAGACTACTCTTTACATTGCTGCTTTTAATGTCCCAATCCTTTGTGGCTTCTCTCAGAAACATCATCTTCCCATGAACTGCAATCCTCCTCAAAAGACATGGCTCTTAATCTATGTACTGCTCATGACAAACATTGTCCTGCATTTAATTTCAATCCCATGCTGTATCTCCAGTGCTAAACTACCTATGGACTCAGAGGGGAGGGACTGTCTTCTGCACTCAATGTAAAGAGGCCACCACAGTTTTAGACAATAAATGTCATCAGTGGACTGATTGAGCCAAGTGTTCATTAATTTGTTGATTAAATGAAAATATAATTGTACTAATTAATTTAGTGAGATATGCTTTAATTTTAAATGCTACTTTTGCAAGATGATCCTCTTTTACATGGAAAGATATATATTCATTACTTAACCATTCATTTAGCACCATTATTTCATGCTCTATTGATCTTCATATGCTTAATCTGTTAACCAAAAGGCTAAATCTCATTTTACCTTTATGAGATAAAGTAGCATTTAACAAGGCCCAAAATATTACTAAATTAAAATTTTGGAACAAAGAGCTTTTTTAAAAAAAAAAAAAAGAATACTTTAATATTAAAAGCTACGTAATGAATAAACTATCTTGCTTGTCACACATTTTATTTTGGAAGAGATTAGTATCTATCAATTATCCTGAAAATATGTATCCTCAGATACACACTTAAAGATACATTTACAGCTTCTATTTTTAGACTTATTTAACATTCAAAGCAATGTGAAAACCTTGTTTACCTGATATTTATAATGATGAAGAATATTCCATCTGTAAGAGATATACTACAAAGAGGCTTTGATACTCAGAATCTCTATGTGAAAGACTGCAGGTGATTCAGAAGCAGAAAGCAAACATACCTCTTCCCAGGTTGCCATTTATTGTTCTAAAATTAGTATCCTAATTTTTTATGTAAACATATATAAATAATTCATAAAATAACCTTTATTAATTTCTAGAATTAGCATTATTTTTGGAATCTGCATGAGATATGTCATAAGTAATTTTTCACTTAATAAATGATTTAAAAGATGAATGCAAAAAATATTTTTATATTAAACAAATATTTTCTATATGCTGTCTATAAAGCTATTATATGTACATATGTATTCTATAACCATAATATATTGAATTTCTAGCTATAAATCAATAAGAAAATGTGTACAACTCAACAAAAAAATGGGCAAATGGCTTGAACAAGCACTTAGCCAACAGGATACTGGATAAAATAATTGCTCAACATTATCAATCATCAAGGAAATGCAAACAAAAAATGCAATGTGATACAGCTCACTTACCAGAATGGTTAATATGAAAAGATGATAGCATATGATATTAAATAATAAACATGTAATTTTTGCCCTCATGGTGCCCAATTTCATAAGTTGCTTCAGTTAATAAAAAGATGCTAAAAATATTATAGATTCAATTTTACAATGAGAAAGAACCAATGATTGAAAAAAGGGAAAACATTATTTTTTCTTGACAGAAAACTGTATGGTAGAAATTTATAGAAAGAGGTAGTTATCAGATGAGATTGGAGAAGAAAACAAAAATCTATTTTTGCATAAATGCCACTTCAGAATTCTCAAACCATTTAAACTCATATGCGATTCTCATGTATTGTTCCAGTAAAGAGTACCTTGGTAAGTCTAGGCCTCTGTCAGATTTATTTTAATTCAGCTACTGTTGCAAAATGCATTTAAGGAAATGAAATGGAAAGATAAGTATAGCAGCCCCCATCATGGTAATTAGCTTGCATTCATGTCTCCTTCATGCTCCTACCATGTATCTGGATCTCCTATGAATCTCGACTCATTATGTGGTCTTCTGAGAATTCTTATTGGTATGAGCCCCAATCTCATTTATGTAAAGGGCATGGCATAGAGAATAGTCATGCCTTTCTTTCTATTCTTTATGATTTTTAAATCTAATTTTTAATTGGATCAAATTTGAAGGGCCGGGATTTAGCTCAATGGTTCCGGTGCCTACCTCACAAGTGCCAGGTCCTGAGTTCGATCTCCAGTACCAAAAAAACCAAACCAAACAAACAAAAAAACAAAACAATGGACATTTGAATTTAATCTTTCTTTGAGGAAATACCTTTACTTACCAAGTTTACATGTCCAAAGGTTTACAGATACTAGAATCTTGATGAATTCCCTCAATCTCAAGAATGGTTGATCTTTTTTTTTTTTTTTTTTGATACCGGGGATCGAACTCGGGTCCTTACACTTGTGTAGCAGGAGGTGAAACCACTGAGCTAAATCCCCGGCCCTAATAATGATTGATCTTAAGAGTATGTAGAAAGAAATGTGGAAGTCACTTATCTGACCATTTGATTGTCCATATGCTATTCCAAATCCATCAGGTCAGTCTCTTGTTGTGTCATTAGGGCTGCTCAGATAGAGTTCTCAAAGTAGATATATCACAGTAGAGTTTTTTTTTTTTTTGTCCATCCTTCTCACCCCTCCAAAAAATTCTGAAGGGAACTATATATTATTTACAGCACATTCAGTTAACTGTGCTAGCTCATTTAATTCTCATATCCACCTTACAGATGGGGAATATTATTATAACTATGCAGATTAGAAAAATGAAGCTCACAGGTTAAACTGCTTTACCCAAGACTGGGAAGACCCAGCTCATGGTGGAGAAGTGGTTAGAGACTGATTGTCTAAGTTCAGCATGGTACCTGCATGCTACTTGGAGCATGGACTATCCCATGTAGAGTGTTGGTTACTTTCTCGGGGCTCATGGTACCTGACTTCAGAATGATTTTTGGAACTGGGACACCACACCAACCATGAGGGCACACTCCAATGAGACTGTTTCTCTGTGAGTATTGGCTCCAGAAGACAGTGGCTCCCTACCCAGCTCACCTTGCTGGGAAAGTTGGGCTTCCTTCGAAAGGCTGAACAAACTACAGACTAATATTACATTTGCAGAGAGCATTTTGAACATTACTTGGTTAAGAAAGGTTTAGAAAAATAAATATTACATTTGTGCAATGATTCTCATACAAAAAAATAGCAGCTTTTCATTTCAAGCAAAATGCTGTGCAAATATTCAATATTTAAAGAAAAATAAATTAGGTCGGTAGGTTCGGGGCACCCTCTCTGTCCTCACCAACCCTGACCCCCAAGCCTGATTCCTTCCCATTGCTTCCACTAGATTTAGGGCTTCTATGAACATGAGTTTTAAAGCTATCCACTAAAATCAAATGTAATCTAAACAAGAATGGCTTAGAATTATCTACCAGCAATATTCACCACCTCCGTATGGGTGTTGACAAACTCTAATGATTTATTTAATTTGAACTTGTTAGTCCTGAACAGAAACTGAAACCACAGAAACCTAAACCTTTTCCAACTGCCCACTCCTTCTGAGTGTGTCTGTGCGTATGTTACGAGGGAGGAGCATTTTGCCATATTATTTATAGGTGAGGAGGTCAGAATACAGTAAAAGCCAACAGTTCAGCTGCTAAAATCTTTAATTCTCATGGTGTAATTCTTCCATCATTATGCGAGCACCATTCTCTTTGTATGCCTCTGACCTAAAACTAAAACTCAAATAACGTAACCAACATAGACATTGACATCTCCCTCTGTAGTTTCATTCCACTGTACAACATTCGCCAGTGCCTGATAAATGTTTATCTTCTGCCTCTAAGATTAAACCTTAGTAGCTATAAAATATGTCCAGCTCAGGACAAGAGGATTCATAAACCATGCTCTGTAACACCCAGCAAGTTTCAATCTGCTCTTCTTTAAATCCTGCTGAATCTTTTTTCATTTTCTTCAGCATGATTATTTTTTACCAAATATAACCTGTACTTTTTTGATCAATCTGATGAACCCTTTTTCCCAAAGAGAGAATGTCTGGAAATGACTTTTTGACACAAAGAATCGCTCTCAGTGTGTAAATGAGTTACACTAAGTAAATTTCACCTTCTCTAGGCCTCAGTTTCTCCACTCCTTTCAATACTATTGTTGTCCAACCTGTGGCAAGGCTACCTTCTTAGGGTGCCAAATGAGGAAATAGTTCTAGATTGGTAATTCTTCATCTTATTCCACATCCACCAAAGGACACAAAAATGGCTGTCAGAACTCCATATATTCTCTGCAATTATGTGTAAAGTTTTATTTTACATAAATGCATGTTTAGTGAGGGAAGATCCAAAACTTTTATCATTTGCTCTGAAGATAATATATATTATTATGCTCAGTGGATGATATACTAAATGTGCATCATGATTTCCTAAAATGAAAAATAAAAGGTTTGTGGGTCCCAATTCAGAACCAGGTATTTTTGTGTACATGTGAAAGACAAATTTATAATTTGAATATGCTGTCTAGGAGATTTTTCCCAGTTTTCATTGGTTCCTAGGCTAGTGACCAGGAAACCGCCCATCACAGACCTGATAGATAATGGGAAATAAGGAGACAGATCTTTTGCAAGTGCGAAGGGGACCAAGGGATGGGGGAGGGGTGAGTAAAATATTGAGATGTGTTTTGTACACATACCAGTTCTCCGTGAGGAATGCAGTCATTATACACTGCAAACATGTACTAATAAAAATAAAAATTGAAAGAATAATAAATGCACCCCAAACAAACAAAAAAAAAAACAAGCCACTAATTTTGTAGTTAAAATGATAATACTTGGTATCTGTGTTCAGAGACTGGGATTATAACATTTATTCTTTCTTTAGTGCCTTTAGATCAGGTGATTTTTGAATTAAAAAAATTATAGATAATTGATATTCAACAAGTGTTTACTATAGAAGAATAAATGAGAGACATATAAAGACAAACAAAATCCAAATTTTATTTTTTATTTTATTTATTTATTTATTTTTTGTGCCAGGGATCAAACTCGGGACCTTGCACTTGCGAGGCAGGCGCGAAAATCCAAATTTTATTAATACTATGATTAAAATTAATAATACCTCCTTTAAAAGAACCCTCTAAAGGACATATTTCATGTTCAGGTAAGTTGTTTAATTAAACAGTATAAACATTTGTGGCTTGCATCTAAGACAAAGAATGAGTACAGGATAGAAAACATTGAGCAGCCGCAATAAAAATCTTTTGTTGATGCCTTCAGCAAATAACTAATTCCTCAACTTGGTCAAGTTGTCCAGTCTTGGCTTCTGAGACCAGCTGGTATTTTATCTCCATCCCATATTAGAGAGAAACAGTAGGTTGGCATGGTGTCTCAGCACAGTAATTAAATCATATGTTGCTCTGAACTTATTTGCGATGAAGTAACATTTGGTGAGATACTTTTTTCCCTCTGTGGACTTAATCTCTATGTCATTAGTTAATATAAATGAACTTAACATAGAAAAAGAAAATATTTTGTTGATAAGTATGTGACCTTGGACAAATTATTTAAATGACTTCTACCTCCATTTCTTCATGTGCAATGTGGGGAATATTTTATTTATCTTTTGCTGTTCTTCTACAAAATGTAAGGTATGTAAGTCAACCAACCTTGACTCCTTGAATAAAATTATTAAATATTATCACTTTAGCAAATACATGTATTAATAAAATACTATTAAAATGAATTACATATGCATTTTAATAACAGTTTACAGAGATAAGCATTTATCACCTACCTTGGCCCTCACTAAAAATCTATGAGTGGGCGGAAGATGTGGTGATACACCTATTTTATACCAGGAAACTGGGGATTCAAGAAAGTGGATTTTTTCAAGTGAGTTTTGGACACAGAAGAATAAGAAAGTAATCATGAACATTAGCCTAGGCAAAGTGGATAAGTTCCATCCATGTTCTTCTTATTATTACAGTATGGTCTGGGGAACTGGATATCCATCTAACAATACTGAAAGTAATGTAATGTGACAGCTATTGCAGAAAGGATTCAGAAAGGCAGAACATCATGCTGAGATGATGAGGAAGAAGGCACATGAGTTGCCCCGTTGGCATTGTTACAGAAGTATTACCATTTGACTGGGTACCAAGGACACTAGTATACAAAAGGATCTGCTTCACTGTCAGATAAACTTGTGTTCAAATCCAGCTTATATATTTGTTCTTTGATCTTGAGCAAATCTCTCTTTCTCGGGTTAAATTTATTTCATCAGATGCAAAATGAGTATAATAGTCCCTATGTGGTTGGCTTATTAGACAAACTAAATTAGAAAACAAGAACAGATAGTAGAGAAGTATTTCTTAGAGAACTAATAATTGTTAGCTATTGTTATCATTATTATTTTTGCAAATAGTTACCTTCACTTAGAAGAAATAAACCTGAGTTTGAGATCATGCTTACCTTTTCACAGCTTATGAGTTTAGGAGAATTCAATTTTTCTGAACCTTTGTTGCCTGAGGAAAATATATCACCAAAAAAAGAGAGAAGTAATAATGCTTGTCTTAATTATATTAAAATAATTATAAATATAATACAAGTTAATGAATGTGAAATTGCCTTTGAACAGATAAACAGTTATACATGTTCATAGTTATAAAATATGTCTTTGAACAGGAATCTTTCACATTTTGTTTCTTCTGTTTTTCATGACTCTGGGCTGCTAAAGCCAGAAAGTGGATAAACAGACTTCCATTAAATGGTAACCTCTTGGCTTTCAATAGACCCATGCAACATATAAATGAAAGCACCCTTTGGAGAAAACAATTTCCTTATCGAGTCTGAACACACCTGGCCACTGAAATGGGAGCACAAATCATCTGCACTGGGAGAAGCGTGGTTAATTATTTTTAATGACTCTTATAGTTTCTTTATGGTTACAAAATTAATACATGTAATGTGTAGAAAATTGGAAGACAAACATATATTTACAATATTTATTAAAATCAACTTCTAAAACCTTCCAAATATTTGTTTTGCTCTGCATTTTTCCAGTCTTTATGATAATGCTAAGACTTAGAGTTTACATGATTCACCTAACATTCGCCTTAACATCTTAAGGGCAAACCATTAACAGTGATGCTATCTCTCAGTATAGTGTTTTGTAGTATATATTTTTGTACTTGCTATCCATTCAACTATTAAACAGTGTTATATACACATACATTTATATTGGATGCATAAATTACTAAAGTTTTATAATATTGGCAAAACTATGGGAGAAAGAACAGTCTCATATATTCTGGGCAGTAGTTAATACAACATATATGGGAAACAACTGAGCAATATCTTTCTAAATTCCAATGGTATATATCCTTTATCTCAGCCAATCTAATTATAGCAATTCAGGTTCCATATATTCTTGGAAATTGCACATTTCTATCAGTACCAGTGCATTCACTAGAAAACATGCACTAAGAATCTCCACTAGGCCAGGTACTCACCGTGTTGCTAGAGATTTATCAGCAATAAAGCAATATTCCTGCTCTCATGGAGGTTATATTTTGATACAGCATTATAAGTAAGAATGAAAACAGATCAGGTCAAAAAACTTTCATTCACATACAAAATATGAAGTTGCTTGTAAGTAAGGGCAAACTTCTCTGAGGAAAGTTCCCTCGTTCTTTGTAACAGATTCATAGCATTTTCATTACATAATTGTACTCATTTAATTAGGCACTTCTTAATGGAAAAAAAAAATCCTGTCTGGAAAAGATTTTCTTGTTCTGTAGTCATTTCAACAAGTAGCTGATTTTTAAACACCTGATGAGGCAGCTTTGTAAGTACTGAAACAAGAGATCTCTAAGGGTATGGTTAAATTAAAATTAGATAAAAGGGTATTTGCATTTACTTTTATAATGCATGAAACGTTCATGGAAGTGTACATAAGCAACAATAGCTGCCATTCCAGAGGGCAAAAGTATGCAGGCTGGGAGCTGTGGGGCCCACAGAGAAAGACATGTTTCACTTTAATCAGATTTAAAACAATTCATGATGTCTTAAAATATGAACTTATTGATTAAAATAAATAAATTTGAGTTTTAAAAATAAAATGTGTATATTATTACTTTTTACATTTCTAAAAACTTGAATGTTTTACTACTATTAATACTGAAATCTCAACTTACACTTACTGACCATTATTTTTCCTGATTCATAAGTGGTACTTTATACTGAGTACTGTTTCAATTAAGAATAGGTCATTGAAATATTTTCCCCAGAACTTTAGATTCTCTGATATTCTTTGTGCAATAGGCACCTTTATTTTTAATCAAATCTATAACAGTTGTCTTTAAACCTTGCATTTTCCTTTTGAATTTTTAAAGAATTCTTTCTAAACCTCAAGTCCATAAAGACAGACATTTTCATCCATGGGCTTTATATTAATTTTCAAACCATTTGAAATTTATTACCAAATATGTCTTTTTAT